>CM062812.1:594605253-594831326 GCA_031772625.1 Pinus tabuliformis | reverse complement strand
CTCAACTAGTGCCTGAATTCTACGAACATGGAGAATGTCTCATCTTTCTTCTACATGAGGAAGATCCAACAATTCCTTCAGAATACTTCAATAAAATGGAAAAATAATGATGTTTGGTAGTGGATATTATCGAGAAAGGTCCACAGTCATTAGAGAAGACTCTTTCCAAGACTACATGTGCTTTGTTGTCTCGATCATGGAATGTGGATTTTACATACTTCCCCAAGTACAATCTTTGCATACATCCTACTGCTCAAGTGCTCCTTTAGGGTGGCCAGTGGTTATTTGATGCATAATCTTTAACAGCAGAGCCAGTTGTACACTATATGATGCAAATGGACAAGTATGTTGTGCCAAATTCACCAAAGTCGTGGCTCTACAATTCATTTGCCTTACTACTTAATGCAGTGTAATCTTCCACATCCAACTTGTAAAGGATCTTCACAGAACCCCAATCTGCTTCACCTACCCAGTGGTGATATTTCTTAGGAGTGCTTTCCCTTTGTTGAAGATCTAATCATAAACCCGGCCTTCCAAAACTGCTACAGAGATGAGATTCTTCTTTAGGCTTGGAATAAAACATGACATCTTTGAGGAAAAGAGGGGATCCTGACTCCCTCTGAATGGTTACTATACCAATATCGATAGCAATGTACCTTCTGTCGTCCCCGAGCTCAATATGAAAATGTAGATCTTTCTCCTCCAAGTCACTGAAAAGCTCTCTACACCCCTGTCATTGTGGAACGATGTAGTAGATTCCAAGTACCACACACTCCCCATCATAGTGGTGGACATGCGTGCGATAAGGGTGGAGTCAAGATCAAACTGTGAAGCCAAAGCTTCACCTACTTCTCTTACTGAGTTCTTCTTGCCAGAATTTTTGTGTGGACACTTTGTAGCATAGTGCCCAAATTCATGACAATTGAAATCATTTAATTTTGGAAAAATCTTTCTTCTTGCCCATTGCCATGGCCAAATTCTGGTTTGGTTTGATATTTCTTTTTTTTTCTCTTTCCAACCAATGCAAAGTTTTCTTCATCCTCGCCCTTGGATGAAGTCTTATCTCTGGTATTTTGCCTTATCTTCTCTTGTACCAAATCATACCATAAGCATTTTGAATTAAGTAATTCCTCCCCCCACTCACCAAGTCTTGGTAACTATGACAACTTGTGGGAAGGCCTAGAAGAGCTAGGATTACCAATTCATATTCTATAACATTAACACCAAGCCCACCAAGTTCATCACCAACTTGTGTAAATCTTCTCAGATATTGCGGGATAGTGTCATTCTTTTGCATCATGATATTTTGAAGTTTATCCTTGATCACCAATTTCCTATGCTTGTTGCTATTCTCGAACAATTATGTCAGTTCTTTACACATTTCAAAAGGAGTTTCTTCCCATGGAGTTTTGAGACAATGTGGTCTCACACTCCCTCCAAGATTATTCTCCTTGCCTTGGCTACATATTTCTTCCATTGGGCTAGTTTTTGTGCATCAGATGCCTATGGTTTTGCAATATCTATCTTGACATATTCTAGCAATACATTGTCATCCAATACCACCTCCATACGATCCTTCCATGCAATGAAATTAGAGTTGTCTTCCAAGGCATACTCTAGTCTCAACTCGTTGAAGGTTATCTTCCCAATTTTGTAGAGATATTGCTACACCAAACTACAAATTCGATCCTCCTGAGAAACAACTTCAAAATTCATGTTCTAATGTGAATCATGCTCTGATACCATGTAGAAATTAGGTGTAGAATTGCAACTTCTCAATAAATATTAATCTAAATCAAGAGACAAAAATCTACTCTACTTTTCTACAAACATTAATTCACAATTTAGAACAAAAACCTTAACATGCAATAAGAAATAACACACATGCGTAGTATTTTTCCTTGGGAAAGAAATTGTTGAAAACCCTCAATCCTGATTGCATTACATCATATGGATAGAGATGTATTACAATTGCTAGCTCAGTCTGAGCTCAACCAGGAAGTGAATTTACTATCTCTCTGCTCAATGAGAAGCTTTGACCACAACTTTGTCAATTTTTTCCTCATCTTGAGCCGTTATTCCCTTGAAAAATTCCTGAGGAAATTAGGCCCCTATTATTTAGGAATTTCTTCCAAAATGATTGCACAATTCCCAAGGTTGATAATCTAACTGCATGCAACACCTGTACACTCAAGACTAGTCTACAACTGATATTACACTGCCTTGGAATCTACACCACAATCGAGGAACTCGAATTCTCTACACGCACTAGCTATTTTGGCTGATTGATTAGTTAACTAAATGACCATTGAGTTAGACTGTTGTCCCACTGCACAACTGACCTTCCACTAGTTCCTCTAACAGTTAGAACTAGTTTTACTGAAAACAACTTGAAATATATGACCTTGATTGCTACAAATTATAAACCACACATGCTTAACTGAACTCCAACTCCTGTAACTCGAATTTGATGAGCTAACTAAGTGAAAAGAGCCATGTCATAGAAGTTAACTGCATCCAAGTTGTCTGCTAATGTGGAAATTTGAATTTTCTCAATTTGACCATTGCAAAATCAAATTGAGACTTTCTTTATGCATTTTTCAACATTCCATCTCAGCAAGAAATGGATTATTAAATACTCCTATCCTGCACATGTGGAACTTGAACTTACCTCCTAACAAAGCCCTTGTCAAAATGTCAACATCTTGTTCCTCTCTCAAAATGTATTATTGCCACATTTTCTGCCTCTAGACACATACCTGTGAATGGCAATACTAGAAATATATATGCTTGGATTAATCATGAAATATTGGATTCTCATAAACCTTGATGAAAATCTGATTATCATAATAGATCATAGTTGGATCCATCCTCTGAAAAAACAGTCCCACAAGTATCTTTCTCATATATATTGCCTCACATGTTGCTTGACTTGCAGCCGTGTATTATGCTTCTGCCATGTTGAGCGCCTCATATCTTTGCTTCCTATTGTACCAAGAAATCGTTGTGGACCCAACACTGAAAATTTCACCTAATGTATTCTTTCGGTCGAATGGAATCCCTTCCCAATCAGCATCTGTGAAGCCACATAGCTTCACTCCTTTTGTATGTTTGTACCATAGTCCAAATTGGGTAGTTCCTCTGAGGTACCATAAAACATGCTTAGTTTCCATCCAAAATAATTTGGTTGGCCTAACCATAGTTTGGCTCAATTGTTTGACTTCATAGCACATATCTAGTCGTGTGTTCACAAGATACATCATTGAACCCACTAATTGTCGGTAAATGATAGCATCCACCTCTTCCCTTTAAGTGCCAATCACCTTCCTCCAGTTGGTCACTAGAGGTGTCTCCATGGGTTTACAACTCTCTATGTGGAATCTATGTAGTATCTCATTTGCATACTTGACTTGAGACAAAAATAGTTCCTTGTTTCCTTGCCATACTTTCAACCTGAGGAAGTAGTGCATGAGTCTCTTGTCATTCATTTCAAAATCCCTTACAAGGTCCTCCTTGCAAGATTTGATCAATTGATCATCACCAGTTAAAATCATATCATCAACATATAATAAAATAATAAGCAATTACCTTCTACCAAGATGTGATAGAGGTTTTCACCTGCTTCACTTTTGGTGAAACAAAAACTAGTGAGATAGTTGTCGATCCTGGCGTACCAAGCAAGGGGTGCCTGTTTGAGACCGTACAACACTCACTTGAATCTTCACACATGAGACTCTCGATAAAATGTCTCAAATCCTTATGGTTACTCAATGTAAACCTCCTCCTCAATAACCCCATTGAGAAATGTTGTTTTTACATCCATCTGGAGGATCTTCCACCCCATCTATGCAACTAGAGAAGAATTTCTCTAATGGATGAATTCCTTGCTACAGGAGTAAAGGTCTCCGTATAGTCAATACCCTCAACTTGAGAGAATCCTTTGGTCACAAATATTGCCTTATAATTCTCTATGATTTTGACCTTTGAATGCTTAACTTTGAAGATCCATCTCAAACCCGCAACTGATTTATCTACTGGCCTTGGGACCACTTCCCAAACATTGTGCTTTACAATGGATTCATATTCTTCCACCATTGCATCAACCCATACAAGTTTCTCAATTCCTTCCTCGAAAGAGGATGGCTCAGTCCATACCAAATCAGTCATTAGAACCATGTAGCCAATGTACCTCTCAGGTGACCTCCTTTTCCTGCACAAATTTGAAGGAGTTCCCACATTCTCCCTCGCATCCTGCACAATTCTATCAACTTCCCTGGTTCTTTTTCTGCCTTCACCGAATGGTTCTGCTTGAGTGGATGTCTCCACTCTCTACTCCTCAATTTGTGGCTTCTCCACAAATTCCTAAGGCTCCTCCTTTGGAGCTAAAAGCTCCTCTTCTAGTGGGATCTAAAGCTCCCTCTCAAGAGAGCACCACATCACTTTCTCCTCATCAAACTTTACATCCCTTCGCACAACTTTCATTCTGAGGGAAGGTAAGTACACATGGTAGTTGTGAGGAGTTTCTGTGTAACCCACAAATACCCCCAACTCTGTTGTCGGCTCAAGCTTCTTCCTTGATTCTTTGGAGATATGGCAGTAAATAAAGGCTCCAAAAATCCTGAATTGCGACACATTCGACTTTCTCCTCGAGAAGGCCTCCAAAGTAATCATACCAAGAATCTGATGAGGTCTCCGATTCTGCAAATAGATTGTTGTATTAAATTCCTCAACCCAAAAATGCAGAGGTAGACCTTGGTCATGTAACATAGCTCTTGCAGCTCCCACAATGCTTCGGTTCTTCCTCTCGACTACCCCATTCTCTTGTGGGTTGTGGGGTGTTGTCAGGTCTCTTTGAATGACTCCTTTCACACATAAATTTTTAAATTCATTCGAAACATACTCACCTCCATTATTGCTCCTAAGAGCCTTCACCTTCTTGTCGGTCTCTTTCTCAACTGGTGCCTTGAATTCTACGAACTTGGAGAATGTCTCATATTTCTTTTGCATGAAGAAGATCTAACACTTCCTTGAGAAGTCATCAATAAAAATGACAAAATATTTATGCCTGGCACTGGAGGCTATCAAGAAAGGTCCACAGACATCAGAGTGGACTCTTTCCAAGACTACATGTGTCTTGTTGTCTCGATCATGGAATGTGGATTTTACATACTTCCCCAAGGTACATCCTTTGCATACATCCTACTGCTTAAGTGCTCCTTTAGGGAGGCCAGTGGTTATTTATTGTATATTCTTTAAGGCACCATGATGCAAATGGACAATTATTCTATGCCAAAGTTCACCGACATCGCGGGTTTTCACTTACTCTTCCTTACTTCTTAATGCAGTGCAATCTTCCACATCCAACTTGTACAGGTTCTTCACATGAACTCCGATCTACTTCACATATCCAGTGGCTATGTGCTTTAGGAATGCTTTCCCTTTGCTGAAGATCACATCATAACCATGGTCTTCCAAAACAACTACAAAGATGAGATTCTTCTTTAGGCCTGGAACAAACATGACATCCTTAAGGTGAAGAGGGGATCTTGACTCCCTCTAAAAGGTTAATGTACCAATCCTAGTAGCATTGTACCTTACTTCATCTCCCAACTCAATATGAATATGGATATCTTTTGCCTCCAGGTCACTGAAAAAATATCTGCACCCTATCATGTGGAACGAGGCACCAGAGTCCAACTACCACACACTCATCATCACAGTGCTAGCCATGCATGCGATAATGGTGAAGTCAAGCTCGAATTGTGAAGCCAAAGATTCACCTATGGCTCATCCTAATTTTTTCTTTCCAAACTTTTTGTGTACACACTTTGTAGCATAGTGCTCAAATTCATGACAATTGAAGCATTTAATTTTGGACAAATATTTCTTCTTGTCCCCTTGGCTGGATTCTAGTTTGGTTTGATATTTCTTCTGTGTTCCCTTCTTTCCCTTTCGAACTAATGCAAATTTTTCTTCATCCTTTCCCTTAGATGAAGTCCCATCTTTGGTATTCCACATGATCTCCTCTTGTACCAAATCGAACCATAAGCGTCCCCAATTCAGTAATTTCTCCCTCTTGTTCACCAAGTCTTGGTAGTTATGCCTACTTTTGGGAAGGCCTAGAAGAGTTAGGCTTACCAGGTCATCTTTTGCAACATTACCACCAACCCCACCAAGTTCATCATGAACTTGTGTAAATCTACTCAGATACTGCAAGATAGTGTCATTCTTTTGCATCTTGATATTTCAAAGTTTATCCTTGAGCATCAGTTTCTTGTGGTCACTGTTATTCTCGAACAATTATGTCAATGCTTTCCACATTGCGAAAGGAGTTTCTTTCCCATGGATATTTGAGACAATGTTGTCTCACACTCCCTCCAAGATTATTATCCTTGCCTTGCCTACATCTTTCTTCCCTTGGGCTAGGTTCTGTGCATCAGATGCCTATGGTTTTGCAATATTCGTCTTGACATATTCTAGCAATCCATTGCCATCCAATATCACCTCCATGTGATCCTTCCATGCAATGAAATTAGCGTTGATTTCCAAGGCATACTCTAGTCTCATTTCGTTGAAGGTCATCTTCCCAACTCTATAGAGATCTTGCTACACTGAAATGAAAAATTGATCCTCCTAAGAAACAACTTCAAAATTCATGTTCTAATGTGAATCTTGCTATGATACCATGTAGAAATTATGTGTATAATTTAAACTGCTCAAGAAATTTTAACCTAAATCAAGATACACAATTATACTCTATTGTTCTACGGACATTAATTCACAATTCCGAACAACAATCTCAAACATGCAATAAGAAATAAATCACATGCATAGTATTTTTCTAGGGGAAAGAAACTATTAAAAACCCCTTAATCTTGTTTTAATTAAATAAGATGAATAGAGATGGATTGCAATTACTAGCTCAGTTTGGATCAACCTACAAGTATAAAACCTATCTCTCTCCTCAATGAAAAGCTCTAACCCAGACTTTGTCAATTTCTGCCTCAGCTTGAGCCCCTATTTCCTTGCACAATTCTTGAGGACATTAGGCCCCTGTTATTTAGTAATTTCCACCAAAATGATTGCGCAATTCCCAAGGTTGATCATCTGACTTCATGCAACACTTGTATACTCAAGACTAGTCTACAACTAATGTTGCACTGCCTTAGAATCTCCACCACAACTGGGAAACTCGAATTCTTTGCATGCACTAGTTTTTTAGGATGATTAATCAGTTAAATAGATGATCATTGAGTTATATTATTTTCCCACTACACAATTGACCTTCCACTAGTTCCTCCAATAGTTAGAACTAGTTTTACTGAAAACAACTTGAAATAACTAACCTTGACCTTGATTGCTACAAATTAACAATCACACATGCTTAACTGAACTCCAACTCCTCTAACTTGAATTTACTAAGCTAACTAAGTGACAAGAGCCATGTCACACAAGTTAACTACATCCAAGTTGTTTGTTGGCATGGAAATTCAAATTTTCTTGATATGACCAAGGCAAAATCAAATTGAGACTTTCTTGCTGCATTTTTCAACAAAACCAAGTTAAATTTATCTTAAACCCTAAATCTATCAAACATGGAGAGATAAAAAAAAATTAAGGTGTAAATTTTGTTATCATTTAATTTCATTTCATGAATTAATCCTTGCATATAAATGATGAAAAAACTACACTTAAAGAAAATTGATTCCTCTCGGTGGTGCTTGATAAATTGGAGTTTAGGATGGATCTACGTTGGTTTTTTTTAGATGTTGTCATCTACATATGTACATATGCAATTTTTTTTGTTGCATGGACATATGTACACATGTAGTTATTTATTTTTCATTGTCATGTAAAATTTACATAACATTTGTCCTATGCTAGCCTATAGAGCACCTTCCAACTCTCGATGCAATTAACTAAGAATAGAGACCAATCTTTTTTCTTCATTGATCTGAATTTAAACAAGAGTGCAAAAAATTACAAATATAACCATACACATAGAGATGCAGCGTTAATAAAGCTTCATTTCATTAATATTAAAGAACTGAAATATGCTTACATATAGAATGGAAATAAACTAGCTCGGGGCAATGGTATTTTATCTCTGAGAAGAGATGTGGCGGCTAGATGCCTCTGAACTGTGTTACAATGAGGCTTGAAGGCCTATTTATTATTGAGAAACAATGGAAAACCCTAAACATCCAAAAACCTAACCCTAGGAGATGAAACGCCAAACTATGGGCCCCGTTGGGGTAAGTTGGTACATCAAATTCCCGGGGTCGTAACTTTGGCATACGATCCTCGTTTGACATGCACGATACCTCATTAGAAAGATCTATCTGAGTACTACAACTGCTGACAGGGAATAGACAATTTATAAGTGATTTTCCCAAAAATATGTCGTTTAGGGCCTCAAAACGATTCTGGAAGTTCGGGACCCAAAAAAATGCCAAAAATAGTAAACTGTGCTATAATTAAGGAAACTGAAAAACTGAAAGAAACAATGGTGGGAGTCCAAGTGGAATAGGTAGTAGCCACCAATATCCACCTGGATCATTCCTCCCACCTTAGGAAGAAATGGTCCCCATTGCGTTGAGTTCCTCCATAAGATGAAACTTCTGCTGAAATTGGTCCCTAGTGAGCCACTTGCCCTGGTGAAGGAGTTGGCCTGCTTTGATGACTCGATATAGTTGGATCCTTTGATGTCGGATGTTCTTGATACGTGTGTCCATGATTCGATCATTTGTGGCTTTTTCCCTGCAGTCTGGGTTTAACTCTGTTGGTGTGAGTTGTTCTGCAATGTCAGATGTGTCCAACAATGGTGGAAAGTAGGATTGAAGCCGGTCCACATTGAACACTGGGTGCAGACCAAGGAATGGTGGAATACTAAGCTCGAAGGAAGTGTCCCCTACTGCCTTGGTGATGGTGTATGGACCATATCGGAGCGGGCAAAGCTTATAGTGGGGCCCAACGAGGCGCTCCTTCTACAAATGAAACCAAACTTTGTCACCCACTTGGAATTTGTGTGGCACTCAATGCTGATCATGCCACTGCTTGTACTTAGCATTGGCTCTGTCCAATATGTCATGGACCTATTGGCATATGTGCTAAAGGTGCTCAATGAATTTGTTTGCCTTGTCGGCTTCGGACTAGACATGAGATGAATTTTCCTGAGTAGCTACAAGTGGTATGGCACATCAATGGGACATAGTGGCTGGAATCCCAACCCCACCTGAAAAGGGATGTGGCCAGTTGAGATGTGGAGAGTCCAGTTATAGCCGTGCTGGACATAGGGGAGGCTCTCATCCCATGTGCATGGATGTGTTGAGTTGTACATGCGCAGAATGTGTACGATCATCTTGTTGACGACCTCTGTTTGGCCATTAGTTTGGGGATGGAAAGTTGTGGACCTAGTGAGCTTGGTGTCTAGCATCGACCAGAGACTGGACCAAAATGTACTGAGGAACTTGTTGTCTCGATATGAGATGATAGACTGTGGGATACCAAAGTGTACCCACACTCATTCAGAGAAGAGTTTAGCAATGGATTCTACTGTGATATTCTTCTTGCAGGCCACCATAATGGCCATCTTTGAGAATCTTTCGATGACCATAAAACACAGTCGTTTCCATGCTTAGTAGAAGGAAGGCTTGAAATGTAATCCATGGAGATGGATTCCCAAGGTCGACTAGGGGTAGGCAATAGGGTATAGAGGCCTTGCTTCTTGATGGTTGGTTTGGAAATGAAGTAGGAAGTGCAGGATCTGATGTACTTCGCGACATCTTGTCGAAGATTCGGCCAATAGAAATATTTCTGCAGTACTGCCACTGTTTTCTTGACCCCGAAATGCCCAACAACCCGACTATAGTGTGCTTCCCAAATAATCTTGGCACAATCACTTGAAGGAACACAAAGGTGTCCCAAGTGGCATAACAGTGCATCCTGGAGGTGAAAATCAAGAACTTGTTGACCCTCCAAGAGCATCTAGTATGTGTGGTCAAATTATGGGTCACTTTTGTAGAGAAGTGGTCAATCAAAAGTCTTGTGCCCACAAGAGTTGAGCATGGTGTTTAACACCATGATCGGGGGTCGGCTGAGGCAGTCTACAACATTATTGGTGCTTCCCTTCTTGTACTTGATATTCAAATTTAATTGTTGTAGGTATGTGGACCATTTTTTATGGCGATCATTTTGCAACTTCCCTTGTGTCTGTATGAACTGCAGGGGTCGGTGGTCTATGTGGATGATCATTTCCTTCCCCAAAATGCAATTTTTCCATTGTCGACAGGCCTGCACAATGGAATACATATCTTTGTCATAAGTGGAATATTTCCAAACTGTGTCTGAAGTGTCTTACTGTGATATTCCACTGGATGCCCCTGTTGAGTAAGGACTACCCCAATAGCATAGTCAAAGGCATATGTCTCGATCTCAAATGGTTGTTGTAAGTTTGGTAATGTGAGAACTGGTGCAGAGAAGAGGCGATGTTTCAACTCTGCAAACACCTTCTGTTGAGATTCAGACCAATTTTTTTTTTCTCTCACTCCTCCCTTGGTGACTTGACTCAAGGGCCAAGTGATATGAGAGAATCCCAACACGAACTTGCGGTAGAAATTGGCAAGACCCAGAAAGCTGCGGAACTCTTTCAAAGTGGTTGGGGCTGACCAATCCCGAATGCCTTGGATCTTGGTTGGATCCACATGCACCCCACGTTCATCAATAATGTATCCCAGATACTGAACCTGGGTCATGCCAAAAGTGAATTTCTCCAAATTAGCACATAGCTTGTGTCGTCGCAGTGTTTGGAGAACCCGTCAGATGTGGTGGAGATGCTCTTCCCAACTTTGGTTGAAGATCAGGATGTCATCCTAGTATACCACTACAAATGAGTTGGTGAATGGACACAAGATGTCATCCATCAACCTCATGAAGGTTGCAAGAGAATTTGTCAACCCAAAAGGCATAACCAACCATTCGAAAAGGCCTTCCTTGGCTTTGAAGGAAGTCTTCCACACATCGGAGGGTTTGATTGGTACCTGGTGATATTTGGACTTCAAGTTGATCTTGCTGAAATATTCCCCCCTTGAGTTGGTCTAGATGGTCATCAATCCATGGGATTGGGTACCTATTCCAGACAGTGATCTTGTTCAATGCCCAATAGTCAATATAGAGTCTCCAAGTCCCATCCTTCTTCTATACCAGCATGATCGGGCTCCCATAGGGTGATGAGCTCAGGCAGATGTGACCTTTCTGTAGCAGCTCCTAAATCTGCCTCTTGATTTTGTCGTTCTCCAGAATAGAGCACCGATAGATTGGTCCATTGGGAAACGACTCACCTGGGGTCAGATCGATGGAGTGCTTGACTTGGCAGTGTAGAGGCACACCTGCGGGGGGGGTGAAGATGTCCTCATACTCCTCCATGACCTTGTCCATCTGTTGTTGTCGTGCGGAGGGGCCCTGTCTGAAGGTCATGGCCACTGTCTTCTTCTTTCCTTGAAGGCGTATCATTAAGAAAACAAATTTCCTGGTTTTGGAAAGTAGCTTACTGCATTGTTTTTCAGTAACCAAAGAGATGGTGGTAGGCGGTGCTACCTCCAGTATCCTATACATCTTATTTCCCAAGGTAACAATAACAGTGTGAGGCCTTGACTCATACACAATATGTCGCTTCCACAAGTATGGTTGGCCTAATAATACATCACAAACATCAAGAGGAGCAACGTCACATAATACCTCATCCATGAAGGGCTTGATGTTGTATGGAAGGCGACATTGTTGGCTGACGCGGAGATCCCGTCCTTGGTGAAGCCACCCGATGGTGTACGATTATGGGTGTGTTGTGGTTGGTAAGCCCAACCGCTTCATGACCTCTGCTGAAATGAGGTTTTTTTGGCTCTTGTTGTCGACAATGAAATATAGTGGGGAACCCTTTACCCACATCTGGGAGTGGAAGAGGTGCTCCTCCTCCTCTGGATATTCGAGTTCCTCCTTTTGGATCTTCGTGGTGGAAACAGTTAAGTTCGGCTCTGCATCGATAATTTGCTTCTTTGTCATTCCCCTTGTTAGGTTCTGACTCAGGGTAAAAATATGCATCTAATTCAGAAGCCTTTAGCTCGGGCACCAGTGACTGCTTGGCCCAACACTCACTTGTGTTGTGAGTGGAGCTCTTATGGAACTCACACCACTTTCCTGTGTCCTTCTTTGGCTTTGCGATGTTGTTCTTTGCATGCAGCTATGGCGAGTTGTCCTGGGCCACCCCGCCTTGGCTTTTTCCTTTGTTCCATGGTTTGGGGGCACCTTTCCCTTGCTTCAGATTCGCGGATCCAAAGTCTTTCTTTTTATGCTTAAACTTATACTCGATCTTGACAGTGTATAGGTACGTCGTGCTGAACGAGGAGATGTCCAGGAACTCCATCTCATCCTAGATGTACCTGTGTAGACAGCCACGGTACATGAGTACTAAATGTTTCTCAGAATCCTTGATACCCAACTTCATGCGAAGGGTATGAAAACAATTGGTAAACTTCGGTAAGTCTTGGTCGCTTCCCCATCATAGTGTAATCCACTTTATGTATTTATCCTCATAGCTCCCGACAGAGTAATGCTGCTCCTTGATGGCATCCCGGAATGAATTCCAAGTGGGTGTGGCTGAAAGCAGTGATGGCGTACTTTCATCCTTTTTCTCACAGTAGGTTTCCCACCAGTCCTGAACATGGGGGCGTATTTGAGAAGAGAAAAAGTAATCTTTTCCCGACTAGAAAATCATGAACAGAAAAATATCCTTCTAGCATATTTAACCGTTTATCTATTGCGCATGCATCTCTTTGACCCTCAAATATGGGAATGTCAAAGTTTACTTGTACCTTAAAAGGAGTGGCGCCTCCAAAGTGGTTGTTGGATGTGGAAGTGTTGTCGGTGGGCAACCGTTGAAGGATCTGGGCAAAGTTATCCATCATCGCGTTCCTTTGTTTCTAAAGGGCCTCCTCGAGCAATATTTTGATAGGATCTCCTACTCCCTTCTCTTTCTTTTCTTCCCCCATGAGCGGTCGTCGGGGTTTGTGAGGCTTATCTTGCAAAGGTTCAACTAGATCGAGCCCTAACTCCTTATACCCCAACCTCGTTAGGGACATGCAAAGAAGGATCAAGAAAGATCAAACTGCTCTGATACCATTGATTCAAATTTAAACAGGAATGCAACAATTTACAGATATACCATAAACACAGATATGTAGCGGAAATAAAACTTCATTTCATTAATATCAAAGAACTGAAATATGCTTATATACAGAAAGGAAATAAACTAGTTCGGGCAATGGTAGCTTATCTCCACAAGGGCTTCACTTCGGGAGGAATACCATAGCACATGGGTTCATATTGGGGGATATATATTTAGGAAAAAATGACATAATATATTGGTTAATATATAGGGGGTAAATGGTTTTTATATTAGCAGGTATAAAACATGAAGCTCAAAGTTAATGAAAAAATATAAAGGGGTATAAAAAATGTTAATGGGAACCTAAGAGAGGGCATATATCGGGAAGAGGATCTCTGAGATAGCAATGGATCCTTCTCACGTCGGCCAACTCTTGGGAGATTCCAAGAAGCCGGAAGCCGTGCGACCTGCGTGGGACATCTTCATGTGCAAAGAGTAAGGCTCCTATGTTATCTGTAGCAGTCAAGGGGTATAAGGAAAACCGAGGTGCGAACTTGCCCAGATCTGGTGTATACAGGTCTCCCTCAGGCGGCGAAGACAGCCGATAAACTCCAGATCGGAAAAAATGGTTTGGATGAGCTGAGGAAATGTATATGGATTGGCCATTTGACAGTCTGCCCCAAGGTCGTAGCTGCCTGTGAGATCATGCTTGGTGAGGGAGCTGTCTCTAGCAATAATGGAGCCCTCAGGACGAAAAATCGCCGACTCTGTCAAAGGTATGAAGAAAAACCGCAGTTCTCTGCTTATCAAAACGCTGATCTGTTTTATTATGACGCCAATCTGGACATCCATCTGCCATTGAGCCCTGATTGGGCACCATATCCATCGTTCCGCGGCATCGAGTACAGATCGAGTCTCGGGCTTTTAGATTCAGACCATCTTGTGGCAGATCGACCCTCTTTCTGGTCAGATCTGGAAGCCCCCTCACCGAATAAGCTGTGCTGATATAAAAAAAAGGAGCAAAACAGAATCACAGGGTTAGATCTGCAAAAAACAAGATCTGGAATCCTGGTAAGAGACCACAGTTTCCAAGTTTTTGTAAAAAACCCTGAAGGAAAATCGAAAATAATTTGGGTAAAAGAGACAGATATTGTTGAGCAAATGCAGGATATTATTATGCAACAGTTGGGTTACCCCATCAGAACACAAAACCTGATACATGGGGGCAGAGTGTTACAAGACACAAAATACCTTTGGGAATACAGAATCGCACCTCTGACAACAATCATCCTCAATCTGAGGTTAAGAGGAGGTGCAACCAACAATAACACGAATCCAAACAGGGCGGGAGGAAGTGGCACTGGTTCAATTGGGAAAAAACCAGGCAGCATTTCCTTCAAAAGCGTCCTACAAGGGAAAAACACAGAAGGAACAACACCGAACCAAACAGGTATGGACACAAGGCCATACATTGTGGATCAGCTGAACCACACCCCAGAATACAACATAGATACACCAGAAATAGATGAGCAATGCACCATATATGAAAGACAAGAAATAATATGCAGATTTAACTGCTTTTGGCCCAAACCGGCAGATCTTTTTCTTTGGATCTACACGAACTGGACCACGCACTGTGAAATACATCTCTGCTCTAAGGGGTTTTTCATGGTGAAATTTCTATCAGCAATAGACAGAGACATAGTAATGCAGGAAGGACCTTGGTTTTGGGGATCCACTGGACTCTTCATCACACCATGGTTCCCAGATTTTGATGCAAACACAATGATTGTCTCGAAGATGCCAGTTTGGGTGCGGCTACACAACCTCCCAATACATCTTTGGAATCAGCAAGTACTCACTGGAATTGGAAATACAATTGGGCGTTACATTAAAATGGACACCCAGCGAGTGGAGGAAAGAATATATACTTTTGTACGAATATGTGTGGAAGTAGATCTCAGCAAAGGCCTGCCAGACAAAATTCAGCTAAAGCATAGACAGAGCAGCTGGACACAAGTATTAGATTATGAAAACACTACATTCAGATGCCGAATATGTAGACAAACAGGACACCTACAAAGCACGTGCCTAGCAGTCAAAAAAGACAATCGCAGAAAGAAGAAAACAGAAAAACAAGCAAAGGGATGGTATATCCCACCACCTCCCCTGGATGATGAGGAGGAAGAAGAGATGGATTATGCCAACCCAAATGAGAACAATCAGATGAATAAAGAACCTGCTGTAGAAGATACAAATCCACAGGAAGATATAGAGACAACATTGGCAAGAAGATCAGAAATGGATATGGGCAGAAATAAACGCCAACACACATCAGACACATCAGATTCTGACAACCCACAACCTATGGCTGAAAATGCATTAGCACTCATAACTCCCACAGAATCACAGGGGGTTTGGAGAAAGGTTGAGAAGAAAAAAGGGCGAAAAGTCTGACTTTTCCCCACTTGTACATAAATATTTTTGCTTTTACATGTTTATTTCATGAAATCCATACACCCTGCGTGGTGTGAAAGGATCTATGCATCTTTTTTGAAATCTGTTTACAGCATATGCCAAGAGGCATCTACAACATGTAATTTTTCAATCATAATGAAAGATTACGATTTTTCCAGGGGAAAAAAAATTAAAAAAATGTTAATGAAAAAATGGATACCTACAATATTTAGTGAAAGTAGGGGTTTTTTAAATTGGGAAGGTGTATTGGGTTTGTATTGGTAGGGGGTTAAATAATGTGATTTTTATAGGCATTTTCAAATATGTAGTCAAATTAAGGGTATTGTTTAATATGCCATGAATGCACGTGATATGTCAGAGTTCATTGAGTGAAACCCCCGTGCTTATCTCTGAGAAGAGATGTGGCGGCTACATGCCTCTAAATTGTGTTACAATGAGGCTTGAAGGCCTATTTATTTTTGGAAAACAATGGAAAAACATAAACATCCAAAAACCTAACCCTAGGAGATGAAACCCCAAACTATGGGCCCCGTTGGGGAAATTTGGTACATCAACTTCCTGGGGTCGTAACTTTGGCATACGATTTCCGTTTGATGCGCACGATACCTTGTTAGAAATATCTACCTGAGGACTACAGCTGCTGACATCGAATATTGAGTTGTATAAGTGGTTTTACCAAAAAATGTCGTTTAAGGCCTCAAAACGGATCTGGAAGTTCGGGACCCGAAAAACTACCAAAAATAGTAAATCGTGTTATAATTAAGGAAACTGAATAACTGAAAGAAACAATGGTGGGAGTCCAAGTGGAATAGGTGGGTGGCCACCAATATCCACCTGGATCATTCATTGTCTACAAATTAAAAAATAAATAAAATCTTTTCTTTATTTGTAACTTATGAGCATAAACAAGTCTTCATTTCTTTTCTTATTACAAACTAATTAAGCGGACATGTTTTTCCCTATTTCCAACTCATAATCAAAAATTTATCTTTGTTATTATTATTATTGTCATGTAGTAAAATGAACAATAACTCTTCATAACTGACCAATGTCCATAATATGCTGGGAAATATATTCTTCCCATGTGAAACCTTAAATTAATGATATTTAACATTTTCTTTCAACAATAAAAATTAGCATACATAACTTTTAAAGCTAATTCTTAAAAAAATTACTCTTGAGATAATGGATATTGTATTGATCATACATAAATTGAATAGTACTCAATCCTTATTTTAATTTTGAGGAAACTCATGCTACAAACATTATCATGATATTACTTTCAAACACAATAATTGATCATATTAACATAAAATGTTGAATGCATTTTAGATAAATCATGGTTTTGGATATTCAACTATATTTACAACCACTAGCTATCAAATAGTATATTGTTACTTATTTTATTTTGGAAAACATTATTCATATTAATAAGAAAAATTATTCATCAAACAACCTAAGTGCCAAAAGAACCACACTACACATATGCAATTCGTCCTTTTTTCTTCCACCTATGAGAGACTTTAGTGTATATTCAACTTTTGTTGAAGAGATGTGATTAGTGAGGTATTGGCATATCCATATAGGTTTGTCATTCCATTTGGGTTTATCATACTTCCACACATAATCTTGCTAAATAAAACACAAATCCCACATATTGAATTTTTATACTTCATTTACAGGAATCCACATGCACCCCTCGTTCATCAATAATGTATCCTAGATAGTGAACTTGGGTCATTCCAAAAGTGCATTTCTCCAAATTGGCACACATCTTGTGTTGCTGCAGTGTTTAGAGAACCTGTCGGATGTTGTGGAGGTGCTCTTCCTAATTCTGGTTGAAGATCAGGATGTCATTTAAGTATACCACTACAAATGAGTTGGTGAATGGCCGCAAGATGTCATCCATCAGCCTCATGAAGGTTGCAGGAGCATTCGCCAACCTGAAAGGCATAACCAGTCATTCGAAAAGACCCTCCTTGGCTTTGAAGGTAGTCTTCCACATATTGGAAGGTTCGATTGGTACCTGGTGATATATGGAATTCAAGTCGATCTTGCTTAAATATTTTTCCCCCTTGAGTTGGTCCAGAAGGTCATCAATTTGTGGGATCAGGTACCTATTCCGGACAATGATCTTGTTCAACGCCCGATAGTCAATACAGAGTCTCCAAGTCCCATCCTTCTTCTGTACCGAGACAATTGGACTCCCACAGGGCAACGAGCTCGACCGGATGTGACCTTTCTGCATCAGCTCCTGAATCTACCTCTTGATTTCGTCGTTCTCCATAATAGAGCGCCGATAGATTGGTCCATTAGGAAACGACGCACCTGGGGTCAGATCGATGGAGTGCTTGACCTGATTGTGCAAAGGCACCCTTGCAGGGGAGGTGAAGATGTCGTCGTACTCCTCCACGACCTTGTCCAACTGTTGTTGTCGTGCGGAGGGGCCCTGTCTAGACATCGTGGCCACCGTCTTCTTCTTTCCCTGAGGGCGTATCATCAGGAAAACAAATTTCCTGGTTTTGGAAATGAGCTTAAATGAGCTTATTGTATTGTTTTGCAATAACCAAAGAGATGGCGGTAGGCGGTACTACCTCCGGTATCCTGTACAACTTATTTCCCAAGGTAACAATAACAACGCGAGGCCTTGACTCATACACAACACGTCGCTTCCACAAGTATGGTTGGCGTAATAACACATCACAAACATCAAGAGGAACAACATCACATAATACCTCATCTGTGAAGGGCTTGATGCTGTATGGATGGCGGCAATACTGACTGACGCAGAGATCCTGTCCTTGGTGAAGCCACCCGATGATGTACATTGTGGGTGTGTTGTGGTAAGTAAGCCCAGCTGCTCCACGACCTCTATTGAAATGAGGTTCTTTTGGCTCCCGATGTCGACAATGAACTGTACTGGGGAACCCTTTACCCACATCTGGGAGTGGAAGAGGTGTTCCTCCTCCTCTGTATCTTTTGGTTCCTCCTTCTGGATCTTCGTGGTGGCAACGGTGGTGTTGGGCTCCGCATCGATAATATGCTTCCCTTTGTCATTCCCCTTGTCGGGTTCTGACTCAGAGTCAGAACATGCATCTGATTCAGAAGCCTTCAATCCGGCCACTAGTGACTCCTTTGCCCAACACTCACTTGTGTTGTGACTGGAGCTCTTATGGAAATCACACCACTTTCCTGTGTCCTTCTTCAGCTTCACGATGTTGTTCTTTGCTTGCAGCTTTGGCGTGTTGTCCTGGGCCGCCCCACCTTAGCTTTGTCCTTTGTTCTACAGTTTGGGGGAACCTTTCCCTTGCTTCGAATTTGCAGATCCAAAGTCTCGCTTTTTCTGTTTAAGCTTCTACTCGATCTTGACAGTGTATCGGTGCGTCGTGCTGAGCGAGGAGATGTCCGGGAACTCCATCTCTTCCTGGATGTACCTGTGTAGGGAGTCGCGATACTTGAGTACCAAATGTTTCTCAGAATCCTTGATACCCAACTTCGTGCAAAGGGTATGAAAAAGATTGGTAAACTTTGGATCTTCTTGGTCCCTTCCTTGCCGCAGCATGGTCCACTTTATGTATTTATCCTCATAGCTCTCAACAGGGTAGTACTGCTCCTTGATGGCGTCCTAGAACGAATTCCAACTAGTTGCACTGAAAACAATGAGGGCGTATTTTCATCCTTCTACTCATAGTAGGTTTCCCACCAGTCCTTGACATGGGGGGCGGCTTTGAGAAGAGAAAAAGTAATATTTTCCCGACTGGAAAAATCATGAACAAAAAAATATCCTTCTAGCAGATTTAACAATTTATCTACTACGTTTGCATCTATTTGACCCTCAAATATGGGAATGTCAAAGTTTACTTTTACGTTAAAAGGAGTGGCACCTCCAGGCTGCTGGATGTGGATCCGTCGTTGGTGGGCAACCGTTGAAGGATATGGGCAAAGTTATCCATCATCACGTTCCTTTGTTTCTCGAGGGCCTCCTCGACCAATATTTTGATAGGATCTCCTGCTCCCTCATCTTTCTTTTCTTCCCCCATGGGTGGTCGTCGGGGTTTGCGAGGCTAATCTTGCAAAGGTTCAACTAGATCGAGCCCTAAATCCTTATACCTCGACCTCGTTGGGGACATGCAAAGAAGGATCGAGAAAGAGAAGACCACTCTGCTACCACTGATCCGAATTTAAACAGGAACACAACAAATTACAGATATAACCATACACACAGAGATGCAGTAGAAATAAAACTTTATTTCATTAATATCAAAGAACTGAAATATGCTTACATACAGAATGGAAATAAACTAGCTCGGGCGATGGTAGCTTATCTCTGAGAAGAGATGTGGCAGCTACATGCCTCTGAGTTGTGTTACAATGAGACTTGAAGGCCTATTTATTATTGAGAAACAATGGAAAACCCTAAACATCCAAAAACCTAACCCTAGGAGATGAAACACCAAACTATGAGCCCCGTTGGGGTAAGTTGCTACATCAACTTCTCAGGGTCGTAACTTTGGCATACGATCTACGTTTGATACCCACGATACCTCGTTAGAAAGATTTATCTGAGGACTACAACTACTGACAATGAGCATAGAGTTGGGTATGTGGTTTTCCCAAAAAAACGTCGTTTAGGGCCTCAAAACGGATCCGGAAGTTCGAGACTCGAAAAACTGCCAAAAATGGTAAATTGTGCTATAATTAAGGAAACTGAAAAACTAAAAGAAACAATGGTGGGAGTCCAAGTGGAATAGGTAGGTGGCCACCAATATCCACCTGGATCATTCATTGTCAACAAATTAAAAAATAAATAAAATATTTTCTTTATTAGTAACTTATAAGCATAAACATGTCTTCATTTCTTTTAATTTCTTTTCTTATTACAAACTGATTAAGCGGACATTTTTTTCCCTATTTCCAACTCATAATCAAGAGTAAACCTTTGTTATTATCATTATAGTCATGTAGTAAAATGAACAATTACTCTTCACAACTTACCAATGTCCATAATATGCTGGGAAATATATTCTTCCCATGTGAAACCTTAAATAAATGATATTTAACATTTTCTTTCAACGACAAAAATTAGCATACATAACTTTGAAAGCCAATTCTTAAAAACTTTACCCTTGAGATAATGGATATTGTATTGATCATTCATAAATTAAATAGTACTCAATCCTTATTTTAATTTTGAGGAAACTCATGCTAAAAACATTATCATGATATAACTTTCAAACACGAAAAAATGATCATATTAACATAAAATGTTGAATGCATTTAGATAAATCATGGTTTTGGATATTCAACTATATTTACAACCACTAGCTATCAAATAGTATATTGTTACTTATTTTATTTTGGAAAACATTATTCATATTAATAAGAAAAATTATTCATCAAATATACAAATGGGCACAACAACCTAAGTGCCAAAGGAAAGACCTTTACATTAAATTGCGCCTTAACATAATAATGAAGAACATCTCTCAGAATGAGAATTTGTTTAACTCTGATATGTTTAAGTCAAACCTTAAGCAAATACTCTCTATAAGAAACTAGATGATACACTAAAATTAAATGTGAGTTTACATTACATTTTCATACAGAATATAAAATAGCAACTTACTAGTATTAAACCCCTCAATCGTGGAAATGACAATTGGGATCCACATCGCCAACATTTAAATTGATCTCGTTGAAGTAAATGTGTACAAAATGAAGTCCAACACCCATGAGAAAAATCACATTTTGAAATTAAATAGTGAAGTATTTCACATTAGATATAATTTGAACATGCGTCAATTGTGAATATCAACATAAAAAAGGCATCCCTTGAAGGGAAAGCCTTAAAATACTAGCAACCACACAAAAACCACACCTTGTAGGAGATTCAAAAGTACCACACTATACATATACAATTCATCCTTTTTGCTTCCACATATGAGAGACTTTAGTGTATATTCAACTTTTGTTGAAGAGATGTGATTAGTGAGGTATTGGCATATCCATATAGGTTTTTCATTCCATTTGGGTTTATCATACTTCCACACATAATCCTTCTAAATAAAACACAAAGCCCATATATTGAATTTTTATACTTCATTTACAGAAATCCATTAATGAATATTTCAAATAGCATGATGGTCTCATCCAATTATTTTAAATTACTGCAAGAGATTATGCCAAGTCCTCCATAATCTAGTTCTCTTTTCCCTTTTCTGGATGCTTTCTTAATAGAGAAGTTTGTGCACATAAACAAGATCTGATTATTGTTTTTCTCAAATCCAAATCAATGTTAAGCAAGATTCATGAGGTGAATGAAATATAAAGATGAATTTCATTCACACTTTCTAAAAAAATTGTAGCACATATGAATTATCAATTTTGAAATTTCACAAAACAAAACAACATCAATAAATAAAACTAAACCCTTGTTTCTATAGTATTTTCCAAAATTTATCAAAAAAACATATTTATAATTGAAACATTTGCTACCATTTATTTATCTATTATATATTTTGTTAGGTTCCAATATATAAATATTTGGTTTTATAAAATATTCATTTTAATTTTCTAAAAAAAATTAAAAATTCCTCATAATCCAAATTTATATTATTACTTTCTTTAATATTGTGGAAAATTTATACTTATTAAATAAAATGTTCTTATACAAAAATAATAATATCATTAAATAAAGCATTCACAAAAATATTTTTGAATGTGATATATTTGATTAAATTTCATATATTTAATTCTCACTGATTGATTTTCATCTGAGACTCGTTTGATCCTATGAAAAAATGATTTCCCTACAACCCAAGTTTCCACTGATTGCTCACCTTTCGTTACTGTCATGAGAATTTATACTTGTTGTAACTCTTACAGTCCTTATTGATATTGACATCATACTTGCCAGGGCTATTTTTCCACGTAAATGACAATAATTCAAGAGTAGCTGAACTGTTTTACTTTTAGATAAATGAAATTATGGGAAACAGTGAAGGTACGACCAAAAATAGCATTTAAAAAGAAAAACAGTTAAACAATTCCTATCAAGGTTGATGAGAAGGGTTAACTCGTCATGAAAGTCACTTTAAAACCTCCTCTCGGTTATTAATATTAGAGCCTGATCTTTAATAATATTTTTCTGATTAATCACATTTGATATTGTTGGTCAAAATTTAGAACTAACAAATGTAATTCATCTTCTCTATTGTTGATATAGTTCAGAATCCTCTCTGTTGTTGTTACTATTAGAAGATATAGTTCATCCTCTCTGTTGTTGTTATCATTATTAGAAGATATAGTTCATCCTCTCTGTTGTTGTTATCTTTATCAGAGGAAATCAATGAAAACTATTTAAGCACACGGTAATGGAAGAGGATTACTCTTCCTCGTCTAGTGGCTTTGTTGGAGATGGATCAGTTGATTTCCATGGACACTCTGTTAGGAGAGCTCATACTGGACGATGGAAAGCATCACTCTTCATAATTGGTATGAATTCATTTGATATCTATTCTCTGATACATTCAATTGTATTGTAGTAGCTGGTATGTTTGTTCCGAATGTTTTATTATCAACATTACAATTATATTCTCTTACACAGTCCATTATATTCTATTCTAGTAGCTGTTGTCTGGTCCATATGTTTTACCATCATCTTCTTCACAGGAGTGGAGATAGCAGAAAGGTTAGCCTATGCAGGCATTCTTTCAAATTTGGTGACTTACCTCACAGACGTTAGGCATGAGAGCACCACTACTGCTGCAAAGAATGTGAATGTCTGGTCTGGTGCGGTCGCCATGCTTCCTTTCCTTGGCGCTTTTGTTGCAGATTCATATTTGGGTCGATATTGGACCATTGCCCTGTCTTCTGTCATCTATTTGATGGTTAGTATTTTATTTTCATTTTCAAAGTGTTTCTATGAACAGATCCCGAGAGGTAACTAGTTGGCCATAACAATCTAGGATTTGCACCCAATCTCATTTCTTTGATACCCATGTTAAACAGCTAAGGTAGACTGCAGCTAAAGTTTGGTTAGTATTTTTTGCTTCCTCTTACTTTTTTCTGAAGTGCTTCAAGAAACATACTCTGAGGCGTTTCAGTGGACTTCCTTTGAAACGATCTAGATTTCCACCGAATCTCATTCCTTTGAAACTCAGACTAGACAGCTAGGCATACAGCAGCTAGACGCTGGTAAGTAATTTCTTTTTCACTTTTTCCTTTTCGAAAATGTTTAAAGAAATGAGGAGTTTGAATGGGCTTCCTTCTATTCAGATGCTAGGTCTGAGAGAGGAGCTCGAAACAACCCAGAATTTGTATTCAGTCTCAATGTCCCATCCTTCTAAATTCATGCTATACAGCCAGGACAGAGGGCAGTTAAATGGAACTGAAGGACAGCTTAACAGTTAGTGAACCACACCCATTAGGTGTAAAATAGATGATGATAGAGTGTATGTTAAGGCACTTCCTGTGTATTGCACTGGTTTGAAATCAATCTCATGGATGAGCAGGACTCCCAAACTATCGAACCTACCATCCAAGAAAAACAGTTAGTAACCCTCATATTGTCAGCATGGAACCTATGTGATTGCCCCGGCCCCCAGGATTAAGTCAATTAGGACCATCTCACTAAAGTCAACATGGGCGTTCCTTCCATGAATAGATCTTGAAGGACAAATCCTTTGTTAGCGCCAAAGTTGATCACTGCCTTATTGGGTTGACCTTCCAGTATCTGGCACCCCACTGGCATTTTTTCTAATGTTGTAATATTATGAAATTGATAATTCTGTATCTGTACAATTGCTTATCAATGAATTCGTGCAAAATTTGACGGATACAAGAAGGTTTTGCTGTATATTTTGGGCGAATTAAACCCCTATTTAAAAGGACAACAGGATTTGAAAATAGTTGTTTAATTCTGCTTTAACCTCGTAAATGGAGACTGAGTAACAAACACTGCATGAAATGGATTGTTACAGGGATTGATTTTGGTCACTTTATCGGCCTCTTTGAGAAGTTTGAATGGGATTGGGATTTTCTTCTTCTCAATCTACCTGGTTGCTCTGGGGCAAGGAGGCCACAAGCCCTCTTTAGAAGCATTTGGTGCAGACCAGTTTGAAGAGGACTACCCGGTAGAGAAGAAGCATAAGAGTTCATTCTTCAACTATTGGAATTGTGGTATATGCATTGGTAGTTTTATAGGAGTCACTGTACTCGTGTATATTCAGGACAATGTTGGATGGGGTTTGGGATTTGGCATTCCCGCCGTGACCATGGCAATAGCTCTGTTTATCTTCTTGTGTGGGACGAGATTTTACCGGCATAAACTGCCTGGTGGTAGTCCTCTCACTCGAATTATCCATGTCTTTGTTGCAACGTTTCACAAGTGGAATGTTTCTACTTCTCATCCAGAAAACACTAAAGTGGCTGCCGCTGCAGAAAGGGAAGTTTTGAAGCTTGGGTCAAGAAGACAGTATTTGCCTACTGATCAGTTTAGGTAAGCAATCACTGGTCACAGTTGCTTTGCAAATTGAAATTATTGGAGTCACACTCGCTTTGCCATGTGACATGGGAATTTCTGAAGCTTTTGGTAGTTGAAATAATCATACTGTGGGAAGCAGGGTGGGGTGTACTGACAATGTAGATTTTAGCGATATAGCACAGAATCTCTACTTCCTGACCACAACTAAGGTGCAATGAGTCCCTAAGTCCTATTTTTGTTTCATTTCAGTCTTGTTTATTCTTGCTTCTTGTTGGGTGTACTCAGTTCTTTTCAGTTTTAAATGAACCAAGAGATTTGTGATAGATATCCTCATTCTTGAGTTTCAGGTTTCTTGACAAAGCCACAGTTGAAGATGAATTAGACTATGAGTGCAAAACAACCCGTAATTGGCGACTATGCACAGTCCAAGACGTTGAAGAGGTGAAAGTTGTTCTTGGGCTGTCACCAATTTGGATGTCATGTTTGATATTTGGGGTTGTCTTTGCACAATCTTCAACATTTTTCACAAAACAAGGTGCCACAATGGATAGAAAGATTGGAAAACACTTTGAGATTCCTGCTGCAAGCTTACAATGTTTTATTAGCCTATCTATTATTGTACTGTTGCCTATCTATGATCGGATCTTTGTTCCGATTGCAAGAAACTTGACAGGGAATGAACGGGGCATAACTTTACTTCAGAGGATAGGCACTGGCATGTTCATCTCCACTCTGTCAATGATTGTTGCTGCGTTAACAGAGACAAGAAGAATCAAGGCAGCAAAGGATAATGGACTCGTAGATTTTCCCAACGCAACAATTCCATTGAGCATTTTTTGGCTGCTTCCACAATATGTGTTGTTTGGCATAGCTGATGTATTTACAATAGTAGGATTGCAAGAGTACTTTTATGATCAGATGCCAGACACTATGAAATCCCTGGGTATAGCTGTGTATTTGAGTGTTATAGGAGTTGGTAGTTTTCTGAGTAGCATACTTATTTCAGTTATTGATAAGGTTAGTTGCAGAAGCAAGGGGAGTTGCTGGTTTGCAGACAACCTGAACAAAGCTCATTTAGACTACTTTTATTGGCTTCTAGCCTCTCTGAGTGCAGTCAACCTTTGCATTTACATGTTCTTAGCCAGCTGCTATAAGTATAGAAATGCCAAAAATAATATTTCGTGTTGGGAGGAATCGTGCGGGGAAAGAGCACTTCTCTCTTCATGAGCATATGTCGAGATACTGGAGGAGAACGGTTTAAGGCTTTTCAGTTGTATGCGTTAAAATAGCACGTAAAGGTCTCAAATTAGTTTTTCTCAGGCACTTGAGAGATCAAGGCAACCTTTGGTCAAACTTCTTGATTTGATTGAGAGTTTCTAGCCAAAGATACAAATTATATTATTGATTTTTTCTAGCTTTACCTTTGACTCTCTTGATTTATTGCAATAAATTTCTGGGAATTGTTTGGCAATGAATGCCCCAAACTGCAAAACTTTACAATTTGGATCTTGAGCCAAACTAACCTTTTTAGGTGTAAGCACAATTAAGTTGTCTTTGAAGGCATACACATGAATAAAATAAATTGATTGGAACAACAATAGTTGAATAGTCTTGTCTTTGCATAATACATATTTTAATTGAGGTGCAACCAATTGTTGAAAAAACACTTTATGCAATTCCCATATTTTCCTAGGAGGATATTAATCCTTCCTTTAAATGGGTTATGTAAACTTGGCTTACAAAAATTAAGGATAATGAATTGAGGTGGATGGACCTAGATCCATAAGTAGCACCAAAAAATATGTCCTTAAGGGGTCGGGGAAAAGAGCGGAAGAGGAAGGGGAATTTGATTTTGTGTAGTTATTTGTTGTAGAATATTGTTAGTTGGAACCTAAGGTTATGTTGGTTCATCACATCTCTAGAGTTTTGTTGACAGTGCTGGACATGCCAACATTTAGGGGATCACCCCAGTATGAAGTCCCAACTAGACCTCACACCATTTGGTGTGGGAATCCCATCTGGTATGATGGCCTGGTTTCCATTGTCTTAAGGATTTGCCTCAACTCTTGCTTGTCAGCGTAGGAGAGTGGTCTGGTTTGTCTTAGAGAAGTGATGTTCGTGTGCCTGGTGATTGCTAGTGTTACTTGTGTCAATGGTTCTTTCACTGTAAAGGGAGAGGGTGAGAGTGAGTCCCAAGTTGGTTGGGAGGAAGCTCCAACTTTGCTAGGAACACACAACACGACAGGACATGCATAGCTTCCAGAGGAGCAATCCACATGGATGCGGAAGTCACAACACACAAAGGAAGATAACATGTACAACACTCAGCGGATGAGTTTGCACGAGTGCAACGGTTGATACAACAAGTTTTATGTGAAAGGTTTGTCTGATGTCTGGGAGGTATCCACCACAGGCGAGACAACATTAACAACATATAAAACACATTTTCATTAACATATTATGTATTACAACAAGTGAAATAAGTTCAAGTGTTCAACACAAGTTAAAGAAACATGCATTACAAGTGTTCAAGATTAGTCTTACAACAGTTACAATACATATGTGAAAGCGTGCTAGCCTGTTAGCAAGCTTTTGAATTAAGTGAAAGTTCCAAGACACATCGTTACACCATACATCACTAACCCCGAGCATGGGGCCTTGGAGCCACTACTTACTCCTCAAAGAAAATATTACAGACTCTCTTGGCTATGTGGGAGGAGCTAAGGTGAAAAGTCCTTTGCATGTACAAATGAAGGGGTATTTATAGCCAAGGGTGAAATTGACCCTTGTGGTTGTTCGACTACCCTCATGAATGTTTGACTTCCATGACTTTTCGACTTTGCATGACTCTTTGTACAACAATTGGGTCTCTTGGACTTCCAAGTTACATTACATTGATTTGACAACATGGCCCACAATGGAGAGGTGGACAACATGACTCGACATGACAGTGCCGGTACATTTGTGCTGCTACTGGAGTGCATGTCGAGCAGCAGTGCTGTTGGGTGATGGATGTCTTCATGGTGTGTCACAGCTTCACCTCTGCATGGCAAAGTGCACAAAGTCTTCAATTTTTGTTGGTTCGCTTGATATTTCTTTGGCATGTTGCTCCTTGCTTGTATGTTGGAAGGCTTGAAAGGCTCATCTGTTCGGGAAAGGTGCATGTTCATCTGTTCGTTCGTCCGTGAGCACATCTTACATGTTTGCTCGTTTGTCCGTCTGCGTACACATCTTTGCATGATAATCCGTTTGCGAGCACATCTCTTCGCGTGCATTGTTCATTCATCCGTTGGTGAACCTGTCCTTCTCAATGTGATCCCTTCATTTATCCCATTTGTCGTCGCACCATGTTTGTTGGCATACTTGTACCTGCAGTCACTCATGACGAGACGACATCAAATCCAAAAACCTCCTATTCTACCATGACACATGATCATTTCGGATGCAGGTGACCGAGAGAGGTAGTAAGGTTGTAAGGCGGGATGATGGCTCCAAGCACTGCTAATGAAAACCGCGCAAGAGTCACTGGGTGATGAAGATGGGCAATCCAAGTCAACAGTGACTGTTCGTGAGGTCTGGCTCAGCTAGAAGGAAAAAGTGTGAAAATTTTGGGAGGGATAGTCCAGGCTACAGGAAGGCAAGGTAGACAGAATCTGTTCATTTTCAAAAACGAGTGGGAAGCAAGGGTTTGACAGCAAAATTTGCGTAATTTTCTGGAGGAATAGGTTGGGCTGCATGGAGGATCAGCAGGCAGAAATTGTGCATTTTTTTGGAGGAACTGGCCGGGAGCCTAGCAGTCAAAACTGCGTAATTCTTGGAAGGAACTGGCAGCTAGCTTCTGGGTCACTAGAAATAGAAACTGTGCAATTCCCAAGGGGAACAGGTAGTTAACTGCCAGGAGCTTGGCAGCAGAAACTGTGCAATTCTTGGAGGGAACTGTCAGTCTACTGCTGGGAGCTGTTGGCAAGAGAAATTGTACTGAGACTGCGAGGATGGCCTGCTGATCATATTTGCGCAATTTCTGAGCTGAGCGGACTGTTGGGTAGTAAAGGGCCTACTTGTGAAAACTGCGCAATTATCTAGATGAGCAGTTGGTCGACTGTTGGGAGTTCTGACTGGAAAAATTGCGCAATTTTCTGAGGGAGATAGGGATGAGCACTAAGTGTCTTTCTGACCTGTCTGCACAATTTTCCTAGTCAGTGGAGTGGGCAATTTCTTCAACCTCTACGCAATTTTCGAGGGGAATGACCCCAGGTGGCTGCCCAGTCAAATCCTTTGTTTGACCATCTTGAAGCTGATTAATTGCTTGTCGGCAGTGCAGCTTGAAATGAATTGCTTGGTGCTTCTGCGCTGTTTTGTGTGACATTCGATCGAGTTGATGACGAGGTGATGGTCCAGCTATTAGAGGGAGTCTAGTCATCGGAACTTTAGCAAAATGGCTAAGTGTGTGAACGAGTGAAAGATGCATTTGTGATCCTGCAAACAAACACTTGCATGACTCGATGATGAGATGACTCAAACCATTCAAATGCACATGTTCAATATGACTAACCGAGGGTGTAAGCAACAAGCGCAACACTTATGATTGATTGTTGGTCAATCGTGACGATGCTTGTGTGACAGTGAATGTGATTCTATGTGTGAGTGCGACAAATGTTTTCATAGCGAACACAACAAGTACACACGAAGCGAAGACTTTGAGCATAACCAGAACATGGTCGCAAGCATGACTTTGACATCAACATGTAAGACTTGGTGAAATGAACAAGCAAGGCGAATGCTAAGACTCACATGAGCTCACGGAGTGAGCCCGAGTGTGTGCAGTCATCAAGTGAAATGTTCAAGGGAGGCTTCGAAATTGGGTATAGGCCAAAATATTGGAGGGTGGTTGTAGCCACTACAACACTTGGCGACACACTTGTAGAACTCCAGCTTCTCTATTTTGGTTCATTACTAGCACAGGGCCTTGGGATTTCAGGGAGTATTGAATCATTGTACGGGTTACTTCGGCTTCCCAACTTACCCCATGGACATGCATGGTTCACCTTTAGCCAATTCAATCAAACACAAACAAAATTTCAACTTGATCGCAGTGTTTCAAATCCGGGAAGTGTATTTTAGCTCGCAAGTTGAAGATTTTCAGAGTATAAGTTTTCATCTCTGGTGTTGCTCCACTGCCAGCATGCCTAGAGAGTACCCCGATGGAGTCACGTAGGAACACACGCATTGCTCCACTACTAGCAAGCCTAGTTAGTACCCTGGTGGAGTTGCATGCTTAACCATTCTGCGCAGGAAGCCTTTCTCTTCTTTCACATTTGTATTTTTCAAGAGGATTGTGCATAGGTACTTATTTATTTTTTGGGTGGATGAGGGATCCTAACTTATTGAGAGTAGAAGTGGTTTTTCCTTTAGAGAAGCATGTAAGACCTCTGACATAGGTTTACTTGTTTAGATTTTTCCCTTATTCTTTTCTACTAGTTGGATGAGCTTGAACACATAGAGCAGAAGGTTGAGTACAGGCATGGGGATTCCCAGTATGGACACAGGTTCATGGTTGGACAAAAACTTCCCTTGCAAACTATTCGTGTTTTCCATCAAGACTTCATCAGCCAAAGGTTATAACCAAGCATAGAGAATACGGACACAAGACTGGCCAAGTGCTGCAGCGTCACAAGTCTCTTCAAATTTCAACCACATACTCTATTCAAAAGCCAGAATGTAGTAGTTGGCAGCACTTATTTCCAGAAACAAAAATAGTAATATATCAAGCAAACAAAACAAATGTAAGAAAAAATAGAAAGCATAACAAACAAAGTAAAAACAAAGATAATAAGCAAAGCAAACAAGATGAAAACAACAAGCAGCAAGAAAACTATGTACATGGCACGGGCGTGGCCCGACCTACTGAAAATAATGCTTGAGATCTTTGTCGTTGACAGGAAGGTTTTCAATCCTCCCATCAAGTGATTACAGATGGTACATGTGCGGGCCAAGCTTCTCGTGGACCAGCATAAGACTATCGGGTTCCGCTACCGGAATCTGGCGGTATCCCAAAAGACCTTTAGGTGAATATGACACTGCTGCTTCAGACACTGCGTGCAACATATGCTTTGATGATGTCACGTGGTAGTTGTTTTTATTTCGAGAGCGGTTCAAGTTTTTGAAATCAATGCATAAGTGAATTTCCCCGGATTTCTTACATGCATAACTTAAATTAGAAACCCATGTATGGTGACGAACTTTATAAGTAACCCAAACATCTAACAACTTAGTCAATTCTTTCTATATAAGGAGTTCAAATGACATATGTGTTTTACCTAAATTTTTCTGCAATGGGTTGGCTCCTCCTTTACCTGGAATCTCGTGTTGGGTTATTCGTGTGTCGTACGTACTCAGGTCTTCATCTACCCATGTGGACACATCCCGATACTGTTTGATTAGGCGGTCAAAAGTTGACCACTACTATGGCGTGCAGTTTGTACCAAGACTGATTAACTTCGAATCGTGATTGGTCCCCAGGTTGCTTTGTTCGTTCGTAGTAGTGGGCTTTTGTGTTCTGTTGTTTCTTGGCCCATGACCGAAGTTCTGCAAATCATAGAGCTTGTCGAGAGAAACTAACCCCTTAGGGATGGGTTTTCCTTTCTTGTCCTCGGCTGCAATTTTTAGAGGTTGCTCGTGCTTACCTTCATTAGTTGTTATGTCCTTGAAATATCAACATTGTTCGTAGACTGTAGTATTACTTTAAGTGTGACCACGTTGAGGCTGATGGTCCTCGTCCTTGAGCCATCATGTGTCTTTGATTCGTAAAAATCCCTGGCCCACAGTTTGTTTATACACAAAATGTTTGACATGCTTGTACTACTGCTACTATTGGTACAATGAACTGTGCAAGTTTCATTACCATCAATTGGGCAAGGAAGGAGTCCCAACTGTGCATTTGGTGGGGTTAGAGCTGGCCATGTAGGATAACACTCCAATGTTGTCTCCAAGATGTAGTTACCAAACACGAGTTCTTTGAAGGCCAAAAGTTCATTCTCGCCATTAAGGGGAGTGACATTGTGTTTCATATACCTCTTGGATAACACCCAGATTTGGTTTCATTTTCCCTTGTACGGAAGCCACATGTGAGACCAGTTTGTAGCAAAATATTCTTCTAGCTTGTTGGACCAGTCTCTGCTGAGTAGCAGACCATATGCTTCCAGTATGGCCACAACCACTATGTTGATGCATTGGTGGGCTCGACTGTAATGAGATAGTCAGATTATCATGTCTCGCAGTTCACCAATGGCTGGTACCAATGTTCAATCAAGTTGGATGATTCGTGTGGATGTCTCGCTCCATTGCGCATTGATCTTCTTAGCAATGGAGAGTGGCATGACGTTGGCTGTTGTGCCAGAATCAACCAAGCAGTTGTGAACATTGTAGTTAAAAACTTCAAATGAAAGTAGGAATGGAGGGAAACATGAGTTTTCTTCTTCCATTTGGAGTGTGTTGAGCACAGTGGACATTGATTCGAGAGGTGTGCTTGCTCCCTTGCTAGTAGGGGTTGCGCTGTCTGTTACTGTCTGTCCCAATGCGTGCAACAGGATGTCTCGCTGACTCTGGATCTTAGCCAACTTGAATAAGCTAATGTTTGCCCGAGTTTTCTTCATGTCATCCACAATTTTGTAGTCTAGAGGTGGTAGGCTCACCGAGGTGTCTGGGGTAGGATTGATGTTCGTGTTATCCAACAGAGTGTTCTGCAGTTTACTTCTCATGGAGGTACTCTTGTCCGCCATTGTCTTCCTAGACTCGTTCTGTGTTTTCTACTTTGGGGTGGCTAGTGGGTCAACCTTCCTCAACAACAGTCTCACCTTTTCTTGTGCTTCCCCAAGTGTAAGGGGAGCCCCTTTATTCCTAATATTGTAACGATCATTTTGTTTTGGGGCTGCTTCTCGGTGTTCGTCTTCGACATTACCTGCAAGCACTTATACATCTTCACCACATGCCAACTTGATGCTTCATCAGGTGCAACCTCTTCATCATCATCAGTGTCTTCTACCTGCTCCTGCATATTTCTTTCCGCATCGAGTGTATGATTACAGACAGAGCTAACAAATCGCTTCTAGTCCGAACAAGAGTTCTTAGGGTGATGTTTTTCGTGGAAAGAACGGAACTTAGGATCTGCGCACTATTTGAACTAGAACATAGGTTTCTACGCTTGGAGCGAACCGGTTGCTTCCTGATGAGTTGCTTGCTTGTCTCTGCCTGGGCAGATGGATGCTTGCAAATGTGTTTGTTTTTCGTTGTTTTCTCGGACACTTCCGTGGTCAAGTTCTTGATGAGGCAAGTGAGGGATTCAATGTCAGTTGCTTCCTTGTCTCTACCCTTACTCGCCATCTCTTGGGACTTCCTGCTCGCATCTTTGGAGTCCTTTACTGATTTTTCATCCTTGATGACTCCAATTGCACGCAGGTCTTTCTCAATAGCAATAGCCTCTTCACAGTTTTCTAAGAGTGTTGGTTTCATAGCTCGCTTGACGAACTACATAATGTTGGTCGACAGTGCGGACGTGTAGTAATTAATAGTGATGGAGTCATGAGGTTTGGTGTCTGCTGCAAATTTGTTCAACATGCATGTAAACCTCTGATTGAAGCCTTTAATTTTTTCTTTTCCCACCATATTCAAGCTTCCAAATTATTTGATTAGCATGGTTGGGGTCTTATCATCAACGAACTTCTCAAGGAACATGTGTTTGAGTACACCCCAGTTTTGTATGGACTTTAGTAGAAGGCTGTGATACCATGCGGCCGCGCGACCGTCCAAGGTACATGAAACAATCTACATGCTACATCGTCATATCATACCTCAAGGGTCTGCAACTGTAGGTAGAAGTTTTCCAAGTGGTCTTTTGCCTTCACCATACTATCAGGGTTGAACTTGGTGTTCATTCTCTCTGCTTGCTTCGACACCTTGTGCAGAACAAACGAGAGAGCTAGTAGACCTTGAGTCATCCATTCCAAGTTTGGGTCAGCCATCTCTTCTTCTTCTTCATCCTCTTCCTCTCTTTCAAAATCTGATGATTTCGGATCTGAGTCCATTGGTTCATCTCCGCCTCCGCCTCCTCTGCTTCCTTCCCCTTCACCTCCTGTACCAGATTTCGATCCCAAGATCACAAGAGTGTCTTATTTTCCTTCCTGAAAGACCAAAGCTTCCTCTCCATCTTCAATAGCTTATGCCAGACCTTCAAGTGTGGTAAGGACTACTTCTTCCACCGATGATACAACAACTCATGTGGGAGTAGCTTTTGGCTTCCTTGATGCGTATGGAAGATGTTGTATTCCTGGGATTGGTCTTACTTCTTTCGCGAACTAGCGAGTGATGGGACAGAAAGAGAGAAGTTGATGATACAAAATCTCGTGTTCAATCCTGGGAGGTGAGGAGTAACCAACCACAGAGTCACGTGTAGGTGAGAGGGAGTGCGAGTTATTGCATTGACCAGATGGTTGATGAATGAGTGTGAGGGGATATTCAGCCATATACAATTGGCTTCCCTCCTTCTAACTCCAGAAATGTTGATGGTGTTGGACCCGCCAACATTCAAGGGATCACTCCGGTATGAAGTCCCAACTAGATCTCACACCATTTGGTGTGGGAGTCCCATCCTGTATGATGGCCCGGTTGCCATTGTCTTAAGGATTTGCCTCTACTCTTGCTTGTCAGTGCAGAAGAGTGGTATGCTTTGTCTTCGAGAAGTGATGCTCGTGTGCTCGGTGATTGATAGTGTTACTTGTGTCAATGGTTCTTTCACTGTAAAGGGAGAGGGTGAGAGTGAGTCCTAAGTAAGTTGGGAGGAAGCTCCAACTTTGTTAAGAACACACAACACAACAAGACATGCACAACTTTCGGAGGACCAGTCCACACGGATGCGGCAGTCACAACACACAAAGGAAGATAACACGTACAACACTCAATGGATGAGTCTGCACGAGTGCAACGGTTGACAAGTTTTATGTGAAAGGTTTGTCTGATGTCCAGGAGGTAGCCACCACAGGTGAGACAATGTTAACAACATATACAATACATTTTCATTAACAAATTATGTATTACAACAAGTGAAATAAGTTCAAGTGTTCAACACAGGTTAAAGCAACATGCATTGCAAGTGTTCAAGATTAGTTTAATAAAAATTACAATACATGTGTGAAAACATGTTGGCTTGTTAGCAGGCTTTTGAATTAAGCAAAAGTTCCAAGATACATCATTACACCATACATCACTAACCCTGAGCATGGGATGTTGGAGCCACTACTTACTCCTCAAATAAAAGATTACAGAATCTCTTGGCTATGTGGGAGGAGCTGAGGTGAAAATTCCTTTGCATGTACAAATGAGGGGGTATTTATAGCCAAGGGTGAAACTGAACCTTGTGGTTGTTTTCGACTACCCTCATGACTGTTTGATTTCCATGACTTTTTGACTTTACATGACTCTTTGTACAACAAGTGGGTCTCTTGGACTTCCAAGTTACACTACATTGACTTGACAACATGGCTCATAGTCGAGAGGCGGACAACATGACTCATGACATGACTCGACATGAAAGTGTTGGTACATTCATGCTACTGTTGGAGTGCATGTAAAGATGCAGTACTGTTGGGTGATGGATGTCTTCATGGTGTGTCACAACTTCACCTCTGCATGGAAAAGTGCATAGATTCTTCAATGTTCATTGGTTCGCTTGATGTTGCTTTGGCATGTTTCTCCTTTCTTGTATGTTGGAAGGCTTGACATGCTTATCTGTTCGCGAAAGGTGCATGCTCGTCAGTTCGTCTGTCCATGAGCACATCTTGCATGTTTGCTCGTCTGTCTGTCCACGAACACATCTTTGCATGCTTATCCATTCGCGAGCACATCTCTTCACATGCACCATTTGTTCATCTATTGGTAAACCTATACTTCTACATGTTCTCCCTTCGTTCATCCCATTCGTCATCGCGCCAGGTTTGTTGGTGTACTTGTACCTGCAGTCACTCGTGATGAGATGACACCAAATCCAAAAACCTCCTAGTCTACCATGACACATGATCATTTCAGATGCAGGTGACCTGGAGAGGTAACAAGGTTGTGAGGCGAGATGATGGCTTAGGGCACTGCTGATGAAAACTATGCAAGAGTCACTGGGTGATGAAGATTGGAAATCCAAGTCGACATTGACTATTCGCGAGGTCTTTCTCAGCTGGAGGGAAAAACTGTGCAAATTTTGGGAGGGAAATTATGGGCCGGAGGAAGGCAAGGCAGACAGAATCTGCGCATTTTCTGGAACGAGCGGGTAGCAAGGGATTGACAATAAAATTTGTGCAATTTTCTGGAGGAACAGGTCGGGCTGCATGGAGGATCAGCAAGTAGAAATTGCATAGTTTTTTGGAGGAACTAGCCAGGAGCCTGGCAGCCAAAACTGCACAATTCCTGGAAGGAACTGGCAGTTGGCTCCTGGGTTAGTAGCAGCAGAAACTATGCAATTCCCAAGGGGAACGGGTAGTCAGCTGCCGGGATCTTGGCAACAGAAATTGCACAATTCTTGTAGGGAATTGTCAGTCTGCTGCTGGGAGTTGCTGGCAAGAGAAACTGCACTGAGGCTGGGAGGTTGGCCTACTTATCATCTCTGCACAATTTATGAGTTGAGCAGATTGTTGGGTAGTAGAGGGCCTTCTCATGAAACTGCACAATTTTCTACATGAGCAGCTTGTAGACTGTCGAGAGGATTGGCTGGAAAAATTGCGCAATTTTATGAGGGAGACAGGGACGGGAACTGGGTGTCTATTTAGCTTGTCTGTGCAATTTTCCCAGCCAACAGAGTAGGCAAGGTCTGCAACCTCTGCGCAATTTTTTAGGGGAACGAGTCCCAGGGTGGCTATCGGGTCAAATCCTCTATTTGACCAGCTTGAAGCTGATTGATTGCTTGCAGGCAGTGCAGCGTGAAATGACTTGCTTGGTGCTTCTGCGCTGTTCTGGGTGACAGTCGATCGAGTTGATGGTGAGGTGATGGTCCAGCTGTCAGAGGAGAGTCTGGTCGTCAGAACTTCAGCAAAATGACTAAGTGTATGAATGAATGAAAGATGCATCTGTGATCCTGCAAACACACACTTGCATGACTTGACGATGAGATGACTCAAACCATCCAGACACACATGTTCAATATGACTGACCAACGGTGTAATTGACAAGTGCGACACTTGTGATTGATCGTTGGTCGACTATGGCGATGCTTGCATGACAGTGAATGTGAATCTGTGTGTGAGTGCGACAGATGTTTTCATAGCGAACAAAACAAGTACACACGAAGCAAAGACTTTGAGCATAACTAGAACATGGTCGCAAGCATGACTTTAACATCAACATGCAAGACTTGGTGAAATGAACAAGTAAGGTGAATGGTAAGACTCACACTAGCTCACGGAGTGAACCCGAGTGTGTGAAGCCATCAAATGAAACTCTCAAGGTAGGCTCCGAAATTGGGTACAAGCCAAAATTTTGGATCATGGTTGTAGCTGCTACAACAAGTTTCTAGAGAAAACCAGTTGAAGGATCAACTAACAAGAGATATTTAATCAAGTGGTCAACTAACAGTGTAGTCGAATGAATGGTCAACGAATTGGGTAAGTGACCAACTAGCGGAGAATCATTCGAGTGGTCAAGTAGAAAGATCATTGACTGAGAGGTTGAAGGAATGGAATAGATGGTCTGTGCAACTCAGGAAGTAAATTAGCCAATCAGAATTGGGTCAACTACAATAATTAACTAGTCAATGAAACAATGCAAAAAATTCATAGAAATGGTTGGAACTACTTATGTTCGTTTTTGGGTTGAATATTCCTCACTTAAAGGAAGTTGGTTAGATTTGGACACTAGAAATAAAGAACCATATGGGCCAGTGTTAATCTATTTTCCTATTAAGGAAATGGGTCAACCTCCTAGGAAATATTTAAGATTCCCTCTACCTTTCTATAGAGGTGGTACTTCTCTTTCTTACTAAGATTTTCAATATATTTTTACAAATAATAAGATCAAGTTTTAATTATATCTACACTTGAGAGTGATCCAGATTAACAAATAAATTCCAATTGAAAGACGATATGCTCATAAATTGAAATAACTAAATTCATTTTGTCACGTTCACCCTTTCACACAATGAAAAAAACATATTTGAAGCAGTATCCATAGACAGGGAATAAGACTAAATTGAGAGATATTTAAATGATTTCATTCATTCAAAATCATAAGATTCATAGGAGAAACATACACAAGATATCATGATTATATAAGTCCTAAAACCACAAATGTTATGAACTCCTAGAATAGCTCTTTGTGAGAGTCAAAAAAATATTACAAATTGTCATTCAAGATCAAATAAATTGTGTATATATCACACTACACAATGCTCTTGATACTTAACCCATAAAAGGAAATGCATTCGTCCAAACGTACTAGAATGGGACTTTCATGGACCAAATAAAACAATAATAATAACATGTAAGAAAAGGACAAATGCAATTAGAGATCAACTTTACGAATGAACAATACACTTAATAAAGTTGGATGATTAAATCCTAGGATAAAAAAAGGGAAATCACTTCACAAATAAAAGTACTCTCACAAAATTTTCATAGGAATTGTGGATAGAATGATCTCTCTCTAATGTTCTTCACATATTTTTTGTAATCTTCTCTTCATCTTCTTGGAACTGCTTTATGGTTAAGGTTTTATTCCCCTTTTTGTGCTAACTAAATTAAATACGAAACTTAGATATTCACCCTCCAAACTAGGTTCCACTTTAGAAGTTCAAAAATTTCTTTTGATAAATAATTTTTTCCAAAATAAATGACTGCCAAGCTAGAAATAGTTATGACTTTTATTTTAATTTTTAAGGCATGATAATTGTTATTCTCTCAATTGGAACCATTTCCAATTTGTTCTTCATGTCTTCAAGAGCTCTTGTTTTCTCAATTTGGATATCAACAGCTCAAGATATGACCTATGGAAGATGGTGACTTAACAATCATTGATCTATTCGCACAAATCTTGGCCTTTGATTTACATATCCACTCTATTTATCCCACATAAATTATAGGAAGGAATTTATAACAATTTATAAAGAAATGGGATCCTAATATTATCTGTATATGAAGAAGAAATAGCCATGGACCCTTTTGTAGCTTGTATATAATATAGTTTTTGGTTGTCATCTCAATGCCCAATCATCATACCAAGTCACTACTCAATCAAAATGTGAAGTATGGGTAATTTTTTCCATTATGCACTTTGAAAATGACTAAATATAGTAGATGGTCATGTAAATTTCTAATTAAAAAGGGAATGTGTAGAGAAATATGAAGTACTAGTACATGGAAAGTATGGGTACATGGATGTACAAAGATATATGAAGTATGGATACATGAATGTGTGGAGAAATATGAAGTTTTGCATTTTGCACAACTTGAGATCTCATGATTATGTAAGTCTTGAAACCACAAATGTTATGAACTCCTAGAATATATCTTTGTGAGAGTAAAAAAAAAAATTACAAATAGACATTCAAGATCGAATAAAGTGTGCATATATCACACTACACAATGATCTTGATACTTAAACAATAAAAGGAAATGCATTGGTCCAAACATACTAGAATGGGGCTTTCATGGAACAAATAAAATAGTAATAATAACATGTAAGAAAAGGAGAAATGCAATTAGAGATCAACTTTACAAATGAACAATACACTTAATAAAGTTGGATGATCAAAGCCTAGGATTAAAAAAGGGAAATCAATTAAGGAATAAAACAACTCTCACTAAATTTGCATAGGAATTGTGGATAGAATGATCTCCCTCGAATGTTCTTCACATCTTTTTTGTAATATTCTCTTCATCTTCTTGGAACTGCTTTATGGTTAAGGTTTTATTGCCCTTTTTGTGCTAATTAGATTAAATATGAAACTTAGATATTCACCCTCCAATCTAGGTTCTACTTTAGAAGTTCAAAAATTTCTTTTGATAAATCATTTTTTCCAAAGTAAATGACTACCAAGCTAGAAATAGTTATGAATTTTATTTTAATTTTTAAGGCATGCCAATTGTTATTCTCTCAATGGGAACCATTTCCAATTTGTTCTTCATGTGTTCAAGAGCTCTCGTTTTCTCAAATTTGATATCAAGAGCTCAAGATATGACCTATGGAAGATAGTGACCTAACAATCATTGATCTATTCACATAAATCTTGGCCTCTGATTTACATATCCACTCTATTTATCCCACATGCATTGTAGGAAGGGATTTATAACAATTTATAAAGAAATGGGATCCTAATATTATTTGTATATGAAGAAGAAATAACCATGGACCCTTGTGTAGCCTGTATATAATATAGTTTTTTTTTGTCATCTCAACGCCCAATCATCATACCAAGTCACTACTCAATCAAAATGTGAAGTATGGGTAAGTATGGGTAATTTTTTCCATTATGCACTTGTAAAATGAATAAATATAGTATATGGTTGTGTAAATGACTAAATATAGTAGAGGGTCATGTAAATGACTAAGTAAAAAGGGAATGTGCGGAGAAATTTGAAGTATGGATACATGAATGTGTGGAGAAATATGAAGTTTGGCATTTTGCGCAACTTGAGATCTCATGATTATATAAGAATTGAAACCACAGATGTTATGAACTCCTATAATAGCTCTTTGTGAGAGTCAAAGAAATATTACAAATTGACATTCAAGATCAAATAAAGTGTGTATATATCATACCATACAATGCTCTTGATACTTAAACAATAAAAGGAAATGCATTCGTCCAAACAAACTAGAATGGGGATTTCATGGACCAAATAAAATAGTAATAATAACATGTAAGAAAATGATAAATTCAATTAGAGATCAACTTTACAAATGAACAATACACTTCATAAAGTTGGATGTTCAAAGCCTAGGATTAAAAAAGGGAAATCGCTTCAGGAATAAAAATACTCTCACAAAATTTTCATAGGAATTGTGGATAGAATTATCTCTCTCTAATGTTCTTCACGTCCTTTTCTTAATCTTCTCTTCATCTTCTTGGAACTACTTTATGGTTAAGGTTTTATTCCCCTTTTTTGCTTGAGATTAAATATGAAACTTTGATATTCAACCCCCAAACTAGGTTCCACTTTAGAAGTTCATAAATTTATTTTGATAACTCATTTTTTCCAAAATAAATGACTGCCAAGCTAGAAATAGTTATGACTATATTATTATTTTTTAAGGCATGATAATTGTTATTCTCTCAAAGGGAACCATTTCCAATTTGTTCTTCATGTCTTCAAGAGCTCTCATTTTCTCCATTTGGATATCAAGAGATCAAGATATGACCTATGGAAAATAGTGACTTAACAATCATTGATGTATTCACATAAATCTTGGCCTTTGATTTACATATCCACTATATTTATCCCACATGCATTGTAGGAAGGAATTGATAACAATTTATAAAGAAATGTGATCCTAATATTATCTGTATATGAAGAAGAAATAACCATGGACCCTTGTGTAGCTTGTGTATAATATATTTTTTGGTTGTCATTTCAATGCCCAATCATCATACCAAATCACTACTCAAGAATATGCCGAAAAATATGAAGTATGGGTACATGGATGTATGCATAAATATGACATATCGATACATGAATGTGTGGAGAAATATGAAGTTTTTCATTTTTCACAACTTCAAAAATGGCTAAGTAAGAAGAGACGCTAAGGTAATTCCACATGAAAATAACACTTAGTTGGGAAATTGGAAAATATATAAACAAAGTGGATAGTGGAAATAATGATAAAAATGGAAGTAATGGATATATTGATAAAAAAAATGGATGTGGGGAAAATGGTGATACCTTTGGCATATGAGCTTTATTTTTGATTCCATAAAATGTTGGACAAATCTGAGACATAGGGTTATCCAATGAGAAGATGAATATAGAAAATTCCATTTGTTTTTTAATGTATTTTAAAGCATAAACCCTTCATATTGGTTGAGTGTGATAAAGTATTGCAACAATGAAACTGACTCTAAATTATTGAGCACTTGTTGGTTCTTTCATGATCAATAAGTGAGGGTCATCTGGCACTTTCCAGATTTCAAAGTTTGGTCTCCCTCTAGAAGGACATAGGTTCAAGTACAAACCAAAATAAATCTAGTTAATGTGTGACATGAAAACAAATCAACATTCGACTCCAAAAGTGGGGCAATGACCACATGTAGGTTGTTGAGAACACCAAAATCTAACTAGTTGTCTTCTCCATTGGGCTATGGGTTCATCCCAAACTATTATCTTGATATATGGAATACTTATTAGGAAATATTTATTGAAATAAAAAACTATATCTAGGAGAAAAAAAATCTACTTACCCTATCCTACTTAGAAAGAAGTGTTGAAGAAAAGTGTAACTAAGTTCGGTCTTCATAAATATGAAATGTACTTTTGATTCTTGTATTTTGTAAAAGAAAGAAAAATGATTATTATTATTATTATTATTATTATTGAGCTTGGGTTTCTTTCCCAAGAAATTTATTTTATAGGTCAAGCAATAATTGAAAGTGCTTCTAGGGTTGTCCTAGGTCAAGAAGTCAAATAGGGACATTGTCATAATATGAAGACCCCATCAGGCATCTTGTAAATTATAAAAATAAATATTTTTGTATTACTAAGCCTTCCAAGACCAAGTCAGCCTAGAAGCTGGAATTTGTACCCTTAGAAGACCTATATATAGGAGACAGTTCGACCTCATTTGGACATATCGATTCCTCTCTCTCTCTCACGTGAAGGAAGAAGCAGAAAAGGGCAGTGAAGAAGGCAGAAGAAGCAGAAGAATTGTTTTGGGTTCCTCTCTCTCTCTTTCTCTCCATATGTGTGAAGAAGAGGGCTGAAATTATGCAATGTTTCGCTAGGGTTTTTGTTGTATGGCTAGGGTTTCATTGTGAAGGTTCAATCTGATGAGAAAGGGCCGAAGGAAGGGAAAACACAATCCCCTTTCAGATCCAGAAGACAAATTAGGTCAGTCGAGGCAGTTGGAGGCAAAGAAGAAGCAGTTCTAGTCCACACATGCGAATGAGTAGTTGCTGCCAGGGGGGCGAAGTTGCAGATATGTAGTTAGGGCCGAAAACTTGTGGCTGGAGGTCATAGTAGTGTTGTCGGAAGAGATTCTGCTGGGTTTGGAAAAAATTAAAGCAAGCACATTACTGAGTAGTTGATCTTGGTCTTGGAAGGGCTTAAGTGTTGGTCAAGGGTCTTGGTATTCGTCAATAAAGAATCTATAAGAAGAGATTGAAGGGTTTTCCTCTCAAGAAGAGATATTTTTCCCTAACTTGGAGCCTACATCTTATGTACTTGTATCTTGTTGATCCTCTTGTTTTGGTATTTGTTTGATGATTGAAGAAAACACTATAATAAGAAGAAGAAGAAGATAATCCTAATAAGTAAAAAGACATCATAAGTAGTTATCATTGTTAAAAGAATCATTAATGTCACCTTGCCTTAGATTCTTCAACATGGTATCATAGCTATGGTTCAGACAAGGCATGAAGAAGGTCAACTCTATTATGAAGAGGCTTGAAAAGAAGTGTTCATCATTAGCAATTCTCAACAAGAAAAGTTGCAAGGCAGTATGGAATAGTCTCTTCCCTTCCAAAGATCTCATATCTTCAAAGAATGAAGTATTGTTCTCAGCTCTCACCAGAACATTTCAAGATGAAAATATATGGGTGATAGATAGTGGAGCTTCAAGACACATGATTTAAAATCACAAACAACTCAAAACCTTATCCAAAGGAAAGTCCTCATACTCTGTGGAGCTTGGTCACAACAAGAGCTATCTGGTAAAAGGCATTGGATCTACATCAATTGAGCTAGAAGGAGGACGTAACATTCATATCAACAACATTCTATATGTTCCAAGTTTGTGAAAAAATCTTATTTCTATTTCATCATTAGAATAAAAAGGAGATAGAGTTTATTTTATATATGGTAAAGTAATGGTTTTGGCTAAATAGTCTAGCATTGAAAAACTTAGAACCATTGGAGTTCGAGAAGGAAGACTCTACAGATTCTCGTCTCCTCTAAGTCAAGCACTTGTCCACATTGAGATAAGTCTGTGTGAACTTTGGCATATAATATTGGGCCATATACATTACGAGATCTTTCCAACTCTAAAGTCCATTTTAAATGGGATACCAAATCTCAAGGAATACCATGAAGGAGTCTGCAAAGGTTGTGCTTTGGGAAAGAATGCAAAGAAACCATTTGCACATAGTACATATAGAGCTCAAGAGATTCTAGATCTCATCCAATATGATGTATGTGGTCCCATGTCTAAATCACTTGGAGGTCATCTATATTATGTTACTTTCATTGATGATCATTCAAGGAAAACTTGGGTTTATTTACTTAAATCCAAGGACAAAGTATTCATAAAATTTCAAGAATTCAAGGTAGAGGTAGAAAACCTTACAGAAAGAAAGATAAAGATTCTAAGGTTAGATAATGGAGGAGAGTATACTTCCAAAGAACTCATTTCTTTTTATAAGGAGGTTGGGATTAAGAGGGAGCTTATAGTTCCATAAAATCCTGAGAAGAATGGAGTATTTGAACGAAATAATAGAGTCATAGAAGAAAGTGTCAAGGCTATGCTCCATGATCAAGATCTACTAAACTTTTTGTGGGGAGAAGCAACGAAGGCTGTAGTATACATCCAAAATAGAAGTCCTCGCAGGTCACTTGGCAATATAACTCTAGAAGAAGTCTTCACTGGGAAGAAACCAAATATTGATCACCTCCATATATTTGGGTGTCCTATATATATTCACATTCCCAAGGAAAAAAGAAAGAAGCTAGACCCTGCAAGCAAGAAAGGAATATTCGTTGGATATAGAAACTCTTCCAAGGTTTACAGGATCTACATAAAGGAATGACATCAATAGAAGTATGTAGAGATGTAATTTTTGATGAGAGCATTTCATTCAAGAAATCCAAAGATCTCCCATATGATTTTGATGAGGAGGATATTCCTATGTTTGAGGAAGAAGTTAATAAGGAAGAAGAATTCTCTCATCATGAAGAAGAAGGTCCCAGTGAACCAATCTCTCTCCTTGAAAGAAGAAAGCGACCTAACTGGTTAACTTCTACACTTCAATAAGCAGAAGGTCACACCACAAGAGGAAGATTCAGGGAGAGAAAGAAATCAAAAAGATACTCAGGATATGTAGCATACATGTCAAATCTCATTGAAGATGAAACTTCCACTTTCAAAGAAGCAGCCAAACACCAAGAATGGAAGAATGCAATGAATGAGGAGTACCAATCTATTATGAATAATGGAGTCTGGGAAATTTTCCCAAGACTAGAAAACAAATTAGTAGTAACCTCTAAGTGGTTGTATAAGATCAAGCATGGTGCAGAGGAAGCATAGATAAACTCAAGGCTAGATTCGTGGCTCAAGGCTTCTCTCAGGAAGAAGGCATTGGCTATGAAGAGACCTTTACTCCCACAGTAATAAGGTATACCACAATCCAATCTCTGATATCTCTGGTAGCATCAATGAGATGGAAGGTATATCAAATGGATGTCAAAACAACATTCTTAAATGGTACCGTAGATGAAGAAGTCTACATAGAACAACCATTGGGAATCGAAGTAAAGGATAGAGAAACTCGTGTTTGCAGATTGAAGAAGGCACTTTATGGCCTCAAGCAAGCTCCTAAGGCATGGTATGCTAGAATGGATGCATACTTGCAAAGGTTGGGTTTTAGGAAAATCATGACAAATCCCAATCTCTACATCAAAGTAGAGAATGATGAACCTGTCATCATTCTTCTATATGTAGATGATATTCTAATAACTGGTGATGAAGAAAGAATTCAAGAATGTAAGAAATTGTTGGCAGTTGAATTCGATATGAAGGATCTAGGACTTATGCATTATTATCTAGGATTGGAAGTCTGGCAGGAACCGAATGAAATCTACCTGGGATAAGGAAAGTATGTGATCGAGTTATTGAAAAGGTTTGATATGATGGAATGCAAACCCATGACAACTCTGATGATCACAAACTTGAAAATGTTAAGGAATTCTGAATCCATTCCAGTGGATCCTACTAAGTACAAACAACTAATTGGCTCCCTAATGTATCTACTGAATACTTGGCCAGACATATGTTTTGTAGTAAATGTTCTCAGTCAATTCCAAATGGAGCCTAAACATGATAATTGGATAGTTGCCAAACATATAATGAGATATCTGCAGGGAACCATCCACTACTTCCTGAAGTATGAAAAAGGAAAAGATGTTCATCTAGAAGGATTTACTAATTCTGACTGGGGAGGCAGCAAGCAAGATGGAAGAAGCACTACCAGAGGATGTTTTAGCTTGGGATCCTCCATAGTCTCTTGGATGAGCAGAAATCAAGAGACAATGGCTTTGACTAGTGCTAAGGCTGTGTAGATTGTAGCCTTTGAAGTGAGCAGGGAAGTGGTATGGTTCAGGAAGATGTTATCTGATCTGTTTGCAGGACTATATCATAATACATTGTGATAATACTAGTTGTATAAGACTGTCTAAGGACCCGGTATTTCATGGAAAGACAAAGCACATAAACAACAAGTACCACTATGTTCAAAAGTTGGTACAAGATGGTGTACTGAAGCTGGAGTATATCCCCACTGATGATCAAACTGCTAATATTTTGACAAAATCTCTTCCTAATAAGAGGCTTGTGTATTTTAGAAACAAGCTTGGATTGGTTGACATATCTTCCCTAGTTGAGAGGGAGAAATAGACACATCATTCTTGTCTTCATTTTCGAAGAAAGAATGGATGATTGAGTAATCATATGGCATATGATACTATTTGAGGATGTGGTATGGCACCCAAGATAAGAGTAGGCAAGAGGACCGATATTATTTGAGGGTTGGGGACCCAAGATAAGAATAGTCCTGGAAGTTCATACTCGGTGAATACTTGGGTGGGTATGTACCTTGAGAGACAATGATGAAGGTGTCTATAATCATTAGTCTCACCAACATTATGCTATGATCTATTGAGAGATAGAGTTGTTAGTCAAGGCCTTGCTATGTGACAATGTTGGTTATAATGATGCTATACAGATGGATTACTAGTCCGACTCTTCTTATGAGATCTCTTCAGCATTGAGAATAGCCATGTACCATTTATGAATACCTCCCTAGTTAAGAGGCAGTGTTGAAGAAAAGTGTAACTAGATTTGGTATTCATAAATATGGAATGTACTTTTGATTCTTGTATTTTGTAAAAGAAATAAAAATGATTATTATTATTATTTACCTTGGGTTTCTTTCCCAAGATTTTTTTTTATAGGTCAAGCACTAATTAAAAGTGCTTTTAGGGCTTTCCTAGGTGAAGAAGTAAAATAGGGACATTGTCATAATATGAAGATCCCATTGGGCATCTTGTAAATTGTAAAAAGAATTATTTTTGTATTTCACTGAGCCTTCTAAGGCTCAGTCGGCCTTCCAGCCTATCAAGTTGGCCTAGAAGCTAGAATTTGTACCCCTGGAAGACCTATATATACAAGATAGTTCGACCACATTTGGACATATTCATTCCTCTCTCTCTTGTGAAAGAAGAAGCAAAAAAGGGCAACGAAGAAGGCATAAGAAGGAGAAGAAGTGTTTTGGGTTCCTCTCTCTCTCTTTCTCTCCACAGTGTGAAGAAGAGCATTGAAATTTTGCAGCTTTTCTCTAGGGTTTCTGTTGTCGGGCTAGAGTTTCGTTGTGAAGGTTTGATCTGATGAAAAAAGGTTGAAGGAAGGGTTAACAAAGTCCCCTTCTAGTTCTAGAAGAGAAATTAGGTCAAGTGAGGTAGTTGGAGGCAAAGAAGAAGTAGTTCTAGTCCACAAGTTTGAAGTAGTAGTTGTTGTCAAGGGGGCGTAGTTGCATATTTGTTGTTAGGGCCGAAAAGTTGTGGTAGGGGGTTGAAGTAGTGTTGTCAGAAGATATTCTGTTGAGTTTGGAATGTAGTAAATAAAACACGTTATTGAGAAGCTTATCTTGGTCTTGGAAGGGATTCAGTGTTGGTCAAGGGTCTTGGTACTTGTCAATAAAGAATCTATAAGAAGAGATTGAAGGGTTTTCCTCTCAAGAGGAGAGGTTTTTCCCTGGCTTGCAGCCTACATATTGTGTATTTGTATCTTATTGATCCTCTTTGGTAGTTGTTTGTTGATTGAAGAACACACTATAATAATAATAATAATAAGATAATCCTAATAAGTGAAAAGACATCACAAGCAGTTATCATAGTTAGAAGAATCATTAATCTCATCTTGCCTTAGATTCTTCAAGAAGAAGGACTAATATCATGTATAAATAGACTTCCAATGGATTCATGTAGAAAACCAACTCATTTTTTTTTTCTCCCAGCCATGTTTGAGAGTATTGGTTTATTGGAAATGTTCCAAGGACATTATTCTATCATGCAATAAAAAAATTTTCATCGTAAAGTTGCAAAAAAAAATGTTGAAATTCCATGGATAACTATATGACAAGCTCTTGTTGTTTATCAAAAATATCATTGTCTTTGAAATTACTATATAACATCCATCCATCTTGTTGCAAATTCCATTTTTCTTTTAATTCTCGAAAGAATTTTTCTTCATTTGATTCTACTCTTGATGAAAAATCAAGAGCTAGAAAGTTTGATGTAAAGAGATAATTCTTGCTCATCTCATGTTGACACTCATATTTCTACTTTGTATAAACTTTCTATGGCCTTTAATAACCCACTGCAACATATTCATCAATACCATATTGAATAAAGTCTTTAGATACATTTAGTGGAAGTTTATCAAATCAATACTTAAACTTATTGTCAACATTACTCTCAAATTAAACATATGAGAGGTTAGAATTTCCTTTCCATGGAGCACATGGTGAGTGGTGTTCTTCTTCAATTGAGACATTAGGGTTCTCACTTTCAGCTTTATAAACATAATCTGATGTAGAGAAATTTTCACATCTTTCATATGATTTCTCTTCAAAATACTTTTCTCTATTTTTGGAACATTATTGCAATATTTAAGAGATTAGCACCACTTTCATGAATGTTTTCATCAGTGATTTGATCTTGCTGCATTAATTCTTTCCAACTACAATTTCCATCTTGCTTCAATAAAAGTCTCAAATTTGCAAGAAAAACATTTTCGTAGCAGTTAAAAGTGATGAAATAATTTGGAAACATTTATTGAGGAATCCCATAAAGGAATTTTATTAACTTGAGAGTGAATACTTCACTATCTATTTTCCATTCATCTATATTTCAACCAACTTCAACAAAAGATAATGTGGGTCTTTCCTTTAGAAATATTTCTTAACAAAGAAATTTCCTAATACATCCCAACTAGTGATGGTTTTGGATAATAGTGAAGTAAATCATTCACTATAATTTACTTATAGAATTTGGATGAACAATTGTCAAGAAACATCATCTTCAACCACATTATAAATATTGCAGACACTATCAAACTTAACCAAAAAAAGTTCTACATCCTCTGAAGTGTCTTCAAATAACATGGGAAACTTCTCCATGGAAATATTTAGCAAGGGATGAACCTCTCCTTGCACATTGAGAGGTCTTATATACAATCATTTTTTTCTTTGAGAATCTTTTCTTTTCCCATAAATTGAAGAATTTTTTTTGAGCTTGGTGGAGAATAAAAAATATCACCACAACATGAAAGAAACTCTTTTGTGGAATTTACCTATTGATCTCAATGCAATTCTAGAATATTTTTGTGAAGTTGATAGTATATCTTTCTTTGAAACCCAAAGTTTCAATAATGGTGATCCAGGTGGATATTGGTGGCCACCTACCTATTCCACCGGGACCCCCAACATGTTTTCTTTCAGTTTCCTTAATTGTAGCACGGTTTACTATTTTTGGCATTTTTTCGAGTCCTAAACTTCTGAAGCCATTTTGAGGCCCTATATGGTTTTTTTTTTAAACGCTACCCAAAAAGTTTTTTTTCCTTGGATAGATATTTCTAATGAGGTATCGTGCATGCCAAACAGAGATGGTATGGCCAAATTATGACCCCGAGAAATTGGTGTTCCAACTAATCCCAACAAGACCTACAAACCTTTGGCACTTCATCTCCTAGGATTAGGTTTTTGGATGTTTAGGGTTTTCTCATTGTTTATCAACGTTGAAAAGGCCTTTTAGTCTCATTGTAACACAATTCAAAAAGCATGCAGTCGTCACTTCACTTCTCATAGATAATCTACCTTCGTCCGAGCTATTTTATTTCCATTCTGCATGTAATCAGTTTGAGTATTTTGTTATTAATGAATTGAAGTTTAGTTTTCAATGTAGCTATATGTTTTTGTTTAAGTTTGTATTTCATTTCATTCCTACATAACTTTGGATCATTGATATCAGAGTGGCCTACTCTTTCTCTATTTTTCGATGCATGTACCCAACGAGATTGTTGGACACCTAATCCTCAATGGGTTAGTGTGGAAGTCAAATGGACAAAAGCAGTCCAAGAGACCTTGGGATCTGAAACCCAAGAGTCACATAATGTACTATAAATGTATATCTCATGCTAATAAAAAATGATTTGCATGTTTTATCTTTCATATTGTCTTTGTTGTCCATGTGTGTTTAACATGGTATCAGAGCCATGATGTGTGGCCTGTGTAGTTTTCTCATGGTTTAGCAACTGGTCTAAGCTGCCTTGAATAATGCTGGCCTAGTCTTCATTACCTGACCATTTATTTTAGTTGAGCGCATCAGATCTGCAACTAGGCATTGTATTCCTACCTGCGGCCTATCACAGTCTGCGCACTGGTATAACAGTGCTGCGATTTACCATGAGTGTTCTCCCTCATATTCGTATCTGTCATCTTTGCACCTCATTATAACCTGTTAGTGAGCAGAGCAACGGTTATTTCTTAGATTCTGAGTTGCATCACCTGAAATCTCCACTCGATTTGCGCATTCTTTTGTGAAGTACGTTGGAGGTCACAATCAAGGTTCGAATTTGATTCGTTGGGTCAGAGAGAGAGCATGTGTGCTAGTCTAGTAGCTATTTGACGTGTGAATCTGAGTCACAATAGCAGCTGTGATTGCCTCCATTAGAGCTTTTTTTGGAATCTCCTCGCACAGTTGTCGTAAATAACACCCCACTGACATTCCGTTAATATAACTACGGTTCAGTTGAATGGTATGTGCCATAGCATAGTTGAAAGCATTAATTATTGTATCTAAAGCCTCACGCCGGTTACCAAACAGTTCTTTTCAGTACTATTCGCTGCCTGTCAGTTTTTAAATTTTCTATTGGATCTCATTTTCTGCGTATTCTAAATCTTGTTATAGTCATTCTAGAAACGGAGACCAAAGAAACAATTATTCAAGAACACGTGTTCTATCTTATGCACAGTAACGCCCTTTGTTTCCCATCCTGACACCTCTACCATACTCCTATTTTCCTGTCATTATTCTCTGCTTTCTGCATCGAATAGTTTGGTGTGTGCGTACGTTGCTCTAGCACCATAATGAAGTGAACGTTGGAATGTGCGTTGATGTCTGTTGATTGTTGATGCATTGGAATGGCCCAACTGTGAAACGATATCGCCCATGTCCAAGATAATAGAAATCTAACCGGCGATAACATCGTTGCCGCTTTTATCGAAAGTGCATTTGACGACTCATAGCTCAGTAAAAAAAAATGGAACACGCCATGTGTAAGAAACTGACCCAAAGAAATACAATTTTTGGACACCTCCATAAAAAATAAAAAATAAAAAAAAAAATTCGGCTGCAGAGAGCACTTGATGTCGATGTCGATAAAACGTTGTACCCTATGAGTTATATGTTCATATGCAGGCATCTCTATTATGTCCTCATATATGTCATGTCTGTGATATACATAAAGGCCACCTGTATTAGAGGTCAGTTTGTGAGGCAAACTAATCGAAGCAGCTGGTGCTAATGGGGTTGTGTCGATTCCTCTGAAGATGAGGATGATGGAAGATAAAGAGGTCGATACCAATTCGATGTCGTTCCTGGCCTGACAGAAAAAACATTCACAATCCATTGAAGTGGGGGCAGTAGCTTATTTAAGAGTAATAGGAAGCGGGGACAGTAGATTTGTTAAAAGAAGTGTTCGCTGTTGACCGTTGGATTGAAAACATTCCAAATTCATTGAATTGGGGGGCAGCAAATTGTTGATAGAAGTACCTGGTCCGGGAAGCGTACGTTTCATTTTGCGATCCAGTTTCTCTTTTTATATTTGCGCAAAGGGGTAACATGTCGCTGCCTTCATAGGTCCAAGGCCTACTATGGGCACTGTTATTGTAACTGGGATGAAAGCTGTGTTTCTTTTATTCTAATCAGTTTCTGCTACTGTTATATATTATATTGATCATGAGAAACTGTGCCACTGGAAGCAAATAAAGAATTACTAGGCTGCTGCCCTACGACAGGAGGATACTGAAAGCCGTCAGAACTGGATTCGACTTGCTTGCTTGAAAGGTACTTTTACATATGTACGGCCAGCGTCCAGTAACTGGGGCGACGTTTCTCCATTCCCCATTGAAAAGTTTCACGACATAGTCACTGTAGGGCACTATTAGACTAAATCTCCTGTACCGTAACCTAGCATTGTTTTCAAAGTATTCTATTGCAAAATTGAATTTCAGCGGCTGCCTCAAACAGGTTACTCTAGCAATGCATTTTCCATTTTCGTTTAATGGTACTCCAGTTGCATCTAATGATTTCCTCCAATCTCTGTTCAAGACCTTCAGAAGCGATCTGATGTGACACGGCAAGAGCGGAATTATTTCATCTCCACAACGTGGTCAATAATACCAGGGATCAGTGAGTCAGTCGTGGCCATGGCGATTGAATGGATGTATGCTTTGATTGAGGGGCTGTCAGATGCAGTTTCACTTCAGTGAACTAGCGTGTGTGCCATTCACATTTCATCTCGCACAAGGAGCAGAGTATGCTACTTTTTACAGGCTACTGAATTCATTTCTTGCAGCCAGAATAAAAATGCAGTAAGGTTTGGGTTCGTGTTTTTGCTTTCTCGGCCTTCTTCAAAGCTTCTATTATTGTGTATTTGAAAATTGGATTTGAAGGATATTTTCAGTTCAATAGAGTCAGGGGTTCAAATCTTTATTTGCTGCAAGGTGTTGGTCTAAAATTCAAATGTGAATTCTCTCATTGAAATAGTGTCCAGACTTTTATACTTGAGAGATGACATTGAGATTAATTTGTATAAGGTATTTTCTGTGGTTGTTTGGGAAAGGTTCCAGTTAAAAGAGGTCGTGTTTCCACATGTGTAAATTGTTGGTTGAGTCTAATCAATAGTGCAGAAAGGGGCTAATTCCCTTTAGTCTCTTTGTTGTACGAATCACCCATATTATTGCTCTTAATATGTGCACTGTATGTGCTGGACATTAAGTCTCTATTGCAGAGAAAGAAATCAGTTTTTTATATCGCTCATCGATTTATTTGTGTGCTGACCTGGAGCTGTATTGAATGCAACGAAAACTGTGATTTAAGCTGCCTGAATACGTTATGATGCTGCCTGAAATACGTTGAAGCTGCTGTTTTAAATAAGTTCGTATGAGGCCTGAATGGTATACAATCCAATGTTCAAAGAATGCCCATGACATGGTGTTATAATTATTAAAGTTTTGATAACCATCATTTCTGAAGGAGTACTTGAAGGTTCCAAGCAAGTTTGCAGTTGCTATTGCCCCAGTTGTTGTATTTAAAACTCATTATAGTGCATTGATTCCTTGATTCCACTGCTTCATAAAGATTTTGGTGAGCTGATTGTAAACTTTTATATTGCACACTGATCATTTGCTGACATTTATAAAGGATATTGCTGTGTACTGTGAGTAGATATTACTTTTCTGCATTGAGTAGTAGTTGTGATCAGTTTTTTAAGGTGTAAATCAGACATTGAAGAAGAAAAAAAAAATGGCCAGAACCAGTGAAGTATTACAGTTCCTTAAAACTCTGATATTATCTACTGTTGATGACACATTACAAATCAGCAAAGGATCTCTCTCAGAAATTCAGACATGTCTACAAAATGCACAGGAAAAGATCGACTTTTTGCAGCTTGAATCACAGCTACAGCAAGAAGAGCTACATCAAAATAGACACCATTCTGAACCTGTTTTTGTTCAGAACATTGAGACAACCACCCATCAGCAGCATGTTAATAATGTTACAGTTCATTCAAATAAAGCAGCAGTTGTACATGCAGATGCAGAAACTCAGTCTGCACTTCCCAAGCCCATCATCAGACCTTGGGAACAGCTTGTCCACAACAAGCATAGAACTGGTCTTGGATATGACAAGGACTTGTCCTTTCATATTCCAGACTATGCCAAGCCCATTCAGTTTCAGAGTGCTAGATTCATTCATGACAGTTCACCTGCTCCTCATGACAGTTCAGCTTCAGCTGTTCCAGATTCTGCCCCTCTTCCACAGCAACAACAACAACAACAAAAACAACAGATTGTGAAATGCCAACACTGTGATCGAGTTGGCCATTTGAAAGATCACTATTTTGATCTTCATCCATGTAAGCACTGTCATAAAACCAGCCATTCTTCACACAGATGCTTCAAAAACAAACGTCCTGCAAGAACAAAGATTCATCTTGGATGGATCGCTTCTTGGCAATGGGCATCAACAGCCAAGAAGATATTCCAAACACATGTCAGAACTTGTTCCAGAGTATTGAACAGTCTTGCAGTTGAGTTTTCTCCATCTTCTCACCTTGTACCTGACAGGGGGAAAATGATGGTCATCTACAAGCTTCAAAGCCACATCAAGCGAGCCTGAGCCACAACCTGCCACACCAGTTTCAGAGTTGTAGCCAGAGACAAAGATGCCTGAACATGCCTTCAGTTGGCAATCTGGGACACTTTCTCTAGCAGAAGACTTCAGCTTCTTGCCAGTTTTGAAAGAGTTCCGGGAACAAAATTGAGAACACTTCCTCTAGCAGAAGACACCAGCTTCTTGCCAGCTTTGGAAGAGTTCCAGGAATTGCATTAAGCATTCCAGAGTTGTTGGTCATCCTTAAACCATCACAGGTTGAGACTTCCCTTTTCAGGTTGAAGTTTTACCTTTTATGCGGGGTGAGACCTCCCTTTTATCATTGAAGGTTTCCCTCTTTAAAACAATAGGATCACTTCCTCTAGCAGAAAACTTCAGTTTCTTGCCAGTTTTGGAAGAGTTCCAGGAACTGCACTAAGCGTTCCAGTGTTGGTGGTCATCCTTAAACCACTGCCCTTTTTACCAACATTTCATAGAGCACATTCAGCCTAGTGCTGCCATGTATTTTTTGCACATTTTGTATTACAGCTCTCTTCTTGGACTCATACATAACCCTTCGAATTAAGGGGGGGAATGTTGGACACCTAATCCTCAATGGGTTAGTGTGGAAGTCGAATGGACAAAAGCAGTCCAAGAGACCTTGGGATCTGAAACCCAAGAGTCACATAATGTACTATAAATGTATATCTCATGTTAATAAAAAATGATTTGCATGTTTTATCTTTCATATTGTCTTTGCTGTCCATGTGTGTTTAACAGAGATAAGGGTATAAGGAGTTAGGACTTGAACTGGTTGAACCCTTGCAAGATCAGCCTCATCGAACCTGAAGACCTTTCATGGAAGAAGAAAATAAATACAAGGGAGCAATAGATCCTTTCAAAATATTGCTCAAATAAGCCCTCAAGTGACAAAGGGAAGATATGATGGATAACGTTTCCCAGATCCTTGGACGAGTATCAGTGGGTGAATCATCTTCATTCGGCAGCCACCTCGGAGGTGTCACCCCCTTTAAGGTACAAGTTAACTTTGGCATTCCTATATTTTAAGGCCAGATAGATCCATATGTCATATATAGATGGTTAAATTTGTTGCAGGGATATTTTTCTGTTCATGATTTTTTCAATAGGGAAAATACTACTTTTGCACTCCTCAAAGTCACCCCCCATGTCAAGGACTAGTGGGAATCCTACTGTGAATAGAGGGACAAGAAGGAACCCTCATTGTTTTCAGCTGCACCCACTTGCAATTCTTTCCGAGACAGTGTCAAGGAATAATATTACCTTGTCAAGAGCTATGAATATTAGTACATAAAATGGACCACATTGTGGCAGGGAAGGGACCAAGACATGCTAGAGTTCATAAATATTTTTCATACCCTTCGCACGAAGTTGGGTATCAATAATTTTGAGCGGCATCTGGTAATCAAGTACCATGATTGCCTACACAAATATATTTAAGATGAGATAGAGTTCCTGGACATCTCCTCACTTGTCGTTATATACCAATATGTTGTCAAGATCAAGCAAAAATTTAAACAAAAAAAGGCAAGACTTTGGATTTGCAAATCTGAAGCAGCGAAAAGGCACCCCCAAACTACATAACAAAGGATAAAGCTGAGCCGAGGTCACCTAGGACAACCCATCGAAGGCGCAAGCAAAGAATAGCACCATGAAGATGAAAAATGACACAGGAAAGTGGTGTGATTTCAACCAGAGCCCTACACACAACACAAGTGAGTGTGCTGATGGTCGAGCAGAAGGCTTCAGATGCATGTTCTGACTTTGATTCAGAACCTGACAAGGGGAATGAAAAAGGGAAGTATATTATCGATGTGGATCCTGTAGTGGTTCTAGCTAGGGTACTAGACTAGACTCTATATTTAATATCGACCGAGGTGTGTAAACTTAGAGGCGTGGTCTAAGATATATAGACATAAAGAATTACCGCCCAGGTGAGTATGAGGGAAATTGCAAGGCTTCCTTACAGAAGACCGTGATATGCAACCTATCCTTCACACACCTAGATTACCCTACTGATGTATTTGACTACAATGCTGATTATGACATGCATCTATTAAAGCAAACTGTGACTCTAAAGACTGTGTATGATTATGGCAATGATTCTAACCTCCTTACAGAGGTATCACTCAGAAAATCTTTGCTCAGGACACACACACGACATGCAAGATATGTACACTATTAAGCTGTATAAAAAGGAACATGAATAGACTGAAAAAGGAGGCAGAGTTTATAAGCATGTATCTGTAAATCACACGAGGGCCAAATCCCTTACAAGATTCTCGTTCCAGGCCCTAATGCTGACCATTCAACATAACAATAAACCCTTCTGATGCGCACACCATATACATATGCATGTAATGAAACTTAAATCATAAAAGAATCGAAAACTCATATGACTGCAACCTGTATGCTATGTGAATCACAGTTATATAAATCGAAATTATAATGCAATCTGTGTGATACATAAATCGGAATCAATGCAACGCTGTGTAAGCACAGAGATTGAAACTAATACAGCGCTGTGCAAACACATATATATATATATATGTGAACTGAAATGAAATATAACAAAAACGAAGAGCAGTATACCAAACAAAGGACACAGGGCCCGTCCGCGCCTAAGGGTATACCGACTACCACCGTTCAATCAATCAACCAATGCAAAGGAGTGAACACACGTTGGGACTGTAAACGATTCTCTGTGTATTAACTAAACTCTGTTTGAAGCAAATGTTTCAACTATTGATTAACCATCAAAAACATTCAACCACTGTATTTACATATGCGTACATACAGCCATGTCATAGATGCAGTGAATGTACATGCTGTTGCCGCGTTTTTACATAGCTTTTGCAAAATGTTTCCATACCATAAGTTTCAAAAAGAACAAGAAAAATCAAAATGAAAATAGAACAATGCTGTTGCTGCTTTTATGCGCCAGAGTACCCTGCTTTGACTGAGGTTGACCGCATGCTTAGGAGGCCCAATTTGGATGGAAGATAGGTGATTGTCCATCCTTGGACATTCCACTTTTCGCCCATGCTTTCCGTTCTCGCTCATCCACTGCGCCACATGTCAAACGGTAAACTCATTACAGGTTGTGGGTACTTCCTGTAGTCAAGTCATCAAAAACCTCTAATTCTGGAACATAAAACCCCTAAATTAATTCTTATGCAATTTAATAACTATAGAACAATTAATAATCAATATTCAAGGATTTTGAGGGATAAATGATGAAAGTGTATGGATAAATGATGTGAAACTGGGAAGGAAAAAGGGTCTTAGGATGATACCAACATCTCTCCCTGACTTAAGGACTTAGCATGTCCTCATGCTACCCCAGAGGTACTCCCTTTGAACTCTGTGCCTGCATTGATCTCTGCTGCCTTGAGCAGGGTATCTACATTCTTCTTCACCTGTTGATCCTTCTGTCCTTTGAGTTCTTGTTTCAGCTTTTTATATTTCTCTTTAAGAGCCTTCTTCTGGTTGTACCACTTAGTGGCCCAGTTGGAAATCTCGGACTGCTCAGTTTCTAACTCACTGATCCTTTCCTTTAGCTTTTCATTTGTCTTCTGCATTTCTTTGCCTTGTGTTTTGAGCAGTTCGTTTTCTCTTTTGATAACCTTTTCCAACATGTTAGCTTCCATGAGTTCTTCTTTCAATTCCTCAATTTGCTTTTCTAACCTCTTCTGTCTTTTGGTAGGAGGTGGTGAAGATTTCTCCTGTTGGTTATGGCTTTCCACCTCTATGTCAACTTCTGGTGCTGGTGGTGAATGACCACCACTTTCAACATCCAAATGGGCAGGGGCATGAGATTCAAGTTGGTCTTCTTGCAGCTGAGTTTTTGGTGTCCTTCTTGACCTTCGGGAGTAGGTGGTGAAGATTTGGTCTTTCTCAGCCCTCTTGTCATCCTCTTTTTTCATGTTTCTGGTCCTTATGCTGCCCTCGGGTTGAGGTGCTCTGCTGGCCTTGGACACTGGAATTTCCTCATCTATATCCTTCATAAACCCATAATCTTCTTGCAGCTCTTCTTTTTCCTCCTCATCTCTGATCTGGTTGACAACTAGGAACTCTTTCCATGGCTTCCCTCGATTCTGCAACTCATGTTCAATGAGGATTTTAATCAGGCCAAAATGGTATAGACTTTTGTCCTCATTCCCTTTTTGTTTTTGGATAGTTTTGGCCATCTTTGTTAAACTTTGCAGCAGAAAATATGGCACACTGATTACACATTGTCTCTTTAAATGGAGGAGTAGCTTGATGTGATAGAGATAAACAATGCTGTCTCTACCTTCACATGTTATAAACTTCTGAAAAATGTAAACCATTTCATCCCAAGGATGAACTAACCAGCTCCTTGGAACTCCCTTTTTCCAATTCACTGAGGAAACTCTAGATCTGGACATGAATTGTATCCATGATTTCTCCTTGAACTGCTTGGTTTTGAAGTACTTCTCTCCTTCAGGACTTACTCCAATGGCCTGAGCTATAGTATCCTCTGAGATTCTGAAGGAGAAGTTGCCTATTAGGGCCTTTTCCCCATTAAAAGTAAAGGCAAATTGTTTTGTGACTTCTTCATTACTACCATGGAATTTCTCCAGAAAAGGTAGCCACTGTGCTTCTCTAAGAATCTCAATACAGTCTTTATGGTACTGTGAGCTATCGAATGTACTAGGTTCAACTCTATTAGTCATGGTGATGGCAGAGGGTTATGCCTTTAACCCTTCTCTGTCTACACTTTTAGAATTTAAACACAGAGATGTCAAGTCGGTTACCTGGTATATGCAGCTCCCTTCAATCTTCAATTACGGTGCCTAGCTGGTCAATATGACTGCTGTGGGTGTTAGATGTGGGATGGTGATGCTTCCCTTTTCGGCGCTCACCGGTTTCACTGTGCAAACCGTCCCCAAACAGTGATACTCTCCTCTGCGCTCTTGTTCAAATTTTTACTTTGTAACCCCACTCAAATGGTAACAATCGCCTCGGCGTTCCTTGCTTCACTCCTTTACTTTGTAACTCTACCCAATCTGATGACAATTTCCTCGCGTTCCTCGCTTCAAACTTTCACTTCGTAAGTTATGGGAACCGAGGATGTGAAATACCCTGTACTCGCCTTACAATGTAATCATACAATTTTAAAACAGAGGGTTGTACGCTTGTATGCATGTTAGCATAACAACGCTGAGAGCGTACCCAAAGTGTTGAGCTATAATGTTGGGTGACAATGCTGGGTGGCGAGGTTATGATTCGGGTGTGCGGTGATGTAAAGCATATAGGCCGCTTGTTATGATTCGACTGTATGGTGTAAAGAATATATATATATATATAGGCCGCTTCCATCTCATCCTTTGTATACCTTTACTTTTTTTTTTTTTTTTTTTAAAAAAAAACAAACATACAGCTCACCACGTGCCCTCTTCAATTATGTTCAGTCATGTAGAGAATATTGGTATGCCTGGGGGTATATGACATAGTGAATGTGTTGGTGATGGGTGTAAGGGATAGGTGGATGTAGGGAATTGATGAAACTTGGTGGAATGAGGGTAGTGAGTGGATGTATGAGGGTGTCCTTGAAATTAATTACAACAGCTTATAGTCACCAAAATTACATTAAAAACTAATCTAGGAAATTAAATGCCCAAGAATAGAAATACATTACTCCTTTGTTACTCATTTGACATGCTGAGTTGCTAATCCTTGTGACTGTTCTTTTTGACAGGTCCTCTGAAGGAGGTTGAATACACAGGTCCTTTGAGAAAAATTTTGAAGATGTAACAGGTCCCTTTGAAAAGTTTGAATGTACAGGTCCCTTCTTGAAGACTGTTGAAGACTGAAAGTGTAATAGATCCCTTTGAAAACTGAAGATGTTGGTCCCTTGAGAAAACTGAAGATGTGCATGCAGCTCTTTGTATTATTACAGGTTCACTGAGCTTGCAATTTGCTGAAGTATTGATGCCAAATCCTTGTAAGAGCTTGGTTGAAGTAGCCCTTGTTATCAAGAAATTTTTTTTTAACAGGTCCCAACTGAATGTTTTAAACAGGTCCCTACTGCTGGCTGGAATGTCTCAAACAGGTGTCAATTGCTTTAAACAGGTCCCTTCTGAATATCTTAAACAGGTCCCATTGCAGTGATGGTGTTGGTAGCATAGGTGTCTGATCAAAACAGGTCCCCCTGCAAACTATTTACAACCAGGTCCCTCTGAAAATCATGACAGAACAGCTTATTTGTTAAAGTCTAGAAAACTGGTAACAAGCTGTTGTTGGAAATTTACAGTGAAATATAGAAATCTGAAGAATATACAAGGGAGAGATAAAAGTAACAGAACAAATGTCTCCCTCTCCCCGACTGAAAGTTTGACTTGTCCTCAAGTCATGATGCAACTGAGAAAGGAAATAATGAACAACAGAAGTAGAATTCATACCCGCCAATAAATTGGTTTTCAGGTAGGAATTCGGGGTTAGATTGTGCGAGATACTGGTTTTCACATCTAACCCATTATTATTATTATTTATTTATTTATTTTTATTTTTTTTAGTTTTTTTTTTTTTTTTTTTTTTTTTTTTTTTTTTTTTTTTATTTATTTATTTTTTCATTTCGGAATTGAAAGAAAATGAAATTAAGGCAGTGATACTGCAGCTAAGGGCTGCAGTACCTCAACCTCTTCTTGCTGAGATAATGTATTGAGAAAGTCTTGCTTGCTGATGGGTTTGTTGTACAGCTTCAGGCGATGACCATTGACTGTGAAACAATGACCTTTGCCATCAATAGTTCTAAGTTTAACTGAACCATTGTCATAAGCCTGAACAATTTCATAAGGGCCCATCCAATGGGTGGTGAACTTAGCTTTATGATCCTTGAATTTTGAATCAAAAAGCAGAGCCCAGTCACCTTCTTTGAAGTGCTTCTTTTTAATGTGTGAATCATGCCATTGCTTCTTGTGCTTTTGCATTAGGGTGGTGGTTTGTTCTGCTTGTTGCCTTATCTCATCCAGCTGATTCAACTGCTGGATTCTCTCTTTCTGTGCTTGCTCCAAATCAATTAATAAATCTGCAGCTAATTTGAAAGTGTGAATTTGGAATTCAATAGGAAGCATGACATCCTTACCGTACACCAACTGGTATGGTGTAAACCCAGTGGTATCTTTCCAAGTAATCCGGTAAGCCCAGAGTGCCTCCTTGAGCTTCTCCTCCCAGTTTTTGCGGTTCATTGCAACAGTTTTGGTAATGATCCCCTCCAGAGTCTTGTTGGTTGATTCCACCTGCCCATTGGCCTGTGGATGGTAGGGGGTACTTTTCCTATGCTTTATTTGGTACTTGTCTGTGATATCCTTCATGAGCTGGGAGGTGAATTGGGTTCCTTGATTAGTGACAATTTCTCTTGGCACTCCATACCTCACAAAGATCTCCTCAAAGAGGAAATTGACTACTGTGTGTTTGGTTTCTCTTACCAATGCTTTTGCTTCTGCCCACTTTGTGACATAATCAGTACACACTAAGATGTACTTCTTACCATTAGAGGCTGGGTTGATCGGTCCTATGAAGTCCAGAGCCCACTTATCAAATGGTTCTAAGTGAACTTGGGGCTGAAGGGGCATCTGATCCGTAGCTGTGGGTCTGCCCATCCTTTGGCAGCTGTCACAACTCTTTACATACTTCTTGGCATCCTTGAAAATGGATGGCCAATAGTATCCAAGAGTAAGAACTTTGAAGGCTGTCCGCTTCGCTGCAAAATGCCCACCACACGGTTCATCATGGCAAGATTTTAAAATGTCAATTACCTCATCATTTCGGACACATCTCCTAATGATCATATCAAAACCAGTGTAGAAGAGATCGCCATTAAGCCAAGAATATCTAACACTTTGTTTGATTAGTCTTTTCCTTTCCTTTGCAGTGAAATGCGGAGGTGTTCTACCTGTAGACAAATAATTAGCTAAATCAGCAAACCAAGGAGTTACTATGGAAATTGCGAATAAGTGCTCATCCGGAAAAGAGTCCTCAACAGGAACAATCTCACCTGGATTTTGTAGTCTAGAGAGGAAATCTGCCACCTGGTTTTCTTTACCTGGTCTATCTAGCACTGTGATGTTAAATTCCTGCAACAATAGTAACCATCTGGTAACTCTGCCACTAGTTATTGGTTTATTCATGAGATGTCGAATGGCAGAGTGATCAGTATGTACAAAGACTTCATAACCAGTTATGTAATGGCGAAATTTGTTCACAGCATAAATGACGGCAAGTGTTTCCTTCTCTGTAACTGTATAGTTTAGCTCGGCAGGTGTGAGATTTTTACTAATGAAATAAATTGCATATGTACAAGATTCTTCTTTTTGGCCTAAGCATGCACCTATGGCAGTGTCAGATGCATCGGTAAAAATATGAAATGATAAACTCCAATTAGGCCCTCTCAGGACTGGTGCAGTAGACAGTTTCTTCTTAAGTTGTTCAAATGCATGTTGGCAGTTCTCAGTCCAAGTAAAAAGTACATCTTTGGCAAGAAGTTTAAACAAAGGTAAGGCTATCTTGCTAAAATTTTCAATGAATCTGCGGTAATAGCTAGCATACCCGAGAAAACTTCTTACCTCTCTCTGGTTCTGTGGAATAGGCAAATCGGCAATAATCTGTATCTTTGCTGGGTCAACCTGGATGCCTTGAAAAGAGATATAATGGCCCAACACGATCCCTTCATTTAGCATCATGAAGCACTTTTCGTTGCTGAGGGACAGGTTAGCTTCAATACACCTTTTCAAAACTTTTTCTAGATTTTCTAATGCATGATCAAAAGAATTGCCATATACTGAAAAATCATCCATATACACTTCAACACAATCATGAATCAAATCAGCAAATATAGCTAACACAGCTCGCTGAAATGTAGCTGGAGCGTTACAAAGTCCAAATGGAAAAACATTGCAGGCATAGGTGCCCCAAGGACAGGTGAAGGTGGTTTTGTCCTGGTCTTCAGAGGCAATCCGGATCTGGTTGTAGCCACTGAAACTGTCAAGAAATGAAAAGGATGATTTGCCGGCTAGGGTGTCTAACACTTGGTCAATGAATGGCAGTGGGAAGTAGTCTTTGAGTGTGGCTTTGTTCAGCTGTCTGTAGTCAACACAGATACGCCACTTGCCATTCTTCTTAGGCACAATAACCAATGGGGATACCCACTGACTGTCAGAAATAGGATATATAAAGTTGACTCTCAAGAGTTTTTGCAACTCCTCTCTGACAATGTCTTGGAGCATGGGGTTCATTCTTCGTTGTGGTTGCCTCACCGGTTTAATGGTGCTATCTGTGTAGATGTGGTGAGTGCATGTGTCGGGGTGAATCCCATGCATGTCAGTGTAATCCCATGCAAAGGCTTTTTGGTACTTTGTCAAGAGTCTAATCAATTTTTCTTGTTGAGATGAGTCTAGGTGGTTACCTATGTTCAAAGTTTTGCCCGGACTGATCTCTATGACTTGACTCTGAGTATTGGTGATGGATTGAACAGGAAAGATGTCATGAAATGTAGATTGCAAGGAGTGGATAGTGCATGTTTCTTGAAAGTTTTGAGCGAGAAGTACATCTGCAGCATTATATTGTTCATTTCTCAAGTTTTCAGATATATCAGGCTGTGAGAGAAATAATTCTACCAAATCAGTATTATCTTCATGGAAATCATAGATCTGGTCAATGCTAAAAACAGATTGTACCTCCTCTTTGTCATTAAATTTGTCATCAAGCCACAAGTTATGTGTGACTGCAGGTGATTGTGCTGATGGGTAGAGGGTGAGTTGTTTCCTTTCGGTCCCTCTAGAGATAATCATGTTACCTGATCGGCATCCAATAAATGCATCAGCAGTCGCTAACCATGGTCTGCCTAGAATGATAGGATGTCCTCCTAGATTGGATTTGGGTTGCAAGACTAGGAAATCCACTGGATACTCCCAAGAGTCCAGTGAAACAATGATATCTTCCAAAATCCCCTCAGGAATGACTTTGGACCTATCAGCTAGCTCAAGAACAATTGTGGTATGTTGCAAATTCACAAGCTGGAGTGTTCTCATAGTTTCAAGGGTCATGACATTGATTGCAGCTCCAAGATCTATCAAAGTGTTTGGGATCCGTATGTTGTTAATGATAGTGGTCACTTTTGGAATGCCCGGATCAACATACTTCTCCATGGAGATGGTATTGGTCATAAGGCCTGCCAAATTTCCTAAAACATGAATGGTCTGCGGATCAATCCTCTTCCTAGCAGGTTTCTTGAGACACATCTCTTTGATGGCTTTGGTGTAAATAGGAATGTCCTTTATAGCTTGCAGCAAAGGGATTTTTATGTAGACATTTTTAAGTTCATCCAAAACATCAAATTGTGGCGGAGGCAATGGTGGTCTGACTTGGACCAAACGGTCCGGAAAAGGTGGTTGCAGTGACTGCATTTGTTTATCTCTGGTTTCACTGCTTGGTTGTGTTTGAGTTGTTATCTCTTTTTCTTTTTCTAAGTTTTCTTCTTGCTGGTCTGTTATTGGAGAATCCTTCTGAAGCACCCTACCAGACCTCAGATTAATGTTTTGTAAAGGCAATGTGGAGTAGGAAGTTCCTTCTTCCATGTTATAAGCTGGCCTCTCTGCTCTATTGTTCGGATTTGGGACAGTTTGAGCAGGGATTTGTGTTGGTCTGGGAGGTTGTGGATTAGTTGGAAATTGAAGTTGTGGGACATTTATTTGTGGAGGAGCAGGCAGAGTTTGTTGAGAAGGCTGGGACTGATAAACAATTGGCTGATGGTGCTGCTGATATGGCTGTGAATGTGATGGATATGGCTGCTGGTACTGCTGATATGGCTGTGAGTAAGGTGGATATGATTGAGGATACTGATGGTAAGATTGGGGATATTGTTGAGATGGTCTCCATTGATTTTGTGATTGGTTTCCATGCTGCCATGGCATAGGTATATTCCATGAGTTTTGTGCATACATCTGATCATTCATAGGAAATTGCATGCTTTGATTAGGAAACATACCTTGGGGTGTTTGCCTTGGTTGCCATGGTCGCTTTGCACCCATGTAGTACACGTTCTCCATCTCTGTGCTGGCTGCCATGTTACAATTCTGCACAATTTTAACTTTGGGGCAGTTAAATATATCATGATGCTCAGTACAGAAAGCACATACTTGTATATTTTCTAAAGGACAGTCTTTTAATGCATGCTTCTTGCGACACTTGGGGCAGAAAATGGCCATGATATTGTCTTTTTCCTCTTGTTTCTTTTTGGCTTTTAAGGTATCAATTTGGTTTCCTAGAGTACTTAGCAAATCTGTTTTGAACTCTTCTAAGAGATTACCAATTTCAGCCCGGGTGACACTAGCAGAGGCAGTTTTTGTGACCCTAGAGGGCAAGGTTCTCTTTCCCATTTTGGCCTTACTTCTGGAATATTTTTCACACAGTCCAGCTATTTCTTCAAAGGGTAAGGCGGAGATATCACCTTTGCCCATTAGGTTGAGATCATCCATGTACTCTTCCCGGATACCTTTCAAAAATATGGTGCGGACTAGATCAAGAGGCATTGTTCGGTGTTTAGATTTTTGCAAGTTATAAACAAACCGTTCTAGATATTCTTCTAAGGTCTCATCCTCCTGCTGACTCATTCTAAAGATGTCATCTTTAGAATCTTTGGATCTGCAATAAGGCTGATATTTCCTCAGGAATACCCTCCTCATGTCATCCCAATCTCCTATGGCATGTTCCCCTAGCCCCATAAACCATTTCAAGGCTGCTGCCTTTAATGTGGCTGGAAATAATCTCAGTCTGTGAGCATCATCTGTATAACCATAAGTGCGACACACAATGTCGAACTCAAATAAGAATGAGTCCGGATCCTCAGATGCCATACCATAGAAATTGGGTAGCACGGATGGGGGTATATTTTTCATTTTAATCTCCTCATCCTCCTGTGGTTCTTGTATAGGGAATTTAAAAGTGGATTCCTCTTCCTCTTGATGGGGGACTGATCCAGATCCATCCTCAGCCATTTTGCTTGGTTTCTTAGTGTCTCTAGGTGGAAAAGAGGGAAAGGAGGATTGTTTGGTAATGGTGCTACTTTTCCTTTGTGTAGAAGCTTTAGGAAAAGGTTGTTGTGATTTATGTGCAAACAGAATTTCCCTCTCAGCAAAAGTAATATGTTGTCCTGAATAAAATTTCTCAGCTAATGTTTGAATATCCTCCTCAGTTGGTGTTGAGTCTGCTCCTGATGATGATGGGTTAGTGTTAAGATGGTGGGGGGTTTTCACAAATCTCCCTTGATTGTCCCTAAGTCTAGGCATAAATGAACATGATTCTAACTGTGTTTTTTTTTTTGGTTTTTGTGAATTAAATTTTTTTTTTTTTTGTTTTGCTTGTTTGAATTCTTTACTTACACCTCCCCGGCAATGGCGCCAAAATGTAGTGGTTCTAGCTAGGGTACTAGACTAGACTCTATATTTAATATCGACCGAGGTGTGTAAACTTAGAGGCGTGGTCTAAGATATATAGACATAAAGAATTACCGCCCAGGTGAGTATGAGGGAAATTGCAAGGCTTCCTTACAGAAGACCGTGATATGCAACCTATCCTTCACACACCTAGATTACCCTACTGATGTATTTGACTACAATGCTGATTATGACATGCATCTATTAAAGCAAATTGTGACTCTAAAGACTGTGTATGATTATGGCAATGATTCTAACCTCCTTACAAAGGTATCACTCAGAAAATCTTTTCTCAGGACACACACACGACATGCAAGATATGTACATTATTAAGCTGTATAAAAAGGAACATGAATAGACTGAAAAAGGAGGCAGAGTTTATAAGCATGTATCTGTAAATCACACGAGGGCCAAATCCCTTACAAGATTCTCGTTCCAGGCCCTAATGCTGACCATTCAACATAACAATAAACCCTTCTGATGCGCACACCATATACATATGCATGTAATGAAACTTAAATCATAAAAGAATTGAAAACTCATATGACTGCAACCTGTATGCTATGTGAATCACAGTTATATAAATCAAAATTATAATGCAATCTGTGTGATACATAAATCGGAATCAATGCAACGCTGTGTAAGCACAGAGATTGAAACTAATACAGCGTTGTGCAAACACATATATATATATGTGAACTGAAATGAAATATAACAAAAACGAAGAGCAGTATACCAAACAAAGGACGCAGGGCCCGTCCGCGCCTAAGGGTATACCGACTACCACCGTTCAATCAATCAACCAATGCAAAGGAGTGAACACACGTTGGGACTGTAAACGATTCTCTGTGTATTAACTAAACTCTGTTTGAAGCAAATGTTTCAACTATTGATTAACCATCAAAAACATTCAACCACTGTATTTACATATGCGTACATACAGCCATGTCATAGATGCAGTGAATGTACATGCTGTTGCCGCGTTTTTACATAGCTTTTGCAAAATGTTTCCATACCATAAGTTTCAAAAAGAACAAGAAAAATCAAAATGAAAATAGAACAATGCTGTTGCTGCTTTTATGCGCCAGAGTACCCTGCTTTGACTGAGGTTGACCGCATGCTTAGGAGGCCCGATTTGGATGGAAGATAGGTGATTGTCCATCCTTGGACATTCCACTTTTCGCCCATGCTTTCCGTTCTCACTCATCCGCTGCGCCACATGTCAAACGGTAAACTCATTACAGGTTGTGGGTACTTCCTGTAGTCAAGTCATCAAAAACCTCTAATTCTGGAACATAAAACCCCTAAATTAATTCTTATGCAATTTAATAACTATAGAACAATTAATAATCAATATTCAAGGATTTTTAGGGATAAATGATGAAAGTGTATGGATAAATGATGTGAAACTGGGAAGGAAAAAGGGTCTTAGGATGATACCAACAGATCCCAACACCACTGTTTCCACCACCAAGGTCTAGAAGATTGAGCCCAAAGATCCAAAGGAACGGGAGCATCTCTTCCACTCATAAATGTGGGTGAAGCAATCTCCACGGCAATTCATTAGTGATGACAGGAGCCCAAGAACCTCATCTCAGAAGAGGTTGTTAAGAGGTAGGGCCTACCGACCATGCCACACTCGCATCCATAAACCATCAGGTGGCTCCACCAAGGACACGATCTTTGCATCAGCCAATACTGTTGCCTTCCCTACAACATCAAGCCCTTCACAAATGGGGTATTTTGTGATGTCGCTCCTCTTGAATTTTGTGATGTTTTATTAGTTCAGCCATACTTTTGGAAGCATCATCCTATGTATGATTCCAAGCCTCACATTGTTATTATTATTTTGGGCAGTAAGCTATACAAGATACCAAAGGTAACCCCGCTTAGTGCCATCTCTTTTATCTCTACTAAGAAATGCAGTAAGGTCATCTCCAAGACTAGGAAATTTGTTTTCATTTTGATTTACTCTCAAAGTAGGGGAATATCGTGGCCACATCCATGGCCCCCAGGAAGGGTTCCTCCATGCAACATAAACAGGTGGATAAGGCCATGGAAGAATAAAGGGACATTTGCTCCTCACCCGCAGGGGTACCTTTTCATTGATAGGTCAAGCATTCGATCGATCTGACTCCCAAAGCACCTCTACCCAATGGGACGATATATTGTCACATTATTATAGAAAATGAAGAAATCAAGTGGCACACTTAGGAGCTACTGCAAAAAAGGGCACATCCGACCAAGTTCCTCACCTTGCGGGAGTCTGATCGTACTTGTATAGAAGAAGGATGGCACCTAGAGATTCTGCATTGATTATTGTGCACTAAACAAAATCATTGCCAAGAACATGTATCTAATCCCACAGATTGATGACCTTCTTGAACATCTCAAGGGGGCCAAGTATTTCGACAATATTGATTTGAAGTTTGGTTATCACTAGGTTCCAATAGAAACCACAGATGTATGGAAGACCACCTTCAAATCCAAGGAGGGCCTTTTTGAGTGGTTGGTCATGCCTTTCAGGTTGAAAAATGCCCCTGCAACTTTAATGAGGATAATGGATGACACCTTGTGACCCTTCACCAAATATTTTGTGGATATATATTTGGATGACATCCTCATATTCAACAAGATTCGAGAATAGCATTTGAAACACATTCAGTTGATCCTTCAAACCCTGCAGCAACTCAAACCATGTGCCAACTTGGATAAATTCACATTTGGCATGAGCCAAATGCAATGTCTGGGTTACATCATTGATGATCAAGTCGTGCATGTGGATCTGTCTAAGATCCAAGTAATCCAAGATTAGGCAACCCCGACCACTCTAATAGAGCCTCGCAACGTTTTAGGCCTTGCCAATTTTTATCATAGGTTTGTGTTGGTATTCTCGCATATCACTTAGCCTTTGAGTCAAGTTACCAAGGGCAAAGCCAAAGCAAAGTTTTCTTGGTTAGAGTCCCAATATAAGGCATTTGTTGATTTGAAGCATCGCCTTTCCTCTACACCACTACTCACATTACCAGACTTGCAACAACCATTTGAAATTGAGATAGATGCCTCTAACTATGTTATTAGTGCAGTTGTCACCCAGCAAGGGCATCCAATGGCCTATCACATTGAGATACTTTCTTATACAATTTGGAAATACCCCACTTATGATAAATAGATGTATTCCATTGTGCAGGCTTGCTTGTGATGGAAACATTACATTCAAGGGAAGGAGACAATCATCCACACATATCATCGACCTCTTAAGTTCATACAGATGCAAGGAAAGTTGCAGAACAATTTCCATCATAAGTGGTCCACATGTATGCAACAATTCCATTTGAACATTAAATACAACAAGGGAAGCCCTAATCATGTTGTAGATTGCCTTAGTATGTCTCCGGTTGTAGCACTGACCATTGTTCTCAACTCTTGTGGCCATGAGACCTTTGGCTGGCCACAACTATACAAAAATGATCCATAATTTTCCACCACATACTAGACGCTAGTGGATGGAAAGAAAGTACCAAACATCCACCTCTAGACCACATTATTATGATACTTGGGCCACCTTTTTGTTCCTTCAAGCGAGCATGCAAAGATGATTTCGGAAGTGCACTTCAGTCGGGTCGCATGACACTTTGCCGTGGAGAAAAATGTGGTAGTACTACAAAAGTAATTTTATTGGCTAAAACTATGACAGGATTTTGGAAAATAAATCATATCTTGCATTGCGTGTGTCATTTCCAAGCCAACCATCAAGAGGAAAGGCTGGTACACTCCTCTTCCTACTCCCAACCAGCCCTGAGAATCCATCTCCATGGACTATTTGCCTATCCTCTCTTCCACCAAGAATGATAACGACTTTTTATTTGTGGTTGTGGATAGACTTTATAAGAAGACTATATTGGTGGCTTGCAAGAAGAGTATCATAGCAGAGGACAATGCCAAACTCTTCTTCGAACGAGTGTGGGTACATTTTGGTATCTCATAGACCATTATATCAAATCGAGATAGCAGGTTCCTAAGCACATTTTGGTCGAGCCTTTGGTCATTATTGGACACCAATCTCACTAAATTGATTACATTCCATCCCCATATTGATGAATAGATAAAGGTCTTCAACGGGATGATAGTGCACATATTACGCATGTACAACTGCAAGCATCCACGAACCTGTGATGAGATCCTTCCTTATGTGTAGCACATCTATAATAGAGATATTCATAGCTCAACTAATCGCATTCCCTTTCAAGTGGGTATGGGTGTTATACATAATCTACGACTGTGGACAAAAGTATCTTCCCTAGACCTAGTGGCCTGGTCTAGAACAACATAAATCAAAGACTATAAATTTCTCCTTAAAGAAATTTGAGAATGGAAATATGCTTACTTGTAATCTATCGCAAGATCTTCTCTCCTCTCAGCTTGTAAGCTCCAATTGTAGCTATAATCGCTATAATTAGAACTTGCACAAACAATCAACACATGATCCTGATCTTTTAAATTCAAGGATGCATTCATAATTGCATATAAAAAAGCATAATAACAAAGTAACTTAAACCACATGAAAAGAAGCGGAAAACATAAGCAAACATGAGATCAAAGACATAACGATTTGATTACGGAGTTCACCCAATGTGGGCTACGTCTCTGGGCCCTGCTCAATAGTGGGGAGGCCTTCTTTTATTAAGTGGAATCAAAGAAATCAGTTACAAGCAACTTTACAAAAATGACCCTTATACCTCCAATCTGGATGATGGCCTGAAAATGGAGAGCTCAGCTGGAGAAACAGACATCACCACTAAATTCTTGGTGCAAAAATGTGCAAAATCGACTATAAACTTTCCCAATTCTGGAATTGTCACCTCTGGCCCTCTAAGGGAATTTTCAAAGAATCTTTTTGATGCCCTTGCTCAGGGTTCCAACCCGTGGACCACTTGTGGTTCCACAAATCTGCCCTCCGCCTCCGCTGGTTCATCGACTGAAAATTTTGAGTTTAAATAAATTATGTTGGGTGGAACCACCAAGGCATGAGCTTGTGGCTCGTTGATGGCGACGCTAACTAGGTCAGTGGAGGTCATGGTTTTGGAACCCGTGGCCTCCTATAATAGTCGACTGTTTTGTTTTAATTGGCAAGTAATTTGGCATGGTCGACATAGACATTTTGTGGTTATAACTCCGATGCAATGGTTTGTTTTATACACGGTGAATTGGTTGAACGGTTAATGCATCTCATTTGGTAGTTGTGATTTATGTTACGTATATGGTCATTGGTTCCACCAGGGTTGGGCAGGTCCACCGACGGTGGCCCTCCCACCCAACACACACCTTTTTCTATATTATATGTGATATATCCATCGGCGGGGGTGGCAGCCCGCCATCCTAAATTATATATATTTTTTATTTTCTAAAGCTTGTTGGTTCAAAATTTTCTGCCCAAAAATAAGGGTCACTGGAAAAATTAAGTAGGTGACAAGTTCGCTCATCCGGTGGCTAGATTTCATGTGCTAGGTTGTTGCCAATTTGTTGCCTCATTAAGCCAACCACTTGGCCAAGTTTTCCCCAAACTTTGACCAGCTATAAATTGACTTTATGAACTTGGATTTGGGTGTCCTTCACATTATTGGGATCAAGGTGATGAGCACTACAATCTGGTCCTAGTTCCACTTCCATACGAGGACTTTGAATTTTGAGCTATTTTCAAGTCCACTTGTATTTTTGGATCCTCTCGGATCATTCCTCCCCATTAAGGAGCTTTTGGACTGCCAAAAGATTTATCAGTCAATTGGAAAGTGAGGGAATTTCTCGCTCACTTTCTCCTTTTCCATCCATCAATCCTTACTTGGATGCATTCCTTTGAAGCCAATACAAAGGTACTCCACGTCTCCCTGTCATGAAGTCTTGGTCTTCCTATTGAGAATGATGTCCTCTTGTATCTTTTCCAAGTATTCAGGTGCAAAATCATCCACTGTAGGAACCTGTCCAACCTCTTCGGTGTCCATGATCAACGGAGGCTCATAAAGCTTCAAGTTTTCAACATTCACCAATGATTACATCTGCATGTATGCTGGAAGATTAATATGAAAAGAATTTTCTACGACCTTCTTCAATATGGTGAATGGGTCATATCAGATTGGTCGCAACTTATTTCCTTCCCCTTTCATTTTGTCTTTGCTAATGTGGAGCCACACTTTATCTCCAACCTGGAACTTGTGATCGACTCGGTGCTTGTCATGTTGAGCTTTTTATTGAGCTTAACTCTTCTCTAGCTGCTCCTCCACTACCTGGTGAATCAACTGAATTCATTGAATGAACTTATGTGCTTTGTTCCTGTCATCTTTCCCACTGGAATCTTCATCTCTCCCAAATCCATGTCTAAGGGATCATTTGGTAAATAACCAAAGCATGTCTCGAATGGTGAGCTCTGCATGGATGAATGCACTTCTCAGTTATATGCATGATGTACATAAGGAAGTTTCTCATCCCACAAATTGGGATGCTTGCCACAATAGCCTCAGAGTAAGTGTATCATTGTGTGAAACCTTTGTTTTTCCATAAGTATGCGGATGAAATGTCGTGCTCCTCTTCAACTTGGTGTCCATCATTCTCCACAAAATCATCCAAAACTCTCCAATAAATTAAGAGTCTCGATCAGACACAATGGGTGTGGGTAACCCAAAGTGGACCCATACAAATTGGAAGAAGAGATGAGCAGTTTGCTTTGCAGACACCTACTTTTTACAAGGCATTAGTACACACATTTTATTAAATTGATCCACAACGACATACAAATAGTCATGACCTTTCCTAGACAAAGGAAAACCGCCTAGAAAATCCATCGACACACTTTCCCATCAACGACTCAGGACAAGGAGTGGTTTCTAGAGCCCCAATTTTCTATTAGTGGGCTTACTAACTGAACACAATACACATTCCTTTACATATTGAGTCACAACATTTTTCATGTGAGGCCAATAACATAACCTTTGCAAATGACACAAAGTTTTCCCTACACCAAAATGACCTGACACAAGAGAGGTATGTGCCTCTCTAATTACATGTATTTGTTCATTGGTGGGGATACAAAGCTTTCCAAGGTGATACAAAAACTTTCCCTGCAAATGGTAATTATCCACCTGCAATCCATGAGTCACCTTTGCATAAATCTCTTTAAAATCATCATCGATGTATTGTTCAACATAACTTTCAAAAGATAAAGAGGCATTTTGCAAAAATATAGATGCAGAAATAGGAGGGTGAGAAAGCATATCTACCACTTTGTTGTTGGTGCCACTATTATTATTTATTACCAAGTGAAACTACTGAAGGAATCACATCCATCTGAAATGACATGCATTTTGAATCCTGGTCTGCAACTAAAGGTACTACAAGGGTTGGTGATTTGTGTGAATGATGGTCTCCTTGTCGATCAAATAGTGTTTCCACTTCTTCACATTTTGAACCAAGGCATATGAATTCTTGTTGTATGTGGGATAGTTCATGACAACTTGGGAGAATGGATCTGAATGGTAACATACATGTTTCCTTTGCTACATCAAAATTGCTCCCATGGCATATCTATTGGCAGCAGTCTCGATCTCGAAGGGTTGCTAGAGGTTTGGTAAGGCAAAAATTGGTGCAGTGTTGATCTTCTCTTTCAGTGCATCAAGGATCTCTGCTACTTTTCTCCCCACTGAAAGGTTTGCTTCACACTCATCAATGCATGTAAGGGAGATGCAATGAGGGAGAAGTTGGAAATGAACCTTCTTCAGTATTGTACTACACCAAAAAAGCTATGAAACTCTATAACATTGGTGCGTTTAGTCCATTTCATAATCACATCAATTTTAGAAGGATCTATTTTAAATTGCCCACCACTGATAATGTGATCTAAGTAAACGAAGAGGTCTTCCCAAACTCACATTTTGACATTTTGACATACAATTTTTATTTTTGCAATACATCAAGCACTTTTTTAACATGACACACATGATCATCCCATGTCCTACTGTAAATAAGAATGTCATCAAGATACAAAAGTATAAAATCATCAAGAAAAGACCTGAAAATATCATTCATCACCCTCATTAATGTGGTTGGAGCATTGCACAGTTCGAATGGCATCAAAATCCATTCAAATAACGCCTGTTTCGTCTTGAATGAAATCTTCCATACATCATGTTCTACAATCCTGACCCGATGATAACCACTACGCAAGTCTAGTTTTGTGAAATAGAAATCATTTTTCGATTAATCTAACAAGTCATCAATGCGAGCGAGAAGGTATTGATTCTTCACCGTTATTTTGTTGAGTGCCCTGTATTCTATGCACATCCTCCATGTGCCATCTTTTTTTGGTACCAACATGATCGGTGAGCCGCATGGAGTAGAAATCAGTCTTATGACCCCTTGCTTCAGCAATTTCTGTACCTCCTTCTTTATCTCCTCCATCTCGATAGCTGACAACTGTACATACCAATGTTCGGTAAAGGAGCATTCTACTACAAGTGAATCTCATGTTGGATCTCACGCTTTAGAGGCAACCCACTTGGTCCCTTAAGAATCCCATCATAGTTCGAAAAAATTTCATACAATTACTTTTTATGAGTGGGATCACACCCTTGGAAAGATTCAGATGTCTCGACATATTTTTCTCTCACAACCATGAGCATACACCCTTTGCTGGAATTAATCAATCTCTTCATCTAACCTTCACTTATAAGACTAACACTAACTTTGGAGCAATGATCTCTAACAATTTATTCCACCCCATCTTTCGTGAGGTGACACTTTTTTTCATGGCAAAAGAAAAATACTTTCCTGCCATACAAATATGGACTCTCCAATACAATACCATAGATATTCAAGGGTACAACATCAAGATAAACCTCATCAACTAGTTTGGATGCAATCACAAATCTAGCTCTACACTGCTTGGTTACATGTAATTTTTCTTTATCACACACCCAACCAAGCGGGTATGGTTTTAGATGAGGCTTGGTCTCTAAGCCTAACTTTTTAACCAAGGATTCTGAAATCAAATTTTCTTGTGAGCCCGAATCAAACAAGGTTTCCACTTTAGTATGTTTCATAATGACTCTAATGTGGAATAATTCAATTCTCTTTCGTTCATTAACAAGAGGCTCATTTAAAGAACTTGTACTTGCATGTGATTCAAAATTTTCATTAGCATGAAGAGAAAGAGTACCTTGTGTGCCCACTATTGTGATCAATGTCTCATCACCAGAATCAGATCCAAGGTCCTGCTGCATGGTTGCCACCATCTTTTGCTTGCCCTTTCCACCAAATCTCTTTGGTTTCAACTCCGGATGCAATTTCCAATAGTGTTCATCATCATGGCCTTCCTTCTTGCAATGTGTGCAAGATGGCTTCGCTCCTTCCTCTTTCTTGGTTGTAGTTTCCTTCTTGTCCTTTCCCTTGCCTTTTCCATTGAACTTGCCATTATGAGGTTTAAAAGATGATTTCTTTGGCTGCTCTTCTTTATCATTCTTGCCCTGCTTTCAAGGTGAATGGCCTTCACACTGGCCGCATCAATAGTAGTAGGCTCAAATAATAACAAAGAATGTCTTATGTAACTATGTAAAGCACCAATATACTTTGTTACAGTTTCAGGAGAATCAAGTGAAATGCCCAAATTCAATGCTTGTTTTCTAAACTCTTATGTGAATATTTTCACATTTTTTCCCTTTAATTTTCCATTCCATTAAATCCTTTTGTCGATAATCCAAAGGATAAAATTAATCTTTTCATGCATAAACAAAATTGGACCAAGAAGAAAGGATATTACCCAAGTTTTTGTTGCCTTTCTGCAACTTTCTCTCCCAGCAGACAAGAGCAGTGCCACTCAGCCAAATAGATTCTAATTGGATCTTTGCCTCATCTTCCTCGATTTGTTGAATCTGGTAATAAACCTTGGTATATATAATCCAATTTTTATGTTTCTCTGCATTACATTCTCCATTATATGTGGAAAATCAAACTTTACATCTAGCTTAAAAAATGGCTTCTTAGATGTATCCCATGATGTCTGTTAGAGTGATGAGAAGAAGAAGAAGAAGAACTATCACTAGAATATTGAGATGGAGGAGGCTCTTCTCCACCGCCTCCATGATTTACTGATGCATGGTCATCTGGTTCTTTCTTCTTGGGCTTGATTGTCTTCTCATACTCTGAAAATAGCTTGTCAACTTTCTCTACCATGTTGTAGAAATCCTTGTGATAGTTTTGCTCTTCTTCCCATAGAGCTTCCTCATCTGCCATGTTCCATCTTCATGGTGCATTCCCCGCTTCAAGATCAAAGGGCTTCAATTTTCCTTCACCTCTTTGGAGCTTGTTCCTGGTAAGCATTTACTCATGCAACTCACATCAAGAAGACCTTCTTTGATACCAAACTTGATCCAAATCTTTTAACTTCAAGGATGCATTTAGAATTTCTTATAAAAGAGCATAATAACCATGTAACTTAAACGACATGAAAAGAAGTAGAAAAAATAAACAAACATTAGATTAAAGACACAACGATTTGATTACAGAGTTCACCCAATGTGGGCTACGTCTTCGGGCCCTGCTCAATAGTGGGGAGGCCTTCTTTTATTAAGTGGCATCAAATAAATCAGTTACAAGAAACTTTTAAAAAATGACCCTTATATCTCCAATCTGGATGATGGCCTGAAAATGGAGAGCTCATCTGGAGAACTAATGTCACCAATGAATTAATGGCGCAAAAACATGTAAAATCGATTATAAACTTGCCCAATTATGATAGTGTCATCTCTGGCCCTCTAAGGGAATCTTCAAAGAATCTTGTTGATGCGCTCGGTCAGGGTTCCAACCCGTGGACCACTCGTGGTTCCACAAATCCACCCTCTGCCTCCATTGGTTCATTGATCGAAAAGTTTGAGTTTAAATAAAACATGTCGGGTGGAACCACCAAGGCATGAGCTTGTGCCTTGTTGGTGGCAGAGCCAACTACGTCGGTAGAGGTCATGGTTTCGAACTTCACACCTCCCATAATAGTTCACTATTTTATTTTAATTGGAAAGTAGTTTGGCGCAATTGGCTTAGATGGTTAGCAGTTATAACTCTAGCGCGACAGTTTGTGTTATACATGATGAATCGGTTGAATGGTTAACGCATCTCATTTGACAGTTGTGATTTATGTTACGTATATGGTTTTGGTTCCACCAGGGTTGGGTGGGTCCTACGGGGGTAGCCTGCCCACCCAACACACACCTTTTTTCATATTATATGTGATATATCCGTTGGCAGGGGTGGCAGGGTGGCAGCCTGCCACCCCTAATTTTTTTTTTTCTTTTCTAAAGGCTAGTGGTTCAAACCTTCCCACCCAAAAATAAGGGTTACTAGACAAATTAAGTAGGTGACAACTTCACCCGTCTGGTGGCAGGATTTCGTGCACTAGGATGCTTCCAATTTGTTTCCTCATTAAGCTTGCCACTTTGCCAAGTTTGACCCAAACTTTTACCAACTATAACTTGACCATACGAACTCATATTTGAGTGTCATTCGCAATGTTGGGATCAGGGTGATGAGCACTATGATCTAGTCATGGTTCCACTTCCATCTGAAGACTTTGAATTTTGAGTTATTTTCAAGTCCACTTGTATTTCTGGATCCTCCCAGATCAACACAAGGCAAATATCTATGACATCTATGTAGTATTATCCAATCACTCTATTCAATGGATCCACCCTGTGCCTCCATTGGTTCATCGACCATAAAGTTTGAGTTTAAATAAAATATGTCGGATGGAACCACCAAGGCATGAGCCTCTGGATCGTTGGTGGTGGAGCCAACTACGTCGGTGGAGATCACGGTTTCAAACTTCACGCCTCCCATAATAGTTCTATTTTATTTTAATTAGAAAGTAGTTTGGCGCAGTCGGCATAGAGGGTTAGCGGTTATAACTCTAGCGCAACAGTTTGTGTTATACATGGTGAATCGGTTGAATGGTTAATGCATCTCATTCGAAAGTTGTGATTTATGTTATGCATATGATTGTTGGTTCCACCAGGGTTGGGTGGGTCCTCCGGGGGTGGCCCACACACCCAACACACACCTTTTTTTAATATTATATGTGATATATCCGTTGGTGGGGGTGGCAACCTGCCACCCCTAAATTATATATATTTTTTATTTTCTAAAGGCTGGTGGTTCAAATTTTCCCACCCAAAAATAATGGTCACTGGAAAAATTAAGTAGGTGACAAATTCACCCGTCCAATGGCCGGATTTCGTGCGCTACGATGCTCCCAATTTGTTGCCTCGTTAAGCTTGTCACTTTGCCAAGTTTGACCGAAAATTTGACCAACTATAACATGACCATACGAACTCAGATTTGAGTGTCATTCGCATCGCTGGGATCAGGGCGACGAGCACTACGATCTAGTCATGGTTCCACTTCCATATGAAGACTTTGAATTTTGAGTTATTTTCAAGGCCACTTGTATTTCTAGATCCTCCCAAATCAACACAAGCCAAATATATATGACATCTATGCAACATTATCCAATCACTCTATTTAGTGGATCAACATAACATTAAAATATATTAATGTAAACATAACATAATACATATAGGAAAAAAATATACTCTTTGTATTAATATGAAAGGGAGAGGGCTTACAACCAAAAGTGGAAGCTGATCTTGTAGAGATATCCCTAAGTTGACTTGTCCTTCCTTGCCATAATGTACACCTCAAGGTCACCCTAATGCATGGGAATGGTAACTCTCTTATGATCAAAGTAGAAACATAAGGGTATAATTAGTCTCCAAAAGCCCATCCCTAGCTTGTGGATGAAAATAAAGATATAGGAGAGGATGGTAGTTTAAGAATTCTTATCCATTTAGCTATCTAGGCTTGAGATCCAATCTTGATGGGAGGATGAGATCAAGAGATAATAAGTAAAATATTCAAGATAGAATGAGAAAGGATTCGAAGTTCTTATCCAAGGTAAATGGTTGTAGCAACTCGTAGAAGCTTCTGGAAGAGGAAGCTTCAGGATTCTTATTATTTTTCCTAAATTTCTAGAATCAGAGCATCCCCAACAAGGGACAACTTTTTGTTGATTAGAGAAGGTGCAAAACTAAGAAACCTATTATTGAACGCAGGTCCCTAAAGGACCAGGGTGCATTGGGACATAAAAACACTGAAATGAAGTAGTTAAGCTCGGAAACACGGGGATTTTGGAGAGTCGTGCTTAGGGATTTGTGTAGGGGTGATGATAAGGTGTTCATGGATGTTGATTGATCTAGTTTGTATGTCTATTGACCATATGTCATAGAGTGACCTATAACAGATTTCCCTCTAAAGCATAAATTTAGAAATGGCAACTGATGACTAAAGTGCTCTACCTTATGACAAGTTTGGATCAAGAACCACTGGTTAGATCATCATATGTTACAATACATTTTCATCATGATACCTTTGCTGAGGGAGGCACACCCATGTTCAACACATAAGCTAAAATTACATGTACAATGATCAAGAAGTCATGTCCAATGATGACAAAGTATCGATCCATGATTAGATGAATGTATGATCATAGCCATCATGCTTTGTAATCTTGCATTAATCCGGAAATAGCATCCCAGATGGATGGAATTAGATCTGGGACCTTCTATCTCGTTCACTCGATCCTCCAATGTATGAGTCTAACCATTTGAATAAAGGAGTTAAAGTTGAAAATGGTAAGACACCATTTGATTATTGACCAATGATGTAAGTTGTTAACAGACACGAGAGAAACCATTAATGATGTTAATGGCTCTCAAGGTACAAGAGTACAATCTATATGGTGTGAATGATGTAAACATGTCGCTGAGAGTGAGGAAACTTCCCATTGATGTTTGCAAGTCCCAAGGTACTGAAGGAGGAGTTTCTAATTCAACTTCTTGGATAATGATGTTATGCTCTTAACCTGCAATGCAATACCCAAGCGAAGAAAAGATACCGAGAACACAGAATATGCGAAGAAAATATACCCAGAACACAGAATAGCAATGATTTTATTATTCAGAGAGAAATGTTCACAGGCCTCTTCGAGGGGGCAACCTCCAATAGAGCAGAGCTCGATTACAAAACAAGACACGATGCTCCTCGCAGGGAGTCTCTACCCTTTATATATGACTCATACATGCAATACCACGGGCCAATATCGTGGGTTTTATTAATACCATCTATCTAATACTACCGCCCATTTACCATCTATCTAATACTACCGCCCATTTGTAACTAACTGTGGTCCCATCATTAATTGCGAGTTAACCACTTACAAATATTAATATGGGCTTTATTGACTCTTGACTATGACGTGATCCCATGACATAAATAAGGGGGTTAGGGTGGGACCCTAACATGCCCTCCCCTTAAGACTAACCTTGTCCTCAAGGCTGGAGCTGCAGAAACTGTTGAAGAATAGTGGTTGGTTCCCAAGTTGCATCTTCCGGAGAGGTGTCTTTCCATTTGACGAGGACCTCCTTAAGCATGCGGCCGCGCAGGTGCTTGTCTCGTGTGTCTAGAACCTGTTCAGGTTGAAGCCAGATTGACCCTTCTTCGTCCAATTCAGGTAGACTGGTTTGAACTCGGCAATTGTTCCCAATCACTTTCTTGAGGCACGATACATGGAAAACTGGGTGGATTTTTGCTGTAGGTGGCAAAGCCAACTTGTAAGCCACTTCTCCAATGCGCTGAAGTACTTGGTATGGTCCATAGAATTTTGGAGAGAGCTTTTGAAAACCCTTGTCTTTGAGTGATGTTTGCTTATATGGTTGCAGCCTCAAAAAGACCTGATCCCCTTCTTGAAATTGGCGCTCTAAGCGATGTTGGTCAGCTTGTTGCTTCATACGGTTCTGAGCTTGATGAAGATTCTCGCGCAGATGGGCAAGCATGGTTGCGCGGTGTTGTAGGAGTTGATCCACTGCTTGTACTTTGGAGCACCCCGTGAGATAAGAAGTAGGGGAAGGCGGAAGTTGTCCATAGACTGCTTCATAGGGAGTCATTTTGGTGGTGGCATGATAGTTGGTGTTATACCACCATTCCGCCAGAGGTAACCACTGTACCCAAAGGTGTTGTTTTTCTGAAGTGAAACACCTAAGGTAGGTTTCTAGACATTTGTTGACGGCTTCGGTTTGACCATCTGTTTGCGGATGATATGAAGTACTGAGTTTGATTTGAGTGCCTTGTATTCTGAAGAGCTCCTGCCAAAAATTACTGGTGAAGATTGGGTCACGGTCGGACACAATAGAAGTGGGCATGCCATGCAATTTGAAGATCTGATCCATGAAAGTTTGAGCAACCAAAGTGGGTGTGAATGGTTGGGGCAAGTTCAGAATACAATTGGGCCCAATTCTGAAAATGTCCATTGCAACGCTGATGCCATTCCTTCCATTGCCATCGTTCATTGTCCAAGTACATGGTGCCCACCATAAGCTTAGTCCCCTCATCTGTGATATGATTCAATTGGAAATACTGCTCCATTTGTGCTAGCCATGCGGACGTGTGAGAACCGTCAAATTTCTGCATATCCAACTTGGGAGGTCGCTGACTGGGTGGTGGATGGGAGTGCCAAACGTGAGGAGAGTGGCTAGACTCACCCTCATGGTATTCATGGCCATTATACTCCTCCTCGTGGGCTGGCTTCTTGCCCTTTGGGAATGCCTCCTGTAACTGGTTACTTATTCCTTTAAGCTCAAGTTCTATGTGGTTACTCATTCCTTGAAGCTCAAGTTCGATCTTGTGCACCGCAGTTTGGAGGGAGTGCACATGGTTTTCAATTTTGTCGATCCTTTCATTGGCCATCGCTTGAGCGCGAGTTTCTACCATACACCAACCTGATGAAAATTTGGGACCGCCTAAAAATTTTTACTAAGAAATTGAATGGTACCACCTTGCTCATCTCGTCGTCCTGATACTGATGGGCTAGGTCACCAATAAGCGCCCCGGAAGATCTCAGACTCCTCTTTTTTTTTTTTTTTTTTGGAAAACTCCTAACCGAGTTTTACTCCTTCCTGATCAATACTGCAGTCGCCAAATCCTTAAAATGTCAATGCCGCCAAAAGTCCTGCGAAAATTATATCCAGGTACAGAAACCCTTCACAACTACTCCGATCTGGTGGATCTGAGAGATCTGAATGGTGGAACAACTGTTGTTGCTGATCTGGAATATCCGATCTGGTGGATCTGAGAGATCTGAATGGTGGAACAACTGCTGCTGCTGATCTGGAATATCCGATCTGGTGGATCTGAGAGATCTGAATGGATGATGTGTGATCCCCCGATAGAAAGGGAACTATGGTCTTGGGGAGTGTCAGGTGCTACAGATCGCAATATACATAAGGGTCTGACAGTAGTACTCGGCCCAATGTTTTAGGGCTCTAACTAAGGAGGATCGACCGTACCCTTAGCCGTACAACCCGACTACCCTATCGTACGGGCGAGTAATCTCTCCGAGTGCTGTTCTCGGTGTACTGTAGCCACAAGACGGCCGAAGGTTTATCTATTGGCGAGGTTTCAAGGGAGCTAGGGGGCTTCCTATATACCCAGAGGGTACGTCGAAGACAGTCCGTGCGCGGTTCTGTCTAATGCGCTACTACTCGAAGGGGTACCCACAGGGGTTACAAGGGAGTCCAACAGACGTGACCACCTCTTGTATTTCCTGCGTGCATGCCTCCCCAAATCCGCAGGTTTATGCGCTTAACGACAGATCCCGTGGTTTAAAGACGCCGGAACACGTCTCTAGCCAAAAAAAAATTTGCTAAAATTTGGAGATCCCACCGAGCCCTGGAAAGTGCTCTGATACCACTTGTTATGCTCTTAACCTGCAAAGCAATACCCAAGCGAAGAAAAGATACCGAGAACACAGAATATGCGAAGAAAATATACCCAGAACACAGAATAGCAATGATTTTATTATTCAAAGAGAAATGTTCACAGGCCTCTTCGAGGGGGCAACCTCCAATAGAGCAGAGCTCGATTACAAAACAAGACACGATGCTCCTCGCAGGGAGTCTCTACCCTTTATATATGACTCATACATGCAATACCACGGGCCAATATCGTGGGTTTTATTAATACCATCTATCTAATACTACCGCCCATTTACCATCTATCTAATACTACCGCCCATTTGTAACTAACTGTGGTCCCGTCATTAATTGCGAGTTAACCACTTACAAATATTAATATGGGCTTTACTGACTCTTGACTATGACGTGATCCCATGACATAAATAAGGGGGTTAGGGTGGGACCCTAACAAATGAGCTGATGTTGGCAGGAAGTGACCCATTGTAGGAGGGCTTTGATGTATCCCCCATCAACAACACGAAATGAGTGTCATGATTTGAGATAGAATTTTATTGATTTAAAATTGGTTCGGGAACAACAAGCATGGAATGAAGTCTTAAGAGTATCATAGTAGATATCAACTAAATGACTTCTCTTGAACACATCGGTGACACTGAATGAAGTTGGCAGCATTTACCCAAAATAAAAAATGAAGGCTTTCAAATGGTGCAATGAACAAAAAACAAGCATATTTACTAACCCAAGAGCCACATATATGATGTGGAAGTGTGTCATGTTCAAGAGAGACTCGCTATCATTAATAGGTGGAGTATCCCATTTTCCAAATTTCCCCAACCATTTCTGGTCAGTACCTATTTATTTTTAACAAGTTTGAGGAGGATAACATATGCTTGATTTATAAGTTCATCCTTCGAATGAATCCCTACGAGTATGTTTAACGAACCCTAAGAAGGAGTGGTTCAGTCTCGTGATGTTCAAAGAGTCCATCATTTTTTGATGTTTTAAGGAGTCCAACGAAGGTTTAACTCAACATATTTTTCATTTTTAGAGAGTTTCAAAAAGAGGAAAAAAAGAAAACTCCAAAAACTCATTTTTGAAAATAGTCTCTTGAGTATGAAAAGGTAGAAAATGATACTCAAGAGAACCTCTTAGCCATGTTTGACTAAGGTATTCCTTTTTCGTAGATATTCTAGCTTGGTCCGAAAAAGGGTTAAAATTATACCGAGTAGATGTATTTTCATTTACTTTAATGATTTTGAAAATACAAGTGCTCGAAAATCTTTTCATGTCTTGGGAGTTTGAAAATAGTTGAAAGAGGACTCCACCTGGAGGAATGAGTGGCATAAAAGGATAGAAACTAGTTTCGGTCATGATGGAAATGCTCAAAACATGCAAAGGTCAAGAGGATGGATAATAAGACCACTCATCGTAGTTGTTCTCTAAGTAAGGGTAAAAAACAAACAAGTGAAAGCATAGGATCGACCAAGCATATGGTGACGATGGAAAGAGAAAACAAGGCTCATATGACATAAACAGGCTGATAAAAACGGCAATCATGAGAGATAGGATGAGAATGGTTTCATTTTTATGCAAGCTTGAAACAAGAGAAAATATGCTTGGAAATACTTGAAGATGGTTTCATTTTTTCACAAGCTTGAAATGTGAGAAAAACTATGCTTGAGAGTGGTTTCATTTTTACACAATCTTGAAACAGAGAAAAAATATGCTTGAAATAAGTTTGCATGCCCCATCATAATGACTCAACTAGAGGTACGTGAACCCCAAGCTTCATTTCATTCACCTAAGTAGAAATTGGTTACTAATAGGTGGATGGAATGAAGGTTGATTTACGAGATCAAGTGAAAGACTTGACTGGGAATTTACAAGATCCAATCAAAGACTCGAATTAAAAGGGGTTTTGTTTTATCTTTTAACGAGCTTGAGACAATAAAATAACTCTACTCATGGGACCTTGTTTCATTTTTTAACGAGCTTGATACAAGAAAATGAACTCTGCTTCGGAAACTTGTTTTATTTTTTAACGAGGTTGACACAAGAAACGAAACTCTACTCTGAGACCTTGTTTCATTTTTTAACAAGATTGACACAAGAAAAGGAACTATGCCCTGGAACCTTGATCACGACCTCAAGGAGGCCATGGCTTCCAAGAGGTTCTCATCAAATGAAAAAACAATGCTCTGGAAGGTGTCAAAGGATCTAATGGAAAGATCAGACTCTAATGTTGCTAGTAAATGATGCACTACATCACCGACTAGATCATCAGTTGACGCGGGCAGGGCACAAGAAGCCACATAATTAAATTAGTGGTGGGGGAGATGCCACTTGCATATAAGGGCCATTCATGGAAGTTGGTTGATTGGGAGTCAAATTAGGAGTAACGAATGAAAGTTGATCAATGGTCACGATTCTTCCTTCATGCGGGAAACACATCACACGAAAGAGTGAAGAGACAAGAGCTCCCATATCATAAACATAGTCACACCCAAGGAGTAAATTAAAATCCAAAGGACCTTGGAATACCATCACATATTTATAGACAGTCTTTCCTCCGAAAGTCATAGGTAACTGAGGAAGGATCCCTAACGATTAACTGGTTCCTCTGTTAAAATCCAATAGATTATGGGTAATAGGAACATGATGCATAGAACCAAAATATTTCCAAAGAGTTGAGGACATAATACTAACATATGCACCTTCGTCTATGAATTTTTCAAGTACATGCATATTATAATCCTGTGCTATGATATGGAAGGGCACATAAGGAGGAAGAAAATATCCTGTGATTCGACTCCAATCAAAGGAAGTGACCATACTACTTGGAGAGGGTTTCATGGGAATGGGAGAACTACCCCCTTGTGTCATGTGAATGGGAGAACTACTCCCTTGTCTTGTGGGAACGGGGCAATTTCACCCCTGTGCCATTGGAATAGGAGGATTTCCCCCTAATTCATTAGAATCTAAAGAAACAAGAAGAATCTAAGCGATATGAATTTCACTCTCTACGGGAAAGGTACGATCAAATTAAGGTGGAGCAGAGTCAACCATTTTCTCATCTAATGGTTGGTAAAGAAATAACTTATGGGATTCATGTTCAGATAGAGTGGGATTAACTAGATATAGATTCTGATCAATCACGCCATCAACTAGTGGAGGATTGGGAGAAATCTTCTTATAACCAACTGGAAGACGAGGTTGAGAAGTTGTAAGGTTTTCCAACACTTTTGAGGGTTCATCCATATAAGGAAAAAGGTGATTAGGATGATTCCCTTAACATAACTTAAAGGGAAACTTAATTTTACCTTTTTTCTCGTGGACCTTATTATCACTAGGTGATGATTTGTCATCATCTTGATCTCCGGAAGTTGATGTCAAAGGCTGATGTGAGCATGTGGACCACACTTCTAATACCTTGGGAATACCAGGACAATCTCTAAGAAGGTGTTCACCCTTACATAACTTGCAACGGAATTTAACTTTGTGGGGTTGATTGGAAGGTTTCTCCACACCAGTTGCATGGGTAGCAAAGGTTGCTTAGTTTCCCCCTTGCTTATTTTGCTTCTTCTTCTTTGTCCTTTTCTTCTTCTTCCTAACCTCCTGGTTACTAGAATCAAGACTTTCACCAGGCAAGGAGGAAGAAAGGGATGAAGAAACAATAGGTGAAGAAGGAAAAAGGTCCACTTTAGGATCACTTGAGGTTGATGTTGTTCAGGTGGAGGAGAACTTAGTTGATAATTAGTTTGGATATTCAGAACCAAGGAGGTCAAAAATAACCAAACTGGTAAACCAATTATAAATCTGAGAAGGGACAAAATCTCCATATAAGTAACACCAATATTTCCAAAAGAAGGAAAAGGACCAGAATTCTCGTCAAAGGGGTTTCCTTAATTGGTAGACTTAGGAACTATTTCCATTAGTATCAACCTAAGATCCACTAAGATTTGTTCCATGGGGAAGATGTTATTTCGTAGTCAATTAATTGATTTTAGAAATTAAAAACACAAAATATTACAAAGGGGCAACTAGGCAAAAGCGTTTACCAAGCAACTGTGAACTGCAATATACCACCTTGGAGAACCAAGGATTTACATACGGGCATGAAATCTCCATGAATGTTGTGTTCGAGGTATCACAATATACAAGGTAGTTGACTCAATTACCTATGGTGATGATAACAACCTATGGTGGAATTCCAAAACATACTCGATGGTACGTGCAAGTGTAGTCTGTGATAGTGTTTTCTAATTTGTAATCGTACAATGAGAGTGTTCCCATATACTTTTCATGCACGGAGCGCCACCCAATATACCCAGAGGTACATAGAGAATGCTCTGATACACTTACATACATGGAATGGAATATCATCCCCAGAATGAAACACTCGCAAAAGTTGGCAACTTTATGTTTATAATTGTCAAAACACATCTCTAGCCTAAACCTCTAGATGTGTCGTTAAGTTTCAAATGCTCCTTAGGTTAATTGAGTGAATTTTAGATTTTATCTTGAATTATGTTTCAATTTCAAGGCTCAAAAATCAATGTCACCCGAACATACATAGGATGCAATTAATATTACAAAAATAACTCTTTTCATTTTCCTTTTAATAATGAAAGGCCTAACTAAGTAGGGGAAGAAGAAATCAATCAACAATGCAACAATCAATCTCCTCAACTTCACTATTCCAATCAAAATCAAAGCCCTATATGCAATGCAAAAAATTGTTTTTCTTTTATTTTCCTTTAATGTTTCAAATGCAAAGAAACATATGAATGCAACTTGATGGCTGATGAAAAGAAACCACACAAATTTTGACTATAATGTAAAAGCTACTTCTCAAATTCAACAATCAATCTATGCATGCAAACCCAAATTGACAAGACGAAAGAAACAACGAAACAAAATCTTATAAAAACGGTGATGACAATCAGAGGCGACTAACACTCATACACAATTTAGCCCTCCCCCCACTCATACACAATTTAGCCCTCCCCCCTCGATGATTAAGGATGAATTTTTTTGCAAAAATGAAAGAAAAAACACCAAAAAATTGTTAATAAACTGAAGAAAACATCTCAATAATGACCAAAGGAAAATTTACTCAATTTTACACAAAATAAAGTGTTGTATTAGATTCAAAGAGATAAGGACGCACTCAGAGACACAAGGGAAACAGGTTGTACCAAATAAAATAAGAGAGAAAATCACAAAAGGGAATTTTTTGCATTAAATAAGGGTCAGCGCAGGTGCTCAAAGGGCACCAATGCTCTGCAATGCAGATGCATGGAAGGCTAGGGTGCTCTACAACGCTCTGTCATTAGACTAGGGGGTACGTTGATAAAAGAAAAGCCAATTTCTGACACAAAAAATCAAATGCAGCTTAATGAAAGGTCTTCCTAGGGTCAATTCAAATTGAGTAAGGCACTCGGGGTCTGTTCAAGAGGTGTAAAAAGGGATAAAGTCAAGGAAAACACTAAGGGAATGAATAAATCCCCAGTGGAGTCAATAATTTGTTATACAAAATCTACGACTGCAAACAAAAGTATCTTCCCTAGACCTAGTGGTCTGGTGTAGAACAACAAAAATCAAAGACTATAAATTTATCCTTAGAGAAATTATAGAATAGAAAGATGTTTACTTGTAATCTGGCACAAGCTATTCTCTCCTCTTAGCTTGTAAGATCCAACCGTAGCTTTGATCGCTATAATTAGAGCCTGCACAAACAATCAACACAAGCCAAAGATATACAACACCTATGTAGTATTATCCAATCACTTTATTCAATTGATCAACATAAAATTGAAATATATGAATGTAAACATAGCATAACACATATAGGAAAACGATATACTCTTTGTATTAATATGAAAGGGAGAGAGTTTACAACCAAAAGTGGAAGTTGATCTTGTAGAGATCTCCCTAATTTGACTTGTCCTTCCTTGCCACGATGTACACCTCAAGGTCGCCCTAATGCATGGGAATGATATCTCTCTTATGATCAAAGCAGTAGCATAAGGGTATGATTAGTCTCCAAAATCCCACCCCTAGCTTATGGATGGCAATGAATATATATGAGAGGATAGTAGTTTATAAATTCTTATTCATTTACCAATCTAGGCTTAAGATCCACTCTTGATGGGAGGATGAGCTCAAGGGATAAGAGGTGGGTGAGATAGGATTCGAAGTTCTTATCCAAGGTAAATGGTTGTAACAAGTCCTAGAATATTCTGGAAGAGGAAGCTTCGAGATTCTTTTTATCTTTCCTGAATTTCTAGAATCGACGCACCCCCAACAAGGGACAACTTGTTGTTGATCACAACAAGTGCAAAATTAAGCCACTTGTTGTTGAACGCAGATCCCTAAAGGGCTAGGGTGCGTTGGGCCTTAAAAACATTGAAATGAAGCAATTAAACCTTAAAACTCAGGGATTTGTGCAGGGATGGTGACAAGGTGTTCATGGATGTTGATTGATCCAGTTTGTAGGCCTATTGAATAGATGTGACAAAATGGTCTATAACATTGGGATTTCAACCATTGTATCTAACTGGTGTTGCAATGTCTCATGTGACTACACAGGCAGATTCTACACATGTATAGTCTGAGGTTGACAAAGCAACTAGGTTTATTGAATTCATTTAGCACATCCTTGAGTAGGTTCACAAAATCTTGGATAAATCCAATGCCAAGTACAAATAATGACATGACTAGCATCGAGTTCCACATAAGTTTCAAGTGAGCTACAAAGTTTGTTTGCATTTGCAGGAAAACGTCTTGTCGGAGCCCATAAGAAACGTTGACCACTCCTATACGAGACTTACACCATCACCAAGGTTGTGGGAGATAATGCTTTCGAGCTCAATATTCCCCCTTTCCTTGGCCTGCACACAATGTTCAATGTGGACCTCCTTCAGCCTTACTTTCCACCATCGCTAGACACATCAGATAATGTTGAGCAACTGACACTAACAGAGCTCAACCCAGATTGCATGGAACAAGCCAAGATTTATTGGATCATGGAAATAGATTAAGAACACTCGCCAATAGAGGATCCAACAATATCAGGTTTTCAAAGTTGACCAACTCTTGCATCAAGGCAAGTGGCTCACCAAGGACCAATTTCATCAGAAGTTTCATGCTCTCATGGAGGGACTCCACGCAATTGGGACCATTGTTTCCTAAGGGGGGAGGAATGACTTAGGTGGATATTGGTGCCCACCCGCCTATTCCACCTGGACCCCCAACACTGTTTCTTTTAGTTTCCTTAATTGTAGAAAATTTACTATTTTTGGCAGTTTTTCAGGTTCTAAGATTTCAAAGTTGTTTTGAGGCCCTAGAAGATTTTTTTTGAAAAATGTGTCAGGCCCAAAGTCCATGGGTAGTGATTTCCCAGAATTTTTTTTTCCTCAAATAGATATTTCTAACGAGGTATAGCACACACCAAACAAAGATCATATGGCCAAATTACGACCTCAAGAAGTTGGCAATTAATTCCAACAAGGCATACAAAATTTTTGGCGCTTCATCTCCTAGGGTTAGGTTTTTGGATGTTTAGGGTTTTTCCATTGTTTATAAATAATAAGAATACCTTTGAGCCTCATTGTAACATAGTTCAAAAGGCATGTAGTCGTCGCATCTCTTCTTAGAGAGAACCTACCATCACCCGAGCTAGTTTATTTCCATTTTGCATGTAAACAATTTGAGTATTTTTTTATTAATTAATTGACATTCAGTTTTCGTTGTAGCTTTGTGTTTATATTTAAGTATGTATTCATTTGTTCCTGCATAAATGTGGATCAAATGGAGTCACCAAGGATTTCATCCACCAGAATCTTGGATCGTTTTTGTTTCTCCAGAAATGGCCATAACTCATTTGTGACTTAAGCTTTAGTAACATAATCTTGAAGGCCATATGATGCTCATTGAAAAATGATTTCAACATCCCAATTCATCTTAAATCAATACGTAATATATTCTTGAACCAAACAAATTCTAGTTTTTCAATATTTCATCCTAAAAAAGGCACTGACATATTTCTTGAAAATGAAACTCTCCTTAGTTTTGTCTCCAAAATATTGATCTTTATTGTTGTCAAGGACAAGATTAAACCTTGTAGGGAATACTTAAGATCCCCTCTACATTTTTATACAAGTGGTACTCCTATTTATCACTTAGATTTTCAATATAATTTTGCAAACAATAAGATCAAGATTTCATTATATCTACACTTGTGAATGGACGAGGTGGTTGAAGAGAAAATGTAACAAATAAATTGAAATTGAAATTTGAAAACCTCACAAACAAAAATAACTAAACCCATTTCATCACATTTTTCTATTCATGCAATGATGGAAACAAATTTGAAGCAATATTCATAGATAGAAAATAAGATCGATGGCCTAGAATCTTAGACAGATTTAAATGATTTCATTCATTCAAAATTATACAAGATTCATAGCAAAAACATAGATGAGATCCCATGTTTATATAAAGTATTGAAACCACAAATGTTATGAACTTATGGAATAACTCTTTACAAGAATAAAAAATTATTACTTGATTAATGTTTAAGTTTGAATGAAGTGCGTGCCTTGCACAACTAAATGTTCTTTATACTTAAAAAATAAAAGGAAATGCATTCATCCAAACAAACTAGGATGGGGATCCCATGGACCAAATAAAATAGTAATAATAACCTGGAAGAAAAGGAGAAATGCAGTCACGGATCAACTTTATAAATTAACAATACACTTAATAAAGCTATATGATCAAAGTCTAGGGTGAAAGAATGGAAATTGATTCAAGAATAAAAATGCATTCACAAAATTTGTAGAGGAATGGTGGATGGAATGATCTCTCTCTCTCTCTCTCTCTCTGATGTTTTTCAGATCACTTTTATAATATCCTGTCATTTTCTCACAACTCCTTTATGGTTATGGATTTTGTCATTTTTTGTGCTAACTAAGTTAAATCCCGAACTTAGATATCCATCCTCCAAAATGGCTTCCAGTTAAGAAGTTTAGAAATTCCTTTCAATAAATCATGATTCCAAGATAAATTGTTACCAAGCTAGAAATAGTTATGATTGTTCTTTTAATTTTTAATTCATGATGATTGTTATTAAATTCATGAACATCATTTCTAGTTTGTTTTTTATTTTTTAGCTTTTCAAAAATCTATCATTTGCTCAATTTGGATATTGAGATCTCAAAATATTGCCCTTGGAAGATAATGACTTAGCAATCATTGGTCTACTCAATGTAAATATTTTCCTTTGATTTATAAATCCACCCTATTTGTCCCACATGCATTATAGGAGGGTGTTTATAACAATTTATAAATAAATGGGCTCCTCAAATTATTTGTATACCATCCTAGATCCATCTTAAACTCAAATTTATCAAGCGTCGAGAGTGATCAAATCTCTTGATGTGATCAAGTTTTGCACTTGAGAAATTTGCACTCAAAAAGAGGTGTGCTCAAGTTTTGCACTTGAGATATTTGCACTCAAAAAGAGGTTTGCACCTTGAGAGATTTGATCTCTCTCAGTGTTTTACATTTAATTTATTCTTTATTTGTTTTCTTCTTTTATTATAATGAATTATAATTTACAAAATTGAATAGTTTAAGGTCAATTAACCCATATTATGCATTCATGTTTCTGATAATGATCTCAAAATTTTATTTGGATAAAATTTGCCTCACACAAAAAACATTTTAACTATGATATCAATTTATATAATTTATATATTGGAATACTTTATAATTTTCACACAAAAACATTTTAATTATAATATCGATTTACATAATTTATATATCTAAGATACTTGTTAATTTTTACTTGGATAAATTTTACCTCACACAAAGGCATAAAATACTAGGATAAAATACATTGTTTTTAACTTTAAGAAAATTTAACTCAAAAACACTTTAACTATCATATGAGTTTACTTAGTTTATATATTTGAAATATTAATTATTTTTTACTTTGATATTTAATTTTTGTAGGCAACATTTTAGTTTTGTAAGAATTTCAATTTCATGTAACATTTCACACTTAATAAGAGTTAACTACATTTATTCAGTTTTTTTAGGTTATAGATAAAATCTAATCTAAAATTTTCTGAGAAATGAGGTGTTAGGTAAGTTTGTTTTCTGAATGTGAATCAGTCATAATTTATAAACAAATAAATTTATTTGATCTCTATAAGTTACAAATTGTATAGTTTAAATTTTTTTGAGGAACAAACATATCTTAATTGCAGATAGCTAAACGAACTTTATACTCTCTTTTTTTATCCATAATATTATTGTGTATATATTTTTTTTGTTTGTTAAAAAGTTAAATTGAACCAACATATTCAATATTATTCAATATTTCTCATTAGTTAGCCAACATATATATTTTTAATTTTTTTAATGTAATGTTAGGTGACAACATCTCCCTCATTTACTGAGTTGTAGATGGCCTCTTGTTACACAGTATTTTGTCACACCTCCTGCATTTCCCTATGTCATACCCTGAAGTGCCTGAAACTTGGCAATCATGCAGTGCACCCATCCTGATATGTAGCTTAAATCCTCCCTAAAACACTGATGGAAAAATGCCTTGAGCCTTCCCTAAAGAAAAGGGCTCTAAAACCCTAATTTTAGCATCATCGCTACCCTGACACTGGGAACCCGTGCTGATCGCTAGTTGCACTATACTAGCCTTGTGATGCCAATGTGTTTTTGGCTTGGATACCCATGATGATCCCTAAAAGGAAATTTTTCCCAAAGAGGACAAGAAGCTTCATGATCTAGAGGCTTCTAGAACGACAAGTTGGAGGTTGTTCAGCGTGGATGAGGTCGAGTTCTCTCAACTTGGCCCTTTGGTCTTATCCCTATGAGCTACCTCCTTGAGATGAGGGCCTTCTCCTATCTTTGGAGAGATCCTAACTCCTTGTCCCTAGCTATATATTCATATTTTCCCATTCCTAAATGTTTGATCTTTGGCTATTTTCACCCTTATGCTGAGATAGTTCCTACGTGCTACTAATTTGGCTTGGAGAAGGAGTGCTTAGAGAGCTTGAGCTTGGACTTGGATATTCATTCAAGGAGAGCTTATTAACATCAAGGCTTAGTTGTATGTTTCCTCCTTTATTCTATTAATATATACAACTGTTGGTTCACTTTCCAAAAATATGTGTGTTAATGCATCATTTATCTTAATGCTTCTTGATCTGTTAATTGGATTACTTTCGATTATGTTATGTGTATTCGTATGATTTGTTGTATCTTTGATCTCTTGTGCAAGCATTCAAACGTTGTGAGCGATAGGATTAAGCCCGAGGCACAACTGATTCGATGTCTTCAACAAAGGAGGATGTTATAGCATCAGAACAAGGTAGGCCATCTTCCTCTTCTCTCATTTTGATTGTAATTTAGGAAAGTGTCTTGTAGATTATCACGTAGGTTGCTAGTCCCACTCATTGGGCTAGAGGGATCATCTCTGTCTGTAGAGAGGATTTGCCTAGACAACAAAATGGCGACTCCACTAGGGAAGCTATAACCTTCCCATCCATTTCTTCAATCTGATCCTTTGACTAGTTTTACCAACCGTCGATTTCTCAGCTTGTATGCATCAGTGTGGGTTTATATATTCACTGATTACTCCCTTAGAGTGTTAAGTCTCGATTGTTTCTTGGAATATTTTTTGCTTTTTCCCATATTCCTTGCTCAGCGCAAGTTTTATCAGTGATAGTCGCGCTGGCAGCGTGTGTTTTTACATGTACAGTCACGCTGAAAACCTTGTTTCCCACTTTTTGCTTGCACTGAAAATCATCACTACTTTTGCTATATAAAGTGGTGTTGATGACCTCAACTAGCACGAGTTGGGCTATGCAAATTAGCATTGATAACCCAAACATCATGACGCTTTCTATCTAAAGTAGCGCTAATCCTGGAATGTGAGAGGTTTTAAGGTTTTTGCCTTAGAATACAGTGTGTCTTGGCTCCTAAGGTCTTTTCCCATCCTATATGCTTGGATTTGTCATTTATTTGATTGCTTGTCTTGATTAATTTGCAAAATTTGTCTCATTAGCTTCGAAGTGAAATCTAGCTGAGTTCTAGGGTTTCTGGTCAATTGGTCATTGCTTGTTGCTTGTTGGTGTCATTGAGATGTTGGTTTTGCTAATTGATTGAGTGTTGTTTTCTGTGGAAATCATTGAAAACATCATTGTGCATTTGTTTTAGCTTGTTTTTCAAAATTTACTTTTCGTGAAAATGCATTAGATTAGTTGCATTGAAAAGTTATTTTTTGAGATTCATCATTGAAAATAGATCACATTTTTCAGTGATTGAAAGCTAAAAATTGTATTAGGTGCATCAAATCATTCAAAACGAAAAGAAAATCATAATTCATATAAGTGCATCTTAATAAATTAAAATCATAATTCTTGCGAAAATGTTGCATTTAGGATAGTGAAAAGTGAAAATCATTTTTTACTTTTGGCTTTGCATTTGGAAGACGAAAGTGAAAGCTAGTGGAAGGCATTTTGCATTGTGCATCTTGTTTGATGCATTATTTGATTGAAATTTCTTCCCTTCATTAGTCTGTTTTTCGTAGAAATGAAAAGTTTTCCTTTTCTCATATAGTTGCATCTTAGGTGTTCAGGTGATATCATTTCAAGCCTTAAAACCAAAACTTAATTGAAGATAAACTTAAATTTTACCTCAATTAACCTAAGGAAAATTTGGAACTTAACACAAATATGTAGAGGTCTAGGCTAGAGATGTGTTTTGGTGTCTTTAAACATAGCAGTTGTCGTTAACTGCCTGCATTGTATCCTGGGGGTGAAATCCCATTCTGGTATGGAAGTATATCGAAGGTTCTTCAATACTTTCGGGTATATCAGTGACACTTTAGTATGGAAAGTATATGCAAATTCTCTCACTGAATGGTTATGCATTAGACAATGCTAACATGGAATTGCGCTCCCCGTACCGTCGAGTATATATTGGGAGACCCCATTAGGTTGCTATCTTTAAGCCACAAGTAACTAAGTCAGCCGCCTTGAAAATGTGATACACTGAACACAACATTCAGGGAGATTGGCCATGATATGTTAAGTCCTTAGTTTTGTCTAAGGTGTATATTGCGGTTCACGGATACTTGGTAAACCATCTTTCCTAGCTTACCCCTCTTTCATTTTGTTTTGACAATCTCTAAAATCAATTAATTGACCATAGAACAACATCCTTCCTGTGGAAACACTCCTTAGTATATCTTAGGTTGATACTAATGGCAACATTTCCTGAGTTTACCAGTACCCCTTTGATATGAATCCTAGTCCTTTTCCTTCTTTTGGAAGTACTGGTGCTACTTATATGGCAACGTTGGCCCTTTCTGGATTGTCCATTGGGCTGCCAGTTTGGTTATTTTTGACCTCAGTGATTCCGAGTGTCCAAAATGATTTTCAACCGAGTTCTCCTCCACGTGAAGAACATCAACATCATGTTGATCCTAAAGTTGACCACTCACATTCTTCACCTATTTCTTCACCTCGTTCTTCCTATTCATCTAGTGAAATTCTGGATTCTATTAATTAGGAAGCTAAGAAGAAGAAGAAGAGGACAAAGAAGAAGAAGAAAAATAAGCAAGGGGGCAACCAAACAACTATTGTTACTGATGCAACTAATGAAGAAAAATATTCCAACTAACCCCATAAAGTAAAATTCCCTTGCATGTTATGTAAAGGTGACCACCTTATTCGGAATTGTCTTGGTATTCCCAAGGTCTTAGAAGTGTGGTCCATAGGTTCACATCGACCTTTGTCATCAGCCTCTGGCGATCATGCTGGTGATAAAACTTCAACTAGTGACAGTAAAGCCTATGGGAAAAAGGGAAAAGTCAAATTTCCCTATAAGTTGTGTGAAGGTAATCATCCCATTCACCTTTGTCCTCTTATGGATGAAGCTTCCAAAGAGTTGGAAAAACTTACAGCTTCCCAGCCTTGTCTTCTGGTTGGCTATCGAAATATTTCCCCTAAACATTCACTAGTTGATCTAGTGATTGATCAAAATTCATCTTTGGTCAACCCTCCTCTCTCTGAAAGTCAGTCTCGTGAGTTCGTTCTCGACCAACCATTGGTTGAGAAACTGATAGACTTGACTCCACCTTCAGTTAACTGCACCTTTTAGGTAGAGAGTGAACCCCATATTGCTCACATTCCTCTGGTTTCTTCAGTTTCGAATGAACTAGATAGAAATCCTCTTGTTCCCAAGGTGCATGAGACCAGTTCTCATGTTCCCATAGCGCAAGAGGGTAGCTCTCACGTTCCTGTGACACCCCCTCTGAGTAGTTTAATCACTTCTTTTGATTGGAGTTGACTGGCAGGATATCGTCTTCCGTCTTATTGTTGGGTTGTGTTATATTCTTTCCACGACTAGCCCACGTAGTTAACCGGGGGGTTAGAGGGGGGACAGAGTCCCCCCCTTCGCTGCGTCAATTGCGTAGCGAGGGGGTCACAAGGGGTTTGAGGCGTGTAGGTAGCCCCTCTATGGGGTCCAGGGCGGCGCCCCGGAAATTTTTTTTTTGCACCCTATATTAGGTTGGGCGGACCTACCCATGCTTTTGTGCATGATTTTTGCACATGGCTTTGGAAGCAATGGTTTTCGGTCCATGGTTTTGGACGCGATGGTTTTCGGTCCATGGTATTGGATGCTTCGGCATGTATAAATATGTATTGTAATATTAAAATGAATATAATGAAAAATCAAGCTGGTAGTCCCAGTTTTGGGATCCAAGGGAAAATCTCTGTGTATATGCGTTTTATGTGTTATGCTCTTGCATTGTTTATTTTGTGTTTTAGAATTCGTATGAAGGTAATTTCTGTACAGGATTAAAACCTACATTTGGTATCAAAGTAAGTTTTGGCTTCAAGGGGACGCCTTTTGTTGCTGAGGGGTTTCGCTCGAGCCTGTGGTAGACCCTGTTCAGTGGGAGATCTGTGGGATCGATTATGGTGGTGTAAAAAGATGGCAAGCAGTGGAAAGATAGAGATCGAGAAATTTAATGGTCAGAGTTTTGAGTTATGGAAACTCAATATGGAGGATCTGTTGGTGGATAAAGATCAGTGGGTCGTGGTAGATCCAAGTACTAAACCAACGGGAGTGTCTGATGAAGAATGGAAGAAGTTGGATCGGAAGGCTAAGAGCATAATACGATTGTGTGTCTCAGATTCAGTATTGTTGAATGTATCAGGGGAAGCTACGGTGAAGGCTTTGTGGGACAAGTTAGGGACTTTGTACCAATCTAAGTCTCTGGTGAATAAACTGTTCCTATGAAAAAAGCTGTATAACCTGAGGATGAAATATGGAGACTCGGTGACAGAACATCTGAATGCATTTAATACTGTGGTAAGTCAGTTATTATCTGTTGATATTAAAATTTCAGATGAAGATAAGTGCATCAATTTGTTGTGTTCTCTACCAGATTCGTGGGATAGTTTGGTTATTGCAATAGGTAGCAATGCAATTGCCTTGCAGTTTGATGAAATAGTCTCATCCTTGCTGATGGAGGAGATGAGATGGAAAAATATGGAGATCTAGAATCGTGATGCCTTGTATGTACAAGGATGGTCCCAAAATAGAAACAAAAATAAGTCATCAAGTGAGAGATCTAAATCTAGAGGGAGATCTAAATCTCCAGGAAAACTTGTAAAGGTGGTGTGCTGGAAATGTGGAAAGGAAGGGCACTACAAAAGGGATTGTAAATATAAAGCTCCTAACAAAGGAAAGGGAGATGATGCTCCTTCTGCAGAGGTGAAAACCACGTCAAATGAAGGTGGGGATGTGTACTTGGCTTCTTCAAGTACACATGTAGATCATGAGGCATGGTTGATTGACTCAGGTGCATCCTTTCACTTCACTCCCCATAGAGAGTGGTTCTGCGACTATGAGAAATATGATTGTGGTGATGTCTTCTTGGGGGATGATAGGAAGGCTAGAATTGTTGGTCATGGAAAATTAAAGTTGAAGTTGCAAGGTGGAAGGGTTAGAACACTTCTGGTTGTTTTTCATATTCCTGCAGTGACCAGAAATCTGATTTCCGTAAGAAAGTTGGATGATGTAGGTGTAAAAACAGTGTTCGAGAAGAACACCTGCAAAATGGTTCGGGGAGCACTGGTATTGATGCGGGGAGTTTGGATTGGAACTCTATACAAGTTGCAAGGTAGCACTATTATTGATGGGTGCAACAGTTCTGTGGTTCCTGAAAGTGGAGCAGAAAATCTAGTGGTCTCTGGAGAGAAGACCATGTTGTGGCATCAAAGGCTTGGACATATTGGAGAGAAGGGCCTTCGAATACTTCATGGTGAAGGTATGGTAGAAGGTATGAGTAATAGCCCTCTAGATTTTGATTTCTGTGAAAACTGTGTATATGGGAAGCAGAATCGGGTGAGTTTCCCCTCTGGTGGTAAGAGGGCGAAACATATATTAGAACTTGTGCACAGTGATGTGTTTGGACCTGTGAAGGTTCCATCATTGGGTAGGTCTATGTAATATGTATCATTTATAGATGACTTCTCAAGGAATATATGGATATATTTCCTTAAGAATAAATCTGAAGTCTTTGACAGGTTTAAAGAATTTAAGGCTCTGGTGGAAAACCAGACAGAGAAGAAGATAAAGGTGTTGAGGAAAAATAATGGTGGAGAGTTTTGTAACAAGTAATTTGAAGAATTACGTAAGAAGTGTGGTATAGCACAGCAGAAGACTAATCCATACACACCTGAGAAAAATAGAGTTGCAGAAAGAATGAACAAGACGTTGATGGAAAGGGCAAGAAGCATGCTCAGTGGTGCCAAATTAGGACATGAATTCTGGGCAGAGGCGGTGGAGATAGCATGTTACCTGGTTAACAAATCACCTTCATCAGCGTTGGGGGATAAGACTCCACAAGAGGTATGGACTGGTAAGAAATCCTCTCTTTCACATCTAAGGGTATTTGGATGTGATGCATATCTACATGTTCCAAAGGAGAAAAGAACCAAGTTGGATAGTAAATATGAAAAGTGCATCTTTATTAGGTATAAGGATGGTTTAAAGGGTTATAAGCTTTGGAACCCAGTAACAAGGAAGGTTGTGTACAACCGAGATGTGGTGTTCAGAGAGGTGAAAGATGTTATTAAACATGAAGTCCAACCAAAGGAACCTGAGAGGATAGAGTTTGAGCTTAAGGAGGAGAATTAGACTCTACAGTAAAGGAGGAATCAGAATATGACGAGCCACAAACTCCGAGTGTGAGAAGATCAGTTCAAGAAAGAAGGCAGCTGGAAAGGTATAGTCCATCTGCTTTCTATTCAAATTTTGCTTCATCTATTATTGATGATGATCCTAGAACTGTGAAGGAAGCAATAGATTCAGAGGATGGCAAACTCTAGAAAGAGGCCATGGTTGATGAAATGACATATTTGCACAAAAAAGAGGCTTGGGATCTGGTGGAGTTGTCGGCTGGAAGGAAACCCATTGGAAGCAAATGGGTGTTCAAGAAGAAGACAAATGTAGAAGGAAAGGTGGAGAAATACAGAGCTCGATTGGTAGAAAAAGGTTATTCCCAAGTGCCAAGAATTGATTTTGGTGATATTTTTTCTCCTGTTGCCAAGGTGACTTCTATTGGATTACTTTTATCTGTTGCTGTTGCTTTTGATTTTGAGGTAGAACAGATGGATGTGAAGACAACATTTCTTCATGGGGATTTGGAAGAGGAGATCTACATGAAGCAACCTGAAGGCTTTGCGGTGAAGGGTAAGAAAGAACTGGTATACAAGTTAAAGAAGTCTATGTATGGGTTAAAACAGTCACCAAGGATGTGGGATCAGAAATTTGATACATTTATACGAGGACTTGGCATCACTAGAAGCAAAGCAGATCACTCTGTGTATTCTAGATTAATTGGTGACCATGTTATTTATTTGGTCTTGTATGTGGATGATATGTTGTTGGTTGGAAATAACAAAGGAATTATCAAGGATTTGAAGACTCAATTGTCCTCCAAATTCGACATGAAAGATCTTGGTGCTGTAAACTATATTTTGGGCATGGAAATTAAAAGATATTAGGTAAAGAGGAAGCTCTGGTTAAACCAGAGGAAGTATGTCAAGACAATATTGCAGAGATTTAATATGTAGGATAGCAAACCGGTGAAGGTTCATATTCCTGTAGGTGTAAAGTTATCTGTTGAACAGTGTCCCAAGACACAAGAAGAGGAAGAGGATATGTCCCGTGTTCCATATGCAAGTGTAGTCGGTAACCTGATGTATGCAATGGTCTGTACTAGACCAGACATTGCACATGTAGTGGGTGTATTGAGCAGGTTTATGTCAAAACTAGGAAAGGAGCATTGGATAGCAGTGAAGCGGGTTTTCATGTATTTGCATGGCACTAGTGATTATGGTTTGTGCTACCAAGGAAGACCAGGATTGGACAGTGTTGGATATTCGTGGCTTTGTTGATACAGACTGGGCTGGAGATCTGGATAAGAGAAGATCTACAAGTGGGTATGTGTTTAACCTATTTGGAGGTGCAGTCAGTTGGATGAGTAAGAAACAATCTGTAGTGGCACTATCAACTACAGAGGCAGAATAAATGGCAGCCACTCATGCAAGCAAGGAAGCAGTTTGGTTGTAGATATTGTGTTCAAGTATGGGGTTAGTACAGGGAGCTATAAGGATAGACTGTGACAGCCAAAGTGTAATTTTCTTGGCAAAGAACCCAGCATATCATTCAAAGACAAAGCACATTGATGTTCAGTATCACTTTGTGAGGGATATGATAGAAGACAAAAAGGTGTTGCTGGTAAAGGTGGACACTTTGAAGAATATTGCACATGCATTGACCAAATCTGTGAGCTCTGAGAATTTCTCTTGGTGTAGAGAAACAATGGGCGTTGTAGGGTTGGATAAATGACTAAGCTCTCTTGTGGCCCCCTGTGGAAAGAAAAAAACAAGTGGGAGAATGTTGGGTTGTGTTATATTCTTTCCACGACTAGCCCACGTAGTTAACCAAGGGGTTGGGGCGGGGAGGGGGGCGTGAAGCCCCCCCCTTCTTTGCACCGATTACACGTAGCGGGGGGGTCACAAGGGGTTTGAGGGGTGCAGGTAGCCCCCCTCTATGGGGTCAGGGGCAGCACCCTGGAAAATTTTGTTTTTGGACCCTATATTAGGTTGGGCAGACCTACCTATGGTTTTGTGCATGATTTTCACACATGGTTTTGGTTGAGATGGTTTTGGTCCATGGTTTTGGAAGCGATGGTTTTCGGTCCATGGTATTGGATGCTTCGGCATGTATAAATATGTATTGTAACATTGAAAGGAATATAATGAAAAATCAAGCTGGTAGTCCCGGTTTTGGGATCCAAGGGAAAATCTTTGTGTATATGTGTTATATGTGTTATACTCTAGCATTGTTTATTTTCTGTGTTTTAGAATTCGTATGCAGGTAATTTCTGTACGGGGTTAAAACCTACACTTATGTGCCTTTCCAGATTATAGTATAGGCTTACCATATGGTCGTACCTAGCACAATCATAAACGAGGGTGCATCTGTTAGCATTTTATCCTCAACTTCTTGGAAATTTTTAGGTTCTCCTCAGCTTGTCCTTGTCACCTAGAATCTGTTAGCTTTTAACAGATGAACCAGTCAACCATTAGGGATCCTTCTGTTAGGATATTCCGACACATAGGAAATAGTTAAGTACAAATTGGTCTAGTATAGAGTTAGGTATAGAGTTAGGTAAAGTATGTTTCTTTACTATGTACATTTTGTAACTTACAATCTGACGGTCACGATATGTAGTGATCCGACGGTTCATTCTCTCCTCGGTATTACCGACACTTGATCCGTGGCTTAACACCCGATTGGTCCATGATCTCTATTTAAAGAGCATGGAGGGTCATTTGTAGGTTAACCATTCATGAGAAAAGCTTATGTAAATTTTCATTCTTTTATTAATAAATTTCCTGAAGTGGCCGCGTTGGCTCAGGCCGTGGACTGTTTCCCTCTTTGAGGGTTTTAACCACGTCAAAAGTACTGGTGTATTGATCTGTGATCTGTTTATGAGCGGTGTCCTTTGGTGTTCTATCTGAGGAACTTACCCTGTAAATTCTTACATGGTATCAGAGCTATTTGAGGGCCGTGTCCATTGGTGATCCAAATCTAAAGCCGGTAGAATTGCATCCGACTATCGTTTCCTAGATCTACTGTTTCTGACTGCTTTCGGGCCGAGAGGGCTGCTCTGTTGTGTTGGGAGCATCTGTTCCAGTGAGGAACCCCTTTCGTTTCACGCGAAAAGGTTTCCGGTAGCCCTAGCTACGCCATTTTTAAGATCTTGAGGTATACAGTGTTTATTTGCAGTTTATAGTTATTTTCTCTCTGTTTATTTCAGTTTTCAGTTTATTTAGCTTTTTTTATTACCGGATCTATACCTTTCATTTCTGTGTATGCTCTTTGCCCTGCAACTCTGTGCGATCTAGGCAAATCAGAAACAGAAAGGGAGGATTTTTCTCATGCATATGCTCTTTTCCGCTGCGCCTTAGTGTGATCTCGGAAAATCAGAAACATTGAGGAAAATATTTAGTTTCCGGCTAAAGCTAACTTCGAGCCGCAAGGTTCGTTTTTGAAAATATTTAGTTTCTGGCTAAAGCTAACTTCGAGCCGCAAGGTTCGTTTTTTTTTGTATGTCCGTGTTAGGTTTTGTGTTTTTTGTTTTCTAGGGAAAAAGAGCTTTCTCAAAGCAAGCACGCAACCCAAAGCATCAACCCCCCCCCCCCCCCCCCCCCCCCCCCCCCCTCTCTCTCTCAAACTTTTTGTATAGCTCACTTGGTGCAAAGCTAATTTATGAGAGTAGAGGTCTTGGGTTCAAGTCTCCATTTTGTGGGGGCAGATTTTTCATTTCCGCACATTCCCGCACTTCGTCGGCGACTTCATCAAATTTTCTTCAAAAAGCCATAACTTCTTCATTCGGAAGTTGTTTTCAGAACCATTTTTTTTTAAACAGCCTAATTTTTCAAGATCTTTCCATTGAAACACTTAGTTTCAGCATCTATAGCTTCAATTCTTTTAAAATGGAAAGTCCATGCCAAGTTATTCTTGACAGCACCAACTACTTCCAATGGTGGTCCTACATTGTGGATTTACTTAGAAGTAAAGGTCTTTACAGAATAGCCACAAGCCAAGAGACCAAACCGAAAGATGAAGATAAGGCAGTTAAATGGGAAAATAGGCAAGACCAATCACGTGGGTTGATAGGGATGTCTATTTCTCCAGATCTTAGATTCCATATTGCAGAACTTGATACTCCTGATGAAGCAATGAAACAGATTACTAAAGTCTTTGGAATTAAAAATGAACTTAAAGCCCATCAACTTGAAAATGAATTGCTTACATTGGACCCCAATAATTTTTCCTGCATTGAAGATTTTTTGTCCAAGTTTAAGACCCTTAGACTTCTCTTGGAAGGTGTTAAGGTTAAGAAAGAAGATAGTAGCCTTATCTACTCCATTCTCACTAAGTTGGGACCAGCCAATTTTGTGTTTGTTTCCACCTTCCATTCTACAAGAGAAGCCTTCATTTCTCAAGGACAAGCCTACAAGTCCCCTTCCTTTGATTCCTTTTGTGATTCTTTAATAAGAGAACAAGAAAAACTCTTACACCTTGGTCTTCTTCATCATGGAAACTCTTCTAAGAAAGCGTTAGCCGCCTAACAGCAACCAAATTCAAAGAATCCTAAGAAGTCGTATCCTAAAAGGAATGGCCCTAAACCAAACAAGGGTCCTAAGCAATTTCTGCCTCAAAATGATAAGACAAATAAAAACAAATGGAAGAAGACTGATAGACATTGCAACTTTTGTAATCGAGATGGCCACTTAGAATCCAAATGCTTTAAGAAGATGGAAGCCTTGGAAGCAGCAATGAAGAAGCATAACATCCATTTGGAGCAATCTTCAACTTCAGCTTCATCTTCAGGAATGGCACTTTCTGCATGTGGTTGTCAAGCATCTCGGTCTGGCTATGCACTAAATGTATCTTCTTCTTCTCATTCTCATGGGTGGCTCATTGATTCTGGAGCTTCTTATCACATGGCCAAAAACAAAGCCAGGTTTTCTTCTTTAAATGATTGTAACACCAAAAATATATATGTTGGTGATGATAGATCTCTTAGTGTTGTAGGGACTGGAACTGTTCATCTAGACAATGGTCAGTTTAATGATGTATTATGTGTTCCAACCTTATCCTGCAACCTTCTATCTGTATATCAGATAACCCATTCAGGTGAAGGTAAAATCGTTGAATTTTCACCTCACGATGTTGTAATTAAGGACCTAAGAGATCCTAGACAGATTTTAGCTACTGGCATTGCTGATGATTCTAAAAGGTTGTATAAATTTCACAACTTTGGGTCATCAAATCTTCCCTCAGTATTTGTTGCTCATAATGATGAAGTGAGCAAACTTTGGCATGAGCAATTTGGTCACTTAAACTATCGCTCTCTTCAGAATCTATGTAAAGAAAATATGGTGACAAGTCTTCCAATGGTATCTTGCAGAGATGGTGTTTGTTCCGGATGTGTACTCGGAAAACGTCATCGGGACAATTTTGAAAAACGTGCCTCTTGGCACGCCTCAGCCCCTTTACAGCTCGTGCATAGTGATTTATGTGGTCCACTTCCAGTTGCTTCATTCTCTGGCTACAAGTATTTCCTAACTTTCATTGATGAGTTCTCCAGACGCACTTGGGTATACTTCTTAAAACTCAAGAGTGAAGTATTTAACACGTTCTTGGCCTTTAAGGCCTTTGTTGAAAAACAGTCTGGACATCAAATTCTTAAGCTAAGATCTGATAATGGCGGAGAATATGTTAAAAACACATTCATCAACTTTTGCACTGAGAATGGAATTCAAATGCAACATACTGTTCCATATACTCCACAACAAAATGGTGTAGCTGAAAGGAAGAATCGCACCTTAAAGGAAATGGCTAATTGTATGCTCCAATCTAAAGGACTTAGTCTTAATTATTGGGCAGAAGCAATTAACTGTGCAAATTACATAATAAATCGCACTCCTACTAAGGTTTTAAAGAATATCACTCCAGAAGAAGCATGGAGCTCAATCAAACCAGATGTAAGTCACTTTCGTGTTTTTGGAAGTGAAGCATGGGCCCATATTCCAGATGAGAAACATAAAGCTTTAGAACCTAAAAGTGAAAAATGTATTTTTGTTGGATATTCTGAAGATGTCAAAGGATATAGACTTATTCCACTTAAGTCCAAAAATGTTATCATTAGAAGAGATGTAAAGTTTGCTGAAAATATATCGGCCTGCGAGCCTAGTTCGGCGGATGTGCCACCTCTCCCTATCTCTTCTACTTTTGAAAATATTTCTTCTTCAGATGATGAAAGCGAGGATGAAAATCCTCCCCCACCTTCTCAGGATCCTCCTTCAGCTCCTCAGCTTTCAAAATGGGTCCGTGCTACTCGGGATGCAGCAGGTGATCTTGCCGGTGATCCTACATATCAGCGACGCACACGTTCTCAGTTCGAGAGAGCCTCTTCTTTACTGGCTCAAGCTTCAGTGAATTATGATCCTGACACCTTTGCAGAAGCTTCAGGCCATCCAGATTGGGAAGCAACTATGAATGAATAATATCATTCACTATTGGCAAATGATACATGGGATCTTGTTCCTCTACCAAAGGGACGAAAACTTGTTAGATGCAAATGGGTTTACAAAACCAAGTATGGACCAGATGGGAAAGTTGATAAACATAAATCTCGTCTTGTTGCTAAGGGTTTTCCACAAGTTGAAGGCATTGACTATACTGAAACCTTCTCCCGTGTTGCCAAAATGAACTCTATATGCCTTGTTCTTTCCCTTGCTGCCTCTTTCAAATGGGAAGTCCATCAAATGGATGTTAAATCCGCCTTCTTGCATGGAGACTTGCATGAAGAAATCTATATGGAACAACCTATTGGCTTTATACAAACAGACTCCAGCCTTGTATGTCTGCTTAAGAAATCCCTTTATGGTCTCAAGCAAGCTCCTCGAGCTTGGTATGCCAAAATGGATAGCTTTCTTTTAGAAAATGGCTTTTCTAGGTGTCATTCTGACAATACTGTCTACACCAAGAAAGTGGGCAAGTCTCTTATCATTCTTGTTCTTTATGTTGATGATCTTATCCTGACTGGTAGTGATCCCAACCTTATAAACCATGTGAAGTCTAGCCTTAAAAGGAAGTTTGAAATGACAGACTTAGGACACTTACATTATTTTCTTGGTCTTCAAGTCTTGCAATCCAAGGAAGGTATTTCCCTTTCCCAATCCAAGTATGCCTCTGATATTCTACGCCATTTTCACATGGAAGACTGTAAGCCAGCCCCTTCTCCCTTTCAGTCTAGAGTCAAACTTTCAGTCACTTGTACTTCTCCTGAAGTTGATGCTACCTTATACCGTCAACTTGTAGGAAAACTTTTGTATCTAACCCGTACTCGTCCTGACCTTTCCTTTTTTGTTGGCCTTGTTGCTCGGTTTATGCAAAACCCACGTGAAAGTCATTGGAAAGCAGCTAAAAGAATACTTCGTTATGTTCGAGGTACAGTTCAGTTTGGGATTCATTACAGTGCCGAAGCATATCCTCTATTGGTTGGTTTCACTGATTCCGATTGGGCTGGTGACCCTGATGATCGGAAGTCTACTGCAGGTTATGTGTTCACTCTTGGTTCAGGACCTATTACATGGGCTTGTAAGAAACAAGGTGCCATTTCTCTTTCTTCAGCAGAAGCAGAGTATCGTGGTGCCATAGAAGCTAGTAAGGAAGCCTTGTGGCTTCGTCAGATCCTGTCAGAGTTTGGCTTTCAGCAGCAGCATCCGACTACACTTTGGTGTGATAATCAAAGTGCCATTCAACTATGCAAAGATCCAGTCAACATCAACACAGCAAACACATTGAACTGCTCATGCACTTCATCAGAAAGCTCATTCATGACCATGTTCTTGAAGTGCAATATTGTTCAACAGATGATCAAATTGCAGACATCTTTACAAAGGCTCTCACAGAGGCGAAGTTCACTAAACTTCGATTTATGGTTGGAGTTCAGGAAGTTGTCACTAAGGGGGGATAGGCTCCAGTGCCTCCTTCCTTCTCCTATTCTGTCATATTTGTAAATCCTTCAATCCTATCCCAAGTTGTTCTTAAGGGGGGATGTTAGGATATTCCAACACATAGGAAATAGTTAAGTACAACTTGGTCTAGTATAGAGTTAGGTATAGAGTTAGGTAAAGTGTGTTTCTTTACTATGTACATTTTGTAACTTACAATCTGACGGTCACGATATGTAGTGATCCGCCGGTTCATTCTCTCCTCGGTATTACCGACACTTGATCCGTGGCTTAACACCCGATTGGTCCATGATCTCTATTTAAAGAGCATGGAGGGTCATTTGTAGGTTAACCGTTCATGAGAGAAGCTTATGTAAATTTTCGTTCTTTTATTAATAAATTGCCTGAAGTGGCCGCGTTGGCTCAAGCCATGGACTGTTTCCCTCTTTGAGGGTTTTAACCACGTCAAAAGTACTGGTGTATTGATCTGCGATCTGTTTGTGAGCGGTGTCCTTTGGTGTTCTGTCTGAGGAACTTACCTTGTAAATTCCTACACCTTCTTAAGTTTCCTATTACTTTGGGAGGAAAGACTATCTATATAGACATTATGGTTGTCCAAGGTCCATTGGATTTTAATCTACTTCTTGGCTATGACTATGTTTACATCATTACAGCTCTTGTTTCTTCCCTCTTTCGAGTGATGTGTTTCCCAAATGAAGGAAGCATTGTGATCATTGATCAACCTATATTCATTGGTCTTGAATAAATTCCCACTCAACCATCATCCCTAAATGGTTCTCCTATGCAAGTGGTATCACCCCCTCCACAAGTTAATTACATGGCCACCTCTTCCATGCCCACATCTACTGATGATTTAGTAGGTGAGGTAGAGCATCATGTACTCGGGGCATTGGAGCCTGATTTTTCATTTGGATCCCTAAACATGTATCCCTTCCAGAGTGGTGTTATCCCATTGATGAGAACCTATTGGAAGCCATGGCTTCTTTTGGTATGTGATCAACATGTTTGGAGCAAAGTTCCTTATCTTGTGTCATGCTCATTAAAAAATGAAACAAGGACCATGAGGATAGTTCTTTTACTATTTCAACCTCGTGAAAAAATGAAATAGGTCTCCATGAGAAAAGGTCTTTTACTTGTGTCAAGCTCGTTAAAAAATGAACCAAGGTGTCATGAGGATGGTTCCTTTACTTGTGCCAACCTCATTAAAAATGAAATAGGTGTCATGAGAATGGTTCTTTTCCTATGTCAAGCTCGTTAAAAAATGAAACTAATCCCCTTCCTATTCAAGTCTTTGATTAGATCTCATAAAATACCAGTCGATTATTTCACTTGATCTCGTAAGTGAACCTTCATTCCATCTACCTGTTAGTGACCAATAGTCTACTTAGGTGAATGAAATGAAGTTTGGGGGGCATGTACCTCGAATTGAGTCATTATGTTGGGGCATGCAAAATTATCTCAAGCATAGTTTATCTTTGTTTCAAGCTTGTGTGAAAATGAAACCAAATCGAAACATAGTTTTTCTCGTGTTTCAAGCTTGCGAAAAATGAAACCATCCTCAAGTATACTCAAGCATAGTTTCCTGTTGAGCCCCGAAACCACACTTTTCCTACACATTCTCTTAAACTTTTTCCATCTACCTGAACCTCATAAACTATCAACATCATTGCATATTGAGTTTAAAAGAGCACATAAAGTGGTTTTCTAACTATGTCTTGTGTTTGCTGTTTGAACTAGATTTTTGCTCATAAGCTACGGAATCTTGTCACTTTCCGCAGCCAGTTCAACTTTCCACAGCCTTTTTGTTAAACTCTATATTGCAGGTGTCTTCATGCAAATCGAGCCACATGGGCAAGTTGGAAATGACGTGGAACATGGACCGAGCCCTATTGGCTCAGTCGAATTCATCAAAGGAGGCCATAGTCAATGGTGGTCAAGCGGTGGTCAACAAAAGAGTCCTACGGTAACAGAACTCTGTTTCTAGGCACGTGAAAGATTTTTGTGGCCGTTTCTAGATTTCTGGAGGCACGCTGACACCTGTAGGCTACCCACGATGCAAATCCAACAAGTCGCTTTCATTAGATTGCATCATCTCGGCAGCCATGATGCTAGATCCATGGACATTGTCGTTCACGTGCCCTCTATCAGCACAGTTTTTAGGAAATTAGTTATGTAGCCTTATGTTATAAATAATGCGTTTCCATATGCATAATAGTTAGTCTTTGGAATGTATTGTTGACTGTAAAAGAGCCCACTATGCCGTGACATTGTTTCATTGTTATGACTGTGTTTTGAATATATGAGAAGACTCTGTTTATAAGCATAATTTGTGGTTGATAGTTGTTGCCCGAGGTTGTGTAGAGGGCCCCTGCACACGCCGAGGTTTTGTTTATTTGCTGTATAGTTTCACATTGTGTTTCTTACATTCATTATGCCATAATTATTCACTTGTATATATTGCATTTCTTATGGTGCTAACATTTTATTTTTGTCCATAATTTTACATGCTTTCCACTGCTATTAACGCTGATTAGTGTATTTGTTCCAGATTACAGTAGGCAGCCCGGGCATTTGAATATAGTTACCACCATGACAATGACATGGAATCAGTCTTGTCTTTCTGCTGATTTATTTTTCTTAGATTTTAATTCCAGCACTGTTTTGTTTATTTCAAGATTGTTCATTGGCTTTATTAATTAGATTAGATATTAAATTTCTCATGTCATTATCAGTTACCTCCGAAAGTCATAGTGAGACTAATGGTGAGGGATTGAAGTATCAGTTTGTAATTTTATATTAGTTTATTTTTCTGCAAATTAGATATCAAATTGCTCATGTCATTATCAGTTACCTCCGAAAGCCATAGCGAGACTAATGGTGAGGGATTGAAGTATGAGTGCGTAATTTGATATTAGTTTATTTTTCTGCAAATTAGATATTAAATTGCTCATGTCATTATCAGTTACCTCTGAAAGCCATAGCGAGACTAATGGTGAGGGATTGAAGTATGAGTGTGTAATTTTATATTAGTTTATTTTTCTGCAAATTAGATATCAGATTGCTCAGGTTGTTGATGATTACCTCCGAAAGCCATAGCGAGACTAACTGGCGAGGGGTCAGAATATGAACTGATATAATTTGATTTTAGCTTTACTTTACTTGCAATTTTTGGATTTCTTTGAGTATAGTTTCTTTTGTATTTAGACAGCAGCAGGGATAATGGTTTCATGATCAATAGTTCATTGTTTGTTTGATTAGAATAGTGGCACATTTTCATTTTCTTTTAGGAATTAATTTCATCATTGCATGTTTTAAAACCCTTTTGAAGTTTGAAGTTTTGGAAATCATTATAAAGGACATCATTGCCTTGAACATTTATATCCATACTTGTCTTTTAGAATTTCCATCTCACATTAGGAAATCAACGAAGATAAACCCAAAAACAAAATAAAAACGAAAAAAAGTAAGAAATAGGTTTTCTTGCACATATAGTGCGCCACACTTCAACAATTTATGACACCCGAATTGACAATTAATATAGAAATTTAGGACACTCTAAATTGACCAAAAATTTTGGCGCCGTTGCCGGGGAAGTGTAACTAGGTAGCCAATTTCTTAAAAAAAAAAAAAAAAAAAAAAAATTAAAGAAGGGAAAAATTGATAACTTCTCAAAGTATGCTCTCCTCTTGCACCTAGTGTGATCTGGAGGATCAGAAAAGAGAGTTATTGGTTTAATAATTTCTTGAGTATGCTCTCTTCTTGCACCTAGTGTGATCTGGAAGATCAGAAAGAGAATTATTAGCCTGACTTGAAGATAAAAAATAAAAAATGACATGCATAGAGCAAGAGATTCTAGGGGAAGGTTTATAGCTAGGGCCAAGAGTTCGATTTTTACAACTCCATCTACTTCAAGGCATAGAAAAGATACACCTCCATCATCTCCAACTCACACTCCCAGCCTTAGGATTCCTGGAATTCAAGGGGCAACAGCTGAATTAGGAGACTCTCCCACACTATCCATCAAATCTGACTTAGGGAAAGAACCTTTCTTTACTTCTACAGGGGAACATATTGTAATCAAAGAAGTAGAATCACCTGAAGAAGAAGAGGGAGAAATTCCTCCTCGTTCACTAGTAGTATAAGAACCAGAGGACTCTGAAAAATCTAGGGAAACTATCATGACAGAGGAAGTAGTAAACGGATTAGGAGGAGGAGGTAGAGGTAGAGGTAGAGGAGGAGGAAACAATGGAGGAGGTAGAGGCAACAATGGGGGACATAGGGATGGAGATAACTCATTTGGATTTCCTATAGTTGATGAGGAATCTCATACAACAATGAAAAACATCTCACCATCTGTCCTCCCAAAATTTTATGGGTTGCGAAGTGAGGATCCTGAAACATTTCTATTTGAGTTCGAAGTCGTGTGCCGAACTTATGACTATATGGAAGACTCTCAAAAGCTCAAATTGTTTCCTTCAACATTGAAGGGAGCTGCTTTGAAATGGTTCATGGGATTAGTCACTCAATCGATTAGGACTTGGAATGATATGAAACAAACATTTCTGGATAGATACCTGGACTATTGCATGCCCACCAACCATAAGGATGAGGTATTCAAAAGGGTGCAAAAAGAAGATGAAAACCTGGAGGATTTACTTGAAATATTTCAATACAACCTGAAAAGAGCAAAAATGAGTAACTTATATGAGGAGACCTTAAAAGCCCTTCTATTAAAAGCCATTAGAAATGAATGGGTAGATATTTTAAACATGATGGGAAAGGGAGATATTTCTCAACTTCCACTTCATGACATAGCAGAACTATGTGTCCATCTCTCGAAGGGAAAATCTAAAACTGGAAAAGGGCCTAGAGATCCTTCTCTTATTAGAGAAAACAAATCTGCAACTGGATCAGTAAGTAGGGCAGAGATTGGAAATATGCTTGATGAGTTCAAAACTGATATTTTAGGGAGCCTTAGTGAACAACTAGACACCCTTAAAATATAAAACAAGCAGAAAGTAGAAGCTGAAGCTTTGGCCATCTTTTGTCCAAAATGTAGGAAGAAACATGCTCTAAGGGAATGCCTCTTGGATGCAAAAGTTGTAGAAACATGTATGATTTGCTCAGAAAGCCATGAGACCAAGGATTGTCCTTCAATTCCTAGGCTCAAAGCCATCTTTCAAGAAGATCCAAATTCAGTGGAATCTCTCTGTTTTGTTTCAAGGAGACCTTGGCAGGGGCAACAAAATCAACGGTTTAATAACCCTATGAAATTTCAACCACCACCAAATTGGAATCCTTGGCAACAACCTTGGTCCCAACCTCAAAATCCATATCAATCATGGGTACAAGGTGTGCAAAATCCTTATGGTAGATTTGCTCAATTTTATCAATATCCTCCATCTTTTCAAAATCAACAAGCTCCACAACTTCCAAATCAAAATCCACAACTTTCATTGCCATTTCCACAACAACAACCTTCTTAACAAAATCAAAATTCTCAACTCTTGCTTCCATTCCAACAAAAGACAAATCAACTACCATCCCAGCCATTGCCAAATCCCAATAATAAAAATCCTCAGAATGCTTACATGGTAGAAGGACAACAATTTCCTACCTATATGATTGTTCCTCTCAATGATGTACAACTCAGATCTGGTAGAGTCTTAGAAAAACCTTCTATAGATGCTCAAAAGCAAAGTATTTCTGAGGAAGATTCTCTTAAAGCCAATAAAGGTTCTGAAGCATCTCTTCAAAACCCAAACACTCAAGAAGAAAAAGAAAAAGAGTCAACCCCCACAACTCCTATAGTTGAGCAACCTGCATCTTCATCCACACCTCCTTTCCCTGAAAGATTACAAATTGACAAAGGGGTGGAAAAACAAATCTTGTTGCCTGACTATGATTTCCTAGATGAATTAAAGAATGTCTGTATCAAGATTCCCTTGCTACAAGCCATTAGAGAGATTCCTATTCTAGCAAAAACAATAAAGGAGTTGAGTCTCAAAAGACCAGGAAGGAAACCAAGAGATACAAGAAGAATCAACCTGGTAGGAAAAATTGCAGATATCATGATGGGAAAAATTACCATTCAGAAATATGTAGATCCTGGTAGTCCAATTGTAAAGACACATATAAATGGGATAGAAATTCCAAACACTTTGATTGACTTAGGGGCTGCTATCAACATTATGAGTAGACAGACTATGGAACAGCTTAAACTTCCTAATCTTGTTTTTACACCTACCTTACTGCAACTTGCAGATAGATCAATAATCAAACCAGATGGTGTATTAGAAGATATTTCAGTCTCCCTAGATTCTTGGGAATATCCAGTAGATTTCATGATTTTGACTCCCAAGAGTAATTTAGGAGGGCACCCACTCATCTTAGGAAGACCTTGGCTAGCCACAGCTGATGCTTTCATTAGTTGTAGATCTGGAGATATGTATATTTCTTATGGTAATTCAACAAAGAAGTTCAATTTGTATCCTCCAGAAAAAGCAATTACAAAAGTAGGAGATAATGAATGGGTTGATGATGAGGACACTATACAACCTGTCTTTACCATTTCTGAAATTAGTGAAGATAGTCAAATTTTGAACACATTAGAAAATTTTGAAACATCTTCAGAATATGACCACACACAATTTCAATTAGATTCTGACATTGAGTATCTATCATCAAGACAAATGTATCTTTACTCTATGGAAGAGTTTGGTAGTTCTACCATTGAGATTTTTCCAGGTAAAACATTGAATATCAACAAAAACTTGGAAAAATCACAACAGGGAGAGCTAACCAAAATCTTGCAAAGACATTCTACTGCATTTGCATGGGAGTATACTTATATGAAAGGTATTGACCCTAAGACTTGTATTCATCACATCTACATTGAGGAAAACAGTAGACCAATCAGACAACCTCAGAAAAGGATGAATCCAAACCTTAGGGAGATAGTGAAAGAAGAGCTTCAAAAACTACTCAATGTAAACTTCATTTATCCAATTTCAAATAGCCGATAGGTTTCTCCTTTGGTTATAGTACCTAAAAAGAATGGTAAATGGAGGGTATGCATTGATTACAGGGAATTGAATAAAGCAACTTTGAAGGATCACTTTCCTTTGCCCTTTATCAATCAAGTATTAGATACACTAGCAGGCAAAAAGTACTTTTCATTTTTGGATGGTTTTAGTGGCTATAATCAAATTCAGGTAGCACCTGAGGATCAAGATAAGACCACATTTACCTATCCATGGGGAACTTTTGCTTATCGAGTGCTTCCTTTTGGATTATGTAATGCACCTGCAACATTCCAAAGAGCAGTACTAGGAATCTTTTCTGATCTAATCCATGATTGTGTAGAGGTTTATATGGATGATTTTACAGTTTATGGTAATTCGTTTGAAGAGGCATTAGAGAATTTGGAAAAAGTCCTTATAAGATGTAAAGAAACAAACCTTTCATTAAGTCATGAAAAATACTTCATGATGTTTACTGAAGGTATTGTTTTGGGACATCACATTTCAGGGGATGGGATTAAAGTCGATAGATCAAAATTTGAAGTCATCTCCAAGTTGCCTATTCCAAATTGTCAAAAAGACGTTAGAAGTTTCTGGGATTTACTGGGTACTATAGAAGATTTATAGAGAACTTCACTAAAATAGCATCTCCACTCTTCAAATTACTTACAAAAGACTATGAATTCAAATGGGATTCTCCACTCTTCAAATTACTTACAAAAGACTATGAATTCAAATGGGATCCTGATTTCCAATCAACATTTGAAACTTTGAAGACAAGAATATCTGAAGCACCTATCTTGAGAGGACCAAATTGGAAACTTCCTTTCCATATTTCTACAAATGCTTCAGATACAGCTCTATGAGCTGTGTTGGGACAAAAAGATCTAGTTCCTTATGCCATTTACTATACTAGTAAAAATTTGACTCCCACTGAGTTGAACTATACTGTAACTGAAAAAGAGTTCTTAGCTGTTGTTCATGCAATCAATAAGTTTAGACATTATATAACAGGTTATGAAACTTTTATTCATACTGATCATTCTGCGATTAGATATTTAATGAACAAACCTGTTACTAATGGCAGAGTTACAAGGTGGCTCTTACTTTTACAATAATTCAATATTACTGTGTTGGATAGACCAAGGAAACAAAATACAGTAGTTGATTTCTTGTCTAGGATCCAGAATACTAAAGAAGATTCTCCTGTAGAGGATAAGTTTCCAAATGAATATTTATTTGCAGTAACTACTAAGACCCCTTGATATGCAGATATTGCTAACTATTTGGTTACAGGGAAACTACCTTCACATCTATTTCCTAGTGAAATAAGAAAGATTATTCATGAAAGTTAAAAATATTCATGGATTTCTAACGAATTGTTTAAAATAGGGCCAGATCTTGTGATCAGAAGATGTGTTAGGGAAGATGAAATGCCTGACATCCTCAAGGCATGTCATGATGAACCATGCGGTGGACACTTTACTGACAAAAGGACAGCCTATAAAATCCTCTCTTTAGGATATCATTGGCCTTCCCTCTTCAAAGATGCAAAAGAATATGTCAAAAGGTGTGACAGTTGCCAAAGAGTAGGGAAACCGACCCTTTCAAATGAAATGCCATTACAACCGCAAGTACTCATCGAACCCTTTGAAAAATGGGTTTTAGATTTCATTGGACCTATTAATCCACCATCTAAACAAAAGAAGTATATATTGGTATGTACTGATTATGTCACTAAATGGGTAGAAGCCAAAGCATTATTTTCTGCTACTGAAAATTCAGTTGTTAATTTTCTTTATGAGGATATTTTTACTCGCTTTGGTGTTCCAAGAGAAATTGTGACAGATCAGGGAAGTCAATTCACATCCAACATGGTGGAGAAGCTGATGGAAGAATACAAAATCAAGCACAGAAAATCTACTCCTTACCATCCGCAAGCAAATGGCCAAGTGGAATCTACAAATAAAGTTATTGAAGGCATCATCACCAAAACTGTTCATCTACACAAAAGAGATTGGGCAGAAAGGCTTCCTGAAGCCTTATGGGCCTACAGAACTACATGGAGGAATACAACAGGACATTCTCCCTATGAACTTATTTATGGGAAAGAAGTCCTACTCCCCATTGAGTTTCAAGTCAAAACTTTCAAGATGGCAGTTCAGTTGGAGACGAATCTATCAGAAGCCCAAAAGCATAGAATGGAGCAGTTGAATGAGCTAGAAGAGATCAAACAAGAAGCAATCCTAAGAACTGATCTAGTTCAGTATCAAAGAGCTAAGTGGCATGATAAATACATCAAAGAGAAAAAGTTTCAAGAAGGAGACTGGGCATTGCTATTTGATTCTAAGTCTAAAGACTTCAAAGGTAAATTTCAGACTCATTGGCTTGGGCCATATGAGATTGACAAAGTCTTTAGCAATGGAGAAGTAAGAATCAAAACCATTGATGAATTTCAAACTCCTCTTATTGTGAATGGCCACAGATTAAAGGTCTATCATAAGCCACTCTCAAAAAAGAAATTTGTCAAAATGTTTCAAGATAGTTCTGCAATAAGGCTAGTGAAGAAGAATCCTTCTTCTCCACCAGCCTAGCCTTTGTTCCTTTTTGTTCTAAAAAATAAAAAATAAATAAATAAATTTTGTATAAGCCTGAAAATCAATCACAGATTGGTATACAGAAAATACAGGGCGAAAATCAGAATCCTCTGACGCCCTATATTTTCCAAAAAAAAAAAATCTCTTTCTTTCCCATTTTCATTCCACTTCACCTCATTTTCATTTCACTCCATTTCATTTTCATTCCACTCCACTTCATTTCATTCCACTCTATTTCATTCACTTCATTTCATTCCACCAATAAAAGTTTTCATGACCATTCATTCAGTCATCATTTATCCATCTTCATTCAGTCAAATGATTGTTGTGACAGTTTCCACAGCAAAAACCAGTTTCCGCAGCCAGAAGCAGTTTCCGCAGCTACCACTCTGTTTTTCAAAAAAATTGACAGTCAAGATGTTAGTTACATAATCATGAAATCAAATGCAGGTATGACCGAGGACATATTATGAAGACATGGGGCACCTAAAGGCATCAATAAGGAGCAGTTGATCAAGGGTTAATGGACAACAAATAGCAAAAATTCCAAGGTATGAGTAGAAATTTATTTCAAATAGAAATCAAAACACATTTTTGCATAGTTATTAAACCACAAGCTCCATTATATGCAATGATTGGCATGATATCCTCCATAACCATTCCATGACATTCCTCCACGAACCATGCATTTATTTTCCAAACAGTCTTATGATTAGCCTTCGGATTTAATTTGTGTTGGATGCATTTTAACACTCCACCTGTAATCATGAAGGCATGGTCGATTTGACTACGGCTCTTCTCAACCGCACAAAATCCATAGTCGTTTCATAAACATGTTTGCGTCTACTCTGCAGCCACCGAATTTAAAATTCTGTCGGATGTACTTTACTCTCCCTACTGTTCTATTGACATCACGGCTGCATTTCCACCTTGCTCACTTAAGCCTTCAACCCTTTTCACGAATTCACTTCCGCTGCCTGTCCTCTGTTTTTCCGCTCACAGTCACTGGTTGTCTCCATAAACTTTGTTCACTCCTATAACCCAGCCGTCTCACTTCCGCTAAACCCTCCTCACGCAAACAAATTTTAAGAACAGAAGGAGGGATGGGTCTGTTGTTGAGGGCAGAACCAGAAGGGCCCAAGTTTTTGGAAGGATACCCGCAAGTGAAAAACATACTGAAGAAGGCAAGATGGCTACGGTTTATACAAAAATTCAAAGGCTACAATAAGGAGATTACAAAGACCTTTGTGAGGTCTTTTAATGGCCAGGAGGTGGAGATTGGGGACCTTAAGTTTACAATCACCGAGGCATCCATAGCAGCCGCTACAGAACTTCCACAGGAAGGTGAACGTTGGTTCAAGAACAAGAGCTTTGACGAGAAGGCTTGGAGAGTCATACTACGCAATCCAGGTATGGATGTAACTATATTCAAATGAGGAATTCCTGTCCATGCTTTAAAAAAGAAGTGGGCCAGTTTACTGTTAATTATTCAAAAGTTCATTATTTGTGAGGGCCTTTTCGGGTCAATGTATATGTATCATACCCGGTTGTTGATGAACTTTTTAGGAAACCAAACCCTCAATCTGCCCTACTTTTTATTGCTGATCTTGAAAAAAATGTGCACAACAGTCCAAAAGAATATAGAAGACATAGAACCCCATTTGTATCATCATGGGCTTGTGAGAATTCTAATTGAAGACCAGTTGAAGAAAAAAAGGGACACCTGGGAACGGTTTTTGGTGAGAAACTACTTTCAAGAGCCACCCGAGGTACCTGAGAGCAGTACAGCAAGAAGGAGTAGGAGGAAGGAGACAAGTATAATAATTCAAGACCCTCCTATTAGAAAAACCAAAGAAGTTAATCAAGAAGAGAGGCTGGAAAGAACCGAGGATAGAAACCAAGGAAAATCAAAAGGGAAACGAAAAATAGAAGCTGTATATCAAACTTCAGAGCCTTCTCAAAAAGAAGACCACCAAACACTGTCTGAAAGATTAAGTTATCTTAGAGAACAAGCGGCTGCATCCAAGAAGAAACGAAAAGGAAATCAGAGTATGGAGGAAGATACTAGTCCACAGCATGTAAGAAGAATCTCTAGGCTTAAAGGGAAATTAAAAACAGTAAAAACCAATGGGCCCCACTTTATTTATTTGGAGGGGGGGGGGACTCCAGAAAAGCCTCCAACAACCTCTCCTGACCGTAGCCCAAACCATACTTCCATTCCACAGCCAGATTTTGACATGAGTCCTTCTCGGCCAGATTTGGAAATCAGTCCCCCTCAACAGGATTTTGGGGTCAGCCCAAGGAAGACTACACCCGAGGTAGACTCGAATCAGCAGGAGATGTATGATTATCTAGAATCCTTGGAAAAGGCAGCCACAGGCCCAAGCACTTCATCCACTCAGCCTCACACAGCACAAGAAGCTCTAGTCCAATCGTTGAAACAAGAAGTCTTTGAATTGGAGGTTTTAAATAGACATATTAAAAATGAAAATGAAGCATTAAACGAGCAAAGCAGATTGGACAAGATTATTCATGACAACACTATGTTACATCTAGGACTATGGCAGAAAAAGAACAGGAAATTGAAGAAGAAATGCAAGAGGTTGAGTACAGCACTTGTCAACCGAAAATTCAAATGCTTGATGAGGAAGCCTAGGATGGTAGTAGTACCAAGGAAGAGGAGAAGAGGACTGGATGTGCTGGCAGAGGTGTCAGAGCACGTGGACTAAAGGGAGGATGATCAAACTTTTGGTTGCATGGGGACATCAACATCTTCACAGTGGGGGTATGTTGAGCCCCGAAACCACACTTTTCCTACACATTCTCTTAAACTTTTTCCATCCACCTGAACCTCATAAGCTATCAACATCATTGCATATTGAGTTTAAAAGAGCACATAAAGTGGTTTTCTAACTATGTCTTTTGTTTGCTGTTTGAACTATATTTTTGCTCATAAACTACGGAATCTTGTCACTTTCTGCAGCCAGTTCAACTTTCCGCAGCCTTTTTGTTAAACTCTATATTGCAGGTGTCTTTAGGCAAATCGAGCCACATGGGCAAGTTGGAAATGACATGGACATGGACCGAGTCCTATTGGCTCAGTCGAATTCATCAGAGGAGGCCATAGTCAATGGTGGTCAAGCGGTGGTCAACAGAAGAGTCCTACGATGACAGAACTCTGTTTCCAGGCACTTGAAAGATTTTTGTGGCCGTTTCTAGATTTTTGGAGGCACGCTGACACCTGTAGGCTACCCACAATGCAAATCCAACAAGCCGCTTTCATTAGATTGCATCATCTCGGCAGCCATGATGCTAGATCCATGGACATTGTCATTCATGTGTCCTCTCTCAACACAGTTTTTAAGAAATTAGTTATGTAGCCTTCTGTTATAAATAATGTGTTTCCATACGCATAATAGTTAGTCTTTGGAATCTATTGTTGACTGTAAAAGAGCCCACTGTGCCGTGACACTGTTTTGTTGTTATGACTGTGTTTTGAATATATGAGAAGACCCTGTTTATAAGCATAATTCGTGGTTGATAGCTATTGCCCGAGGTTGTGCAGAGGGCCCCTGCACACGCCGAGATTTTGTTTATTTGCTATATAGTTTCACATTGTGTTTCTTACGTTAATTATGCCATAATTATTCACTTGTATATATTGCATTTCTTATGGTGCTAGCATTTTATTTTTGTCCATAATTTTACATGCTTTACATTGCTATTAACGTTGATCAGTGTATTTGTTCCATATTACAGTAGGCAGCCCGGGCAATTGCATATAGTTTCCACCATGACTAATGACATGGAATCAGTCTTATCTTTCTGCTGATTTATTTTTCTTAGCTTTTAATTCCAGCACTATTTTGTTTATTTCAAGATTGTTCATTGGCTTTATTAGTTACATTAGATATTAAATTACTCATGTCATTATCAGTTACCTCTGAAAGCCATAGCGAGACTAATGGTGAGGGATTGAAGTATGAGTGTGTAATTTGATATTAGTTTATTTTTCTACAAATTAGATATTAAATTGCTCATGTCATTATCGGTTACCTCCAAAAGCAATAGCAAAACTAATGGTGAGGGATTGAAGTATGAGTGTGTAATTTGATATTAGTTTATTTTTTTGCAAATTAGATATTAAATTGCTCATGTCATTATCAGTTACCTCCGAAAGCCATAGCGAGACTAATGGTGAGGGATTGTAGTATGAGTGTGTAATTTGATATTAGTTTATTTTTCTGCAAATTAGATATCAGATTGCTAGGTTGTTGATGATTACCTCCGAAAGCCATAGCGAGACTAACTGGCAAGGGGTCAGAATATGAAGTGATATAATTTGATTTTAGCTTTACTTTACTTGCAATTTTTGGATTTATTTGAGTATAGTTTCTTTTGTATTTAGATAGTAGCAGGGATAATGGTTTCATGATCAATAGTTCACTGTTTGTTTGATTATAATAGTGGCACTTTTTCATTTTCTTTTAGGAATTAATTTCATCATTGCATGTTTTAAAACCCTTTTGAAGTTTGAAGTTTTGGAAATCATTATAAAGGACATCATTACCTTGAACATTTATATCCATACTTGTCTTTTAGAATTTCCATCTCACTTTAGGAAATCAACGAAGATAAACCCAAAAACAAAATAAAAACTAAAAACGACAAAAAGTAAGAAATAGGTTATCTTGCACATATAGTGCGCCACACTTTAATAGTTTACGACTCCCAGATTGACAATTAATATAGAAATTTAGGACACTCTAAATTTACCAAACATTTCCCATGTTTCATGCTAGTGTAAAAATGAGACCATTCCCACTTTACATCTCGTGATTACTATTTTTATCAGCCGATTTTTGCCAGATGAGCCTTGGTTTTTTCATTCCAACGTCACCATCTCTTTGGCCAATCATACACTTTCACTTGGTGTTTTATCCTTGCCTGAGGAACATATGCAATGAGTGGTATTATTAGCCATCCTCTTGACCTTTACATGTTTTGAGTAGTTCCATCATGACCGGAACCAGTTTCTATCCTTTTTTACCACTCATTCCTTCAGGAGGAGTCATCTTTCAGCTCTTTTTTGACTTTTAAAACATAAAAATATCGTCAAGTACTTGTCGTTTTGAACTCGTAAAAGTAAATGAAATATGGTCTACTCAATATAATTTTAAGTGTTTTCCAGGCTGAGATAGACTATTGTATGAAAAAGGAACACCTTAGTTGAACATGGCTAAGAGGTTCTCTCAAATATTGTTTTCTACCTTTTCAGGTTTGAGAGACAAATTACGAAAAGGGACATGATGGAGTTTTCTTTTCCCTCTCTTTTTCAAACTCTCTAAATATTAAAAAGATACCAAAAATTAAATGATGAAAGACTTGTCACCATGATGAGCCTGTGTTTCTCCTCCTAGGACTCGTAAAACTTACTAGGATGGATTCATTCAAAGAATGAAGTTATAGAAGAAGCATATGGTATCCTCTTCAAGCTTATGTAAAAATAAAGAGGTACTCACTAGAAATAGTGGGGAAAAATCCAAAGTGAAACATCTCTTGTATAGGCAGCATGTCGCTCTTAAACATGACACTCATCTATTTCTCATGTTGGGTTTGGGTTATCCTCACTCAGTCACTTGTCCTTTCCGGTTTGGGTGATCCATTTTGCCTCTCATCTGACTATTCCATTTTTCATCATAACCCTTGGTCCTATGTTGAGTCAAATGTTGCCACACTCCGGAGTCATGTCGCCAATATGTTCAAGAGAAGTCCTATCTACAGTTTGTTACCTATACATTGTCTGACCTTTTGCTACAATCTTGATCATACTCATTCATTTCACTTTATTCCTTGTTTCGTGTCAATGATGGGGGAATCATCATGGCCCTCCTTCGACAGGTCACTTCCTGTCGACTTCAGCTCATTATCCAGGAAGATGACTTAGAAACTCCCTTTTAGTACCTTAGAGCTTGCATGCCTTAATGGCAAGTTCTTCGCATCCGATGACAGGTTTTCATTATTGGCCTTCGATCAGATGATTCCACGAGTGTTCAACTTCAGCTTCATTTTCACATTCACGAATTGTACTATTGTACCTTGAGGACCATTGTCATTATTGGTGGTTCCTCTCATACCTGTTAACGGTCCACATCATTGGCTAGTAATCAGGTGGTTTTCTAGCATGTTCGACTTTGACACATTCATTCCCATGTTAGAATTCGTATGTTGATTGGGTTTTGATGGACCTTGAGTTTTGTCTAATATGACTCAAGTTTTGTGGAGCTATGTATTGTTTATGATTGTACACATGTTTCCTCTATACGGATGGTTGTGACCATGCCATGGGAATTTATTTCTATGATGATCCTTTTATATCAGGTTTCTATGTCCATACCTTGGATCTCAGATTTACAGATGATCCTTCTCATTCAGATGGTTATGCCCATGCCATGGATCTTTTTACATAGTCCCCTTTTATCCTGATGGTTGCATCCATACCATGGATTCATGTTTTGATATCAGATATGTATACATATATGCATCCTTGATTTGCAAGTCTCCTGATAGTTTTTGTTCTCGTCCTTACAAAAGCTCATAAAGCATCTCAGCCATCACTCCATGTTCTTCCTTCACGCTTTAGGGGGCATCTGTTACACTATATTTTGTCACGCCTCCTGAACTTCCCTGTGTCATACCTTGAAGTGCCCGAAACTTGGCAATCATGTAGTGCACCCATCCTGATATGTAGCTCATATCCTCCCTAAAATATTGATGGAAAAAAATGCCTTAAGCCTTCCCCGAAAAAATGGCTCTAAAACCCTAAATTTAGCATCATCGCTACCCTTACACTCGGAACCTGTGCTGGTCGCTAGTTTCACTATACTAGCCTCGCAATGCCAACGCGTTTTTGGCTTGGATACTCGCGATGATCCCTAAAATGAAATTTTTCCCAAAGAGGACAAGAAGCTTCATGATCTAGAGGTTTCCAAAACGACGAGTTGGAGGTTGTTCGACGTGGATGAGGTCAAGCTCTCTCAACTTGGCCCTTTGGTCTTATCCCTATGAGCTACCTCCGTGAGATGAGGACCTTCTCCTATCTTTGGAGAGATCTTAACTCCCTTTCCCTGCCTATATATTCATCTTTTCCCATTCCCAAATGGTTAGTCTTTGGCTATTTGCACCCTTATGCTGAGATAGTGCCTACATGCTACTCATTTGGCTTGGAGAAGGAGTACCTGGAGAGCTTGAGCTTGGACTTGGGTATTCACTCAATGAGAGTTTATTGACATTAAGACTTGGTTTTATGCTTCCTCCTTTATTCCATTAATATATATGATTGTTGGTTTACTTTCCATAAATGCGTGTGCTAATGCATCATTTATCTTAATGCTTTTTTATTTGTTAAGTGGATTACTTTCGATTATGCTAAGTGTATTCGTATCCTTTGTTGTGTCTTTGATCTCTTGTGTAGGCATTCAAAAGTTGTGATTAGTAGGATTGAGCCTAAGGCGCAAGTGATTTGAGGTCTTCAACAAAGGAGGACGTTATACCATCAGAACGAGGTAGGCCATCTTCCTCTTCTCTCATTTCGATTGTAATTTTGGAGAGTGTCTTGTATATTGTCACATAGGTTTCTATTCCCACTCATTGTGCTAGAGGGATCGTCTATGTTTGTAGAGAGGATTTGCCTAGACATCACCTCTCAGTTCAATGAAATAGAAAGGGCCATGGAACCTTTTGTAGATTGTGTATAATGTAGTTAGTGGTTGCCATCTCAATGCCCAACCATTATACCAAGTCAATGCTCAATCATATCTATTCAATAAATAACTATCAAATGTCAATTAAAGATAAGTCCATCTTGTTGGTGTGCCAAAGAAAGGGAGAGTAAAACTTATGGTAAGAAAATCATGAAGAAATAAAGGATATGAAGAAAAATTACTAAGTATTAAGTAAAAAAGAGTGTAAATAAATATGAATGTGTGGAGGAATATGAAGTATGTGTGATGTTGTGTGAAGAAATATAAAGTATGGGTGATTTTCACATTCCAAACAAATTGGAAAATGACTTAAGTGTGGTAAATGTTCACGTGAATGACTAAGTAAAAAGGAAAGAGAGAGGATTGTGAATGACTAAGTAAAAAGGAAAAAGAAAGGATTATGAGTGTGCAGGTAAACATGAACATGTGAAGAAATATAATGTATGGATACATGAATGTGTGGAGAAATTTGAAGTTGCAAAGAAACATGAAATATGGGCACATGAATTTGCAAAGAAATGTGAAGTTTCACATTCCACACAACTTGGAAAATGACAAAGTGTGGTAAATGGTCACATAAATGACTAAGTAAGAAAATAAGGTAAGGTAATTCCATATGAAAATAACACTTAGTTGGGAAAATGGAAAATAGACAATTGAACTCGATAATTGAAATAATGATAAAACTAAAAGTAATGGAGATAATGATAAAAAAATTGATGTGGGAAAAGTGTGATACCATTGGCATATACAAGTATGTTTCTGCAACTATGCATGTCTAGCTGCCTCTCTCAGCGCCACGTTTCTTTACCCGGTTGATAGTTGTCCATGCCTAAGCGTTCATGCTTGCCCATCTCCTCGACGTGCCTCACTCCATAGCCATCCTTCAGTAGTAGAGTCTAGAACCAGTCAGGCTCATCTTTAGGTTGACACGTTACTCTCCATCTCTCCCTGGACTAGAGCCATTATAAATATTATTAGATGGTAAGGGGAGTAAAGTTTTGGACAGTTCCTTCCCTACTCCCCTGAGTGCCAGGGCGTCAGGGTAAATTTTTCTTTGTGTCTCATAAGCGGGCATATCCTTTTTCCCTCTTCTGCTCTTCACGTTGGTGCTCTTTTTTACATGGATTTGGCTTGTGATGTTTGGTTCGGTTTCTGCTGGAGGATAAAAGCAGCTCTCCCCTCGGCAGTCACCTGGTAAAGGTCAGACTCTGTGTTTTCTTTCATTCAGCTTGTTTTATCTGTCTTGTTTCAAGCTAGAGGGAGTTAAACTTTTTCTTTTTATGATGAATTAAAAGTCTTTGCACGATAACAGTGAGTTTCATTATAGCCTAAAATCCTGTTTCTGAGGTGATGCTTTAAAAATATAGAATTTGGATGTGTGTTTTATGTGCTTAAGCTAGTCTCAGGGGATGATCGTAACTTAGATATGTTTTGGGTAATTATTCATATTTTGAAGAAGTTCATAGTGATTTACAAACCCTGCTCAGATTGTAGAATTAAATTAGGAGCATGGTGGTGTATCTTTAAAATATATTGTTGTTGTTTTGGCTGCCATGATCAATCATCCAGTTAACATCCTGTAAGGAACAGAGAGTCTATCAGCGAGTAATGGGAATCTCTAGTAAGAGGCAGGTCTCCAGCATTAGCTCATGAGTTCTGTTTTGAGTCATTTCTCTCCAATCTTGAGCCCTAGTTTCCTGAGCCGGAAAACCACCTCCCGATCCCGAAATCCCATATCTGGTATCCAAAAAGTCTAAAGGCCTGGTTTTTTTCAAAATTCATAGAGATCCGTGAAAGGTGACATAAGCTTTAGTAAATGCTCCTGGACGCATGGCTCCATATGATCTTGAGCCCTCATAGGATAGACGAGACCATCCTTCCATCGAATTTCCTGGCGTTGGATCTTCTGTCAAAAAAGCATTAATCTCCCTCACTTGGCACTACTCCATCCAAGTAATATGCTTTAACCGGTCAGCTGATCATTTATTCTTGGCTAAATATCCTGATATGGAAATCTCTCCCTTGGTCTATTTCCCAGATCCGCAGAATACTTTCTGTCCCATGCTTTGATGCCGACAGTACCTTTTATCAGAAGAGTATTAAAGTGCTCTCTCTTGGTTATTTCAATCCGAGTGTTATGTACAGGTTTATGCCATTTATTTCATTCTACTTGGGGAGGAGTGATAAATAGGTGTTGTAAGCTTTAGTAAATTCTCTTGGACACCTAGCTTCATTTGACTTCGAGCCCTCATCTAGAAAGTCGAGACCATCCTTCCAGCGAATTCCAAGCGCCAGATCCTTTGTCAGTGAAGTATTAAACTCCCTCTTTTCATTCATTCCTAGCTCAAAATCCCGATATGGTAATCATTCCCATAGTCTAATTTCTGTCCCGTGCTTAGACGCCATCAATACATTTTACCAGAAGAGTATTAAAGTGTTTTTCTCTCGGTTTGTTCAGTCCAGGTGTTATGTTCAGTTTCTGCCATCTTTTCATGCTTCTTGGGGCATGAGCCCTTGATTTGAAACCTATATAGTTCATTAAGTATCATTTATTCCTAGCCAGGGGGTAGAGTTTGGAGGCGCATGGAGGGTGGGTCTGACGCCTCGGCCACGGAGGCCATGGTAAGGGCAACAATTCAGGCTGAGAAGGATTGGAGAGATGCCACATTAGCTAGAGGTTGGCAATCCACTCTGGACGAAGTGGTGGTCCGCCCATCAATGCCAAATGCTGATAAGAATGCGGATAGGTTTCAGGGAGACTAGCCTTTGAGGGAGGGAAAATATAAAAGTGTGTTGCAAACAAAATACAGGGCCATGCATGAACATGCAAATCACTACAACAAAGCGCGCAACCCTGTAAAAACTACTCCCCCCCCCTGCTGCATTAAAACTAGATAGTGACTACCTCACTGAGCGAATAGAAAGTTTACAGGAACTAGCTTTAGTGGGCAGGTGGCATTTTCCAGACATGGATGATGCCATGATGAGAAAATGGCTTGAAGCTCAGTGGAAACCATTGATAGGATATTTTCCCATTGTTTCAAGTCTTATGAAGGAGTGGTATTGCTTTCACTTTTATGTGCCAGTGATGTAGAAGCCATCTTGTCCCGACCCTGGGTTCATAAAAGAAGCTTCCTTGCTCTCCATAGATGGTACATTGGGCATGACCCTCTGAAAAACACTCCGTCTAACAACTTGATCTCGATAAAGCTCCCAAACCTTCCCCTGGAGATGTGGTCTACGGAGACTCTATCTGAGATAGGCAATTCCATTGGAAGATTTTTCTATGTTGACCCGAGATGTAAGGGGGAGAAAGACAAGCGAATTGCGTGGATTCTCATTGAAAAGGCCTACAGGGGGGATTTCCCGACCACATTTAGATTGCGTAGCGGGACCTAAAAATAAATCAACGACTGGATTTCTGGGGCATTCCCTTCAGATGCTCTGCCTGCCACAGGACAGGCCACCTCATTAAAAATTGCTCACGACGCCAGAAGCTAAAAAGCAGAATGTTTTATCAAAATACCCGAGTATCTTCCCCCATGCCGTCTGAAAAGGAAAAGTTTTCTCCTACAGCCAGTATCGACGGAAAATGAAGCTATGCAGGAAAATTTGGAAATCTTGGAAAAGAATCTCATTTCTCCCTCGCAGGATATCTCTCAGGAACTCTCTCAAGGCACCAGCAACAAGCCTGAAAACTCGTTAAATAAGGGTTACAATACTGTTAAAAAGTCTCAATCTTTTCTAAGCAAGCCTCCACCGGAACTGATTGATGAAAAAGTTGTACCATCCCCCCCCCCAATCATGCAGCCCTTCAAGGATTTTACAGTGGAACTCAAATTATTCTCATTTCATCATCCTCGCCAACTCCCAGGAAAAATCCATCAGAGAAAGGCAAAGAACTGATGGTATCCCCAACCCCTCTAAACTCCCTTGTCTCGTCTCCTGTAAATGTGTATGATAGCGACTTAGACTTAATTTTAAGTAAGAAGTCCCTGGAGTTGGAGCCCTTAACCATCCACAAACAAAATAATCCTTCTCCTATCCTCATTAGCCCAAATTCTGCTAAAAATATAACAGTGAGAAAGAAGGTCAAAGGAGGTAGTAGACATTTTAGAGGGTCGTCAAAGGATACAAACAAAGGTATGAGGAACCTATCTTTGGTAAACGTTCCCATTTTTGACATGTCAGAAATACAGCCTCTTAGAGCAAGCATGGTTGAAAATCCTCCCAAATGACCTTCGTCATTTCTATGAATATAAGAGGTTTGGAGGCAGACCTCAAATTTTTGGTGTTAAAGACTTTGTTTCACTCAGCTCAGCCAAAAAGTATTTTGATTCAGGAAACTATGCATAGCAAGCACGTGTCCATCTCCTACTCTAGGAAAATGTTTCCCTCATGGCACATGGTGGCATCGGAAGCAAAGGGTCTTTCGGGAGGGCTGGCGGTCCTATGGGACACTATCTGGATTAGAGCCAAAGATTTTAAATGTTTTGCAGGCATTCTAGTCTCTGCATCCATCAGAGGAACAGACTGTCCCATTAACATTCTGAACATCTATGCTCCTTATAAGAACAGAATTCCCTTCAGGGAAAAAAATTTTGCCTTAGAGATTTTTGATATTGACTCTCTGATGATTGTAGGAGACCTCAATGTTACTCTAAGCCCAGAGGAACGATGGGGAAACTGCAGAAAACATGACCCGCTTGCTGACCGCATAAAATTGGAACTCTTGCATATGAATCTCATGGATATTTCTCCATCTAAAATGATGCCTACATGGGGCAATGGAAGAATAGAGAAGGCATTCATCGCTAAGAGGATTGATAGATTTATTGTTCATTATAGTATTATTGATAAAATGGGCATGCCCTATTCATCAATTGAAAACGTGTTCATATCCGACCACAAGCCGATTTATCTTGGATGGAATGAAAAGGGCTTTAAGAAGGGGTATCCATTTAAACTCAACAGATCATGGCAGGAAACACCAGATTTCAATGAAGTTATATCAAATACATGGAAGGAATTGTTGGCAAATGATATGCTGCCCCCATTTATGACCTTCATAGACAAATTATCCTCTATAAGAAGGGTAGTAAAAGAATGGCAGATTAAAAAAAGATAGGGCGACAAAGTGGCCCTCAAAGAAACTCAGAAGGAATTGGACAGTTTATCCATAGCGATGGCCGCTCATTCTCTCCCTTTTAGCATGAGATGCCGTATAAATGACCTTGAAAGGAAAAAACACATCTTGCTGAAGCAGGAAGAGGATTTTTGGAGGTTCAAGAGTAGGGCAATCTGGCTCAAGGAAGGCGACAGGAACACAAAATTTTTCCACAAGTTTGCTAATTCCAGGCGCGAAAGAAATACCATTTGGAAAATCAGTGATGGTCGGGGGGGATTCCTCTTCTCACAACAAGAAATCACAAAGGAAGTTGTGAGGCATTTTAAAAACCAATATAAAAGGAGAGAAGAGTGCAAATTTCAATATATTTTATGGGGTATTGATCAAGTTCCACAAATGTTTGAAGACGAGAAGAATGATCGCCTCTTTCAGCCCATAACAGAGGAATAACTTTTAGGTGTTATGAAGACTTTCAAAAAGGATAAATGTCCTAGCCCAGACGGCTGGACAATAGAGTTCTTCATCCATTTTTTTGATATCATCAAAAGAGACTTGTTGAGGATGGTTGAAGCAGCAAGAATTTCTGGCAGCATTCATCAAATTACAACATCCACCCAGATAGCTCTTATTCCAAAGAAAATGGATGCGGTCTCCTTTCAAGATTATAGGTCGATATCTTTATGTAATATAACATACAAAATCATTTCAAAAAATATTGCGGAAAGGATAAAGGAAACATTGGCCTCTTTCCTAACAAAGGATCAGCATGCCTTTTTAAAGGGAAGAAATATTTTGTATGCAGTCACAAATACTCAAGAAAGCCTGTTTTCTATGTTCACAAACAAAACAGAAGCTGCCATTCTGAAAATTGATCTACAAAAAGCATATGACTGCTTAGATTGGGGGTTTATTAGATGCTTATTAGCCAAGATTGGCCTCAGATCAAATGCCATAAGCTGGATCATGGCATGTGTAGAGAACGTGAACTATGATGTCATCTTAAATGGGATCCCCTCTCCTTTTTTTCTATCTGAAAGGGGGTTGCATCAGGGGTGCCCCCTCTCCCCTCTTCTATTTATCCTTGCAATGAATACTCTAAGCATTCATATAAACAGGGCAGTCTCTGAAAACAAGTGCAAGCCGGTGAAAATATGCAGGAACAACTACTTATTACACAATCTTTTTGTGGATGATGTACTCAATTTTGCAATGCTTTGCAGACTCTCATGGATTTGTCTAAATGACATTCTATATAGGTTCCAAAACGCTACTGGATTACAAATCAACAAGTCAAAATCTGTTCGTTTCCACAATGATGTCAATATGGAAACTGTGATATGGATCTCGGGTCTGTTTGGGGTCGAGACAAGGTCAATCAAGGAGGGTGTCAAATATTTGGGTTTTCAGCAAAAGGCTAAAGGTTACTCAAAGACAGATTGGCAATGGCTAATTGATAGGTACTATAAAAAGATCTCTGCCTGGGAATTCAAGTCTCTAACGTTGGCAGGAAGGATAATTCTTTCCCAAGCATTTCTATCGCAGCTTGTTGTATTCTGGGCGTACATATTTTATCTTCCTGCAAGTATAATCCAGAAGATGAATAGGATTACAGCAAATTTTATTTGGGGGGGCAAATCTGAACAGAGAAAATATCGTCTCACTAGTCTGGAGTAGATCTCTCTACCAAAAGCCTCAAGAGGATAGGGTTTAATGGATCTGAGATAATTTGGGAAAGCAATCTTGTGCAAATCCTTTTGGAGAGGAATCTTCGGGGAAGGGCCTTCGAGCGTTGCTATAAAAAAAAATACATGAAAGGCAAAGACATGGAATACTGGTTCAGAATTGGAAGGATCAGAGTCAGGTATGGATCAGCTATATGGATTAGTTTTCGCAAAATAGAGCACTATTTTCTTAAGAATCTTTATTGGAGTCTTCAGACTGGCATCAGAATCATTACTGGTATAGATCCCATCATGAGTGGACGAGAAAGTATAATCATTCCCGAAAGGCTTCTAATCTTTTTCCATGCAAAAGGTTATTTTACATGGGACAAGCTCATTCAAGCATGGCAAGGTCCTATTCCTCTCTGGAAGGAAGCTATTGATCTAGTTATGTCAGAGGTCCTGGGGAGACAATGGAATTCTGTCAGGGATATTTTGAGTAGCTGCGGATTTCTCAAGTCCAGGACGCAAGATTTCCTTATGTGGAAGACACCCAAGGCAAATCCTCAGGTGTGTGTAAACGATATTTACAAAGATTTGATTGACCAAAAGGCCAAAATCTCTGATTCCATGTTTCCATTAGTTTTCTGGAAAACAGGTTGTCCTCCCAAATTAATTCTATTTTCTTCACTGGTGTTCCACAATAAAAATCTGTCCTGGGAAAATCTAAAAAAAAGAAATTGGCACGGACCGAGCAAATGCTTAATGTGTTATTCAACTGAGGAAACCAACTTTCATATGTTCTTCCAATGCCTTTCTCTACAGAATATATGGCATGCTCTGGCTTCTTTATATGGTTTCCCTATAGTTTCTCATGTTTCTATGCACACAGCTTTCTTTTGGTGGAGCGGATAGAGAGAGTCATGGAGACCTATCATTATCATTGTCTTATGGTGCACGTGGAAATGGAGGAACAACAAAATTTTCAGATATTTGAACCTGCCTCTCAAGGATATATTTCAACATATCATTTCCATCTATGACTTTGTGCCGATTAAGCCTCCCAATCTGGAAAATGTCAATAGAAATCTTTAGCTAGATATTCTCTCTAGGTCCCCTAGGGCGTTCTTTGATGGTGTCGCACAGCAAGATTCTTGTGGTTGTGGATTCCATATTATTATGGACGAGAATCTTCAATATCTTATATCTTGGAATGGAGGAAGGGGTACAAATAGCATGGCTGAGGCGAGGGCTCTAGCGGGTCTTCTCGCTTTCTGCATTTTTCTGGATATTCAACCATCTCAATTTTTGGGATTCCAAAGTAATGATCGATCACGTCAATGGAAAGTGCCTTATCAGGAGTTCTCACCTCACTGGATGGATGGACAGGATTATGTTTTTTTGGGGTCTTGTAAAGGAATGCTCTATCCAACACATCTACAGAGAACAAAACCAACAAGCGGACAACTTGTCAAAGAAGGGTATTCTGTTAGAATCAAGCTCATGGTCCATGGAGGTAATTTTGGATGGGAAATCCTTTATCATGCAGGACTTCTCTGGGCGCATAATCTCTTCTGGTCTTTCCCTGATCTGCTATTTATTTCTAATTTTGTTATCTCCTTTTTTATGCCTCTTTCATCGTACTTGTATGATGTATATATTTTCTTGTCTCTCTATGGTATCAGGTCCTCATATCTGTATCTGCATATGGTTTATGATCTCTGTTACGCTCCTTATATGTGATGTGTATATGCACAGATTATTTTTTGTTAATTCTTCTTCCTCGGAGGGACACATTCCAGGTTTATGTTTCGAGGGGAAAAAAGTCCTCTGCAGCTTGTTATAGCTTGACTTTTGTACTGATCTGATATCTGTTATATTGTCTCAATATAATATATTATGCTTTTTCTCTCTGAAAAAGAAACTTTTATCTTTTATTATGTAAAATGCTAGACAATGTTGAGACATAGGGCTATCAAATGAGAGGATGAACACAACTAATTCCTTTTCTTATTTTCTTAATATTTTGAAAACGAGAAACCATTCATGTTAGTCATGTGTGAGGAAGTAGTGCAACATTGAAACTGACCTTGAATTATTGAGGACTTGCTAGTTCTTTCATGTTCATGAGGATCATCTAGCACTTTCTAGATTTCAAAATTTGGTCCTCCTATAGAGGGATATAGTTCAACTATGAACAGAAATCACTCTAGTCGATGTGTAGCATGAAAACACATCAACCATTAGATATTTTTTTGAATTGATTATTGATTCATTACCATGCAATGTGACATTATGATCACAATGCATTGTGATTAAGTATTGTAACAATGTCTTTAGACAATTCCCATGATCATCTTGGAGAGTAATTACTATTCTATTTTTTCTTTAAGATTGTTTTTTTTGTTCTTTATTCTCAAGTTCCCTTAATCTTGAACATGGTATCAAAGCTATTGGTTTTTACATATCCCTGTTGTTTTCAAATCATGTTGAGTAAGATATCTAGTGGTTTACTATGGGATAATTGATTTGTTGAATATATCTTATTTTTTATGTAGGTCCAATCTATCAGGAACTTGAAGATGGCTTCTAATATTGATCTTATAATTTTGAATGGATAAAATAATGTTATTTGGGAGCCATACATGGAATCCCTAATGAAGATAAAAAGGATCTAATGGCACATGAAGATTGATATTCCATATTGAAAGGATTATTGGGTGTGGAGCTTGATTATATTCATGATTCAGAGGTCTCAGCTACGTTGGACCCCGGTACCTAAATGAGGTGGCAACGTTGCCCGTATGATACTCGTCGGGGGGTCCAGGGCCTTGTAATATATTATCATTTCATAGTCAATCTAGGTCGTTCATTAGGCTGATGATTTGACAATAGAAGTTATGTTAATATAGGTTTTTTTTTCCATGGAAGGCAACCCTCGGTTTATATAAGGGAATTATATTGTGACTATGTATTATTATTTTGAGCGAGAGAGAGAGGAGGAGGTTATGTGAGAGAGAATAGGAAATTACAATGGATATGTTGTAGGTTGTATCTCTTCATTTTGTTGGATAATATAAAAGGAAGGATTGGTTGTTTCTCTATGGACATAACCCAAATTGGGTGAACCATTTATTTTTGTGTCTCTTTTTTTTTGTGCATTTCTATGTTTGTGTTTCCTCAATATTTTATGTATTTTTCTTTGTTAATTAATTTCTAACAACAATCACTAGATGAAGTTTTTCATCAACAAAAAGAAACTTGAGGCCATTACGACCTATATTGCTTGGGAAATTGTTTTTGATATGAGTGGGATAGATTGTCCTCATAAGGTCTAGAATAAATTGAATTCATTATTTGAAAATTTTGATGAAATTCATTATCTGTAAACAATCGTTCATAACAATATATCTAATAATATTATATTAAAAATATGAAATTCTACACTATTACAGTTTTATTAAATTTCTAGATCTGTAGATTTTATTGTAATTAGTGCATACATGCGAATGGAAATTACGTAGAAAATAGAGAACAAAAAAATCAAAATCTCACACAGACATAAGATACAAGATTTGCTCTGGCAAACCCTTTTGGGGGAAAACCCAACTAGAAGGTGAGGTTGCTCCGCTCTATTTCTCTGTATGGAAATATGGTTGCAGGTACAAAGAAGTATGGCCTATGGCCTTTGGGTTTCTATAGTGCAAAAATCCTCTGTGTTCTCTACCTCTTATCCCTCTTGGATATTTTTTCTCAGCTATGGAACAAATGCACTTGAAATAATGGAATGCCTCTTCCTACCAGTGGCCTGGTCATAACACAACTTGATAGCCTACTAGTGGTTAAGTTTGACTACATCAACTCTTAACTAGAGTTATAATATAAACATTTCTAGAGTATTTTACATCACAATCACATGGCTATCCCCTTTTTCCATGGTAGCATCATCTTGAACCATGGTGATGAAAACAGGAAGGTCAATTTTTGAGTGGCATAACTTTTGCATACCGATTCCAATTGACGCGCTTCTTGCGTCGTTGGAAATATATTTGTGTGTAGAATAACATGAAAATGTTTTATGCTAAAGAGGCAAAATTTTACCCCAAAAAACATTGTTTGATGCATCAAAACTCCCCCGGAAGGTTTTCTGACCCTGTTTTGCCAAATTAGGTTCTGTTGGTATAAACGATCTCATGAGCTGATTGTTCCATTTTTTCCACTCTAATTGCATCGATATGGATGAAAAAAAATATCATGATCCAATCCGAATCAATTCAAGTCATTGAATTAGAGAAAGAGTTGTTCTCCCTTGGTCCCCATTATTGGCTTGTGTTAAAAGGATACAATTGAAGAAAGGTGAATGCAACAAGAACTTTCCAAAGAAATATGGACAACTCATTCAACTAGTCATCATGAATTTTAGAAGACCATATTATGTGTTATATTCCTCATTCAAAAAGAACTAGAGACCATGTAAAGAATATGGCAATTAATTTGGTCAAAATTTTCTTTTATTAAATTTTTATTTTATTAGGTTTTTTAATCTTTTAAATGGTGGTTGGCCCTCTTCTGAAAAATATTAAAAAAAAAAAACTTCTCCTTCCCAAATTCCAACCTTGTAAGATATTTCATGTTTTCTGAAAAAATAATCACGAAGCAAAGAAATTGGCCAATAAAGAGGTTGGTTTGGAAATTATAATGTTATGGATCAATTGGAAAGAGTTAATATGCCCCATCCCCTAATGTGTTCCCCGCACCTTAAATGAATATGTTTGTTAGATTTTGTAAAATTATATACATATTGAGTGGGTCGAATGCTTACAAGCACGGGCTTCCTTGTACGTTGTCATACATTCAAAACTAGAGGGGGAGTAGAGTTTGTGCATATTGATAAGTTAAGATTAGGCACATTGTGATGAGATTCAAAGAGTAGGTGACCCCTAAAATAGAGCCTCCTCCGTTGTGGTGGAGTTTGAGATAGTTACTACTTTTATGAGTGTTTTTTGGAAAGTGTACACCTTTAGTTGTGTTGATAGCCAAAAATGACCATGTCCAACATTAAGGAAATCACCTGGTTAGGGTCCTAATTAGACCCTTTTTCATTTGGTGTGGTGATTTCAACCAGTTACAGTAGTAATTGCCTCAACCAAAATCTAATCTAAATTAAATTCCTAAAATAATCTAAATGTGCAAACTATCCCTAAATCTAGCGTTTACCTGTTGGTGTATGAAATTCTTCACAGTTGATATTAACAAGAAAAAGAGCATACTTGCCTACTTTTAGTTGCTTGAAGGAAGGCAATATGTTAAATTGGTTGAAATAAGGGCTTGGCTAGGCCATGGGGATGCTTTCTCCTGCGAAAGGAGACTTTCAAATATGCATTCCTAATTGCAGATGCAATCTAATATAAATATGCAGAAAACAAAAGGAAATTTAGTCTATTGTAATCAAGAGAAGGAAAAGTCCTAATCTCAATCAAGAACAAAGCATAATGGCTGGATTTGAATCTAAGTGTATAATAAGCCTACATATTAATGAAATAGTTCATAAAATCTGCAGTTGATAAGTTCATGTTTAAATTCAATATTAAAATGGATTCATTGTTAAATGCATTATTACAACTTTAAAATAGTTATATTGATGCAACAATGATTAATAGTAGATAGAAAACCATGCATTCAATAAAAAATATTTATCAACGAAAACATGTAAATCTACATAAACCCATTACTCAAGTCCATTCCAATCGAAGCCTAGCATGAAAAAAAATAGGTTTTCATTAGTTTAAATAAGCATACATATTCATGATATTAACAGTAGCGTAAAACCATGAACAATATATTCATAAAAAATAATGATTAAAAATAAAACTGAGAATAAATTAATTAAGCAATTAACCAGTGTACCAAACTAATACAATAGTGCACCAGGATGCCTTATTAGCAACTCCCAATGATTGAATTATCCTTTCACATTTTTCCCTTACAAAAGTGCAAATAATTCCTCCTAGAAAAATCCTCTTTCTAATTCTACAGAAAAAAACCCGCCTTGCAATAGTGCAAATGAGTATTCTCTTTTGCATAAATGGAACTATTAACTCTTTTATAGAGTTATTATTTATACTTTACAATTTCATTCTCAAAATGGAGAGATGTTTCAAGACACTTGAATTATGATATTGAGATTTAGAAAAAATCTTCTTTTTCCTTTGTAACTCCAATCCAAAATTTAGACATTTCAAGTAGTGGTTTTCCTCGACGAATTCTGCAAAAATAATAACAAGACTATAATTAAATGACTATTAAAATTGAAAACAAAACCCAAATCTAAAAAAAACATTCAAAAAAAAGATTCTAATTTAATTAACTAAATATAAACTCCCAATTGCTTCCTACTATGGTATCACTAGCAAATAGATAACCTCGAGTTTAAATCCTAACAACAGAATGTCCTAGCAATCAAATCTTTACTAAAAATTCACTTAGAAAACTATATTTGTTGTAAATTTAAAACCTCATTTTCTGCTGAAATTTAGGAGTATATAATCTTCAGATATAGTCAACTATCTATTTCCAAATAATTCTCCTCTGTTTAACCTTTCCAACCAGTCCTCTTAGGCCTAATTTCTACCCTAAATCTCAAAATATGTCTTTTTAAATTTAGAGTCTTGTAGTTGTTTAAACACAATTTGACAAATGGTCTAGGCACGTTTTGTTTAATAATTGTGAATTCAAAATTAAATCCACATAAATGGGCTAAATATGAGTATCTTATGGTTGTTGTGGAAAATAATGTAAATCAATAATGTCTTAAAGTTGGGCTTGGTGAGTATTATTTTTTAAACCATGGAAATCGTGAACTAATAATAAAAAAATTAAATGAAGGTACACGTGCTAAGGTGAAAGGTCACGGTGATTAGTTGGAGATGAGTTCGAGCCTTCAGAACGTTAGATGACGGAAAAAGCCATTCATTATTGAGTATTTTACTTAAAGAAAGAATCTGTTAGGTAGATTATTATATTATTGAATTTGAATTTGTTAGGTAGTTTATTATACAATTGAATTTATTGAGTATGAGGAATGAACGAGGGTAGATTCACTCTTGTATTGTGATATTGTATTGTGAAATTGGTTAGTTGGAGATGAGTTCGAGTTTTGAGAATGTTAAATAATGGAAAAAACTATTAATTATTGGAGTATTTTACCTAAAAAATTTGCTAGGTAGACCATTACATCATTGAATTTGAATTTATTAGGTAGTCTACTATATCATTGAATTTATTGAGTATGAGTGAACTTGGGTACATTGACTACTCTATTGTGAAATTGGCCTTTTGTGTGATAACTAAAATAAATTTCTGCCTAATAGGATTATATTAAAAAAATATTAATATATATAATTCTCAAGATCATCGTCTTAAAAGCTATACATGGCGTCTTAGGGAATAGCATAAACTTGTATTGATGTAATGTCACTAGTTTGTCTTAGAAAATAGCATAAACTTGTATTGATGTAATGTCACCAATACTGTATATGACAAAAATTGAACTAATTGAACTTTGAGAATGGGCTGGACTTACCATTAAATGATAAATTTATATAAAATGTAGTTTGAAAGTATATTTATATTTAAGAAAAGTTTTTCTGTAGAAATCACAGAAGAGAAAATTTTGGCCAATGCATTTCAAACCAACCAGTGTAGTTCATCATCAAGGCCAGATGAAGAGGCATATAAAGAGCAATGTAGACAACGTAGCAATTATACTAGTTTTTTTAATAATTTATATAATATTATAATTTCTTAATATAATATTATTTAAGGATAGGTGGTTTTTTTAAAGGTTCTAAGTTTAAATTTAAAGAGGTGAAATATATAGTTAATGAACTAGATTTTTTATTTGACAAACAAAGAAAATTAATATTTTTTATTTTATAAACAAAGAAATTAATAAATTATTAACTGGTTGTTGACTTTATGATTTTACCATTATTATTAAGCAAAATTATTAATTTAATAATAATGAATATAAATGGCCAATCAAATTAAAGTATATTGAGCCAAACATAATTAAAAAAAACCAAAACTCTATAAAAATAAATGAAAATACTATTTTAATCTTATTTTTATATAATTGTTAAATTTAAAAGTTAAATTATAAATAAATAATTTTTTTAAATGTCACAAATAACCTTTAATTTAACTTATTATTTAATGTCATCTATAAAAATTTAATTAATTGTATATATGACAAAGTTAAATTAAATTTTTTTTTACTATAAATATAAAAAGATTCAATTAAAAAAATTAGCTTAAAAAAACTAAATATATACATTTTTAAAAGTAATATACAACATTCATAAATATTAATATAATTTATTATTAAATATAATAATTAATAGTATTTATCTCAAAAAAATAAAAATAAATAAATCTCTAATGTGTTCTTTAAATTACAATTAAAAAATATGAATAACCTTCCACAAAGTTTTTATTAATTGAGACAAAAGAAAATTGTAAAAGGAAGATGTATGTCTACAACCATTTAAGACACGTCAAAACCAGTTAATCACTACTCTAACTCATTATTAAATGTCATTTTATAAAAATTTAATTAACTCATTATGCAAATATACATATATGTAGTTTATAAAATAATAAATAATTAGTTTGTATACCATTAAACATAATTATTTTATAAATTTTGATATTTAATTTAAATACAAAAATTTAATTCATATTTTTATAAAAATAATATAAAATTAAATAAATTTAAAACTAATTAATCACTACTCTAACTCATTATTAAATGTCATCTATAAAATTTTAACTAACTCATTATGCAAATATACATATTTATAGTTTATAAAATAATAAATAATTAGTATTTTATATATAATTAAACATAATTTTTTTTTTCTAAGTAAAGTCTACGTCTGTATTAAGGTAAGAAAATATTTACAATGATTACATCATCCGAGGGGGCCGTGGCCAGCCCTCTAACAGAAACAACTGAAACAGACTATCTTTCCAGTGAGACCCAGTTACAAGACTTTGTCCATTTGAGTTTCTTGGACAGCAGACAAACAAAAAACAGACCCTGTAAAGTCCATGGACGCTAACCTTTGACACTATACTGACTAGAGACAAACCGCCATGAGGAGGCATAGAAGTAGGACTGAGAACGACCAAATTGAGAACCAACAAAGACATAGAAGACTTTAAGCAAAAACCTGGAGAAGAGCAACCAAGGAGACTCAGGAAGGGTGGCTGGGCGCCTCCGGTGGCTTCCTCTGCTCCGGACTAGGCGAATCGAGCCAGATGACCAGCTCCTCGTCACACTAAAGCTGCCCATCCGAACCTGGGTGAATTGAGTCGTGGTCTTCTCCTCTATCCTGAGCACCATTACCCGGAGGCGGAATTTCCTGCACAGACGTGGCATGAGCCGAGTTCTCCTGGACCTGGACCTGCAGAGGTTGATCAACCGGCGCGACGGCAGCCAGGGGACGGGGCACACGATAAACCCTCCCATTCATGTCCCCCAATAAAATCTCGCTGCTCTGAAAGCTTGCAGAGGCCGGGGAAGATGATGAGTGATCTTCAGGAGCCGCCTCTGAGAGATAAACCGAAAAATTGACTATTACATCTGAGCGAAGGAGCCTTCCAGGAATTCTGAAGCGGATTGTCTGGTAAGAATCCGGCAGAATCAGAAATTCCTCCTCAGAGCTGGAGGACGAAGGGGCCATGGCATTCATGGGAGCGACAGGATGCGGCTCCTCCCCTTCGTATGCAATGCGAATGCCAGATCTACCACCTCGAGGAGGCACACCTCTGCCTCGCATCATAGCTCCTAACGCAAGGGCTATGAATCTCTGCTCCACCACCCTGAGACGACCCTCCGGTGAAATTTCTTGCCAAATGCCAACCTCGAATGGCTTGTTCTGGGCCTGGCGTGACTGGGCCTGCCCACTAAATAGCATGTTCGCAACCTTCAGCACCGGCAGAGGACAGGGATCCCTCATCCTTGCGCATTCCAGGTTCTGAGCAGGCTCGTTCGGCTTGAAAGCGTTGTCCTCCCAGTTCTGCAACGTATTAATGTCGATTGTCATGGGAATTGAATAAATTCCTATCTCCCTTGCCTTGAGTCGCATGCCCATCCTGTCAAGCGCGTCCCAGGTGTTGAGACAAGTGCCTGCATTAATGGCATGTTGTATCACCCGCATCCGGGTAATTATTTTATAAATTTTAATATTTAATTTAAATACAAAAATTTATTTGATATTTTTATAGAAATAATATAAAATTAAATAAATTTGAATCTCAAAAATATTTTTTAGTAAAGTGATTAAAGTTGATGCAGGGTTTAAATATTGCATTTGTTTTACCACCGGAAAGAACACAATTACGAATCTTTCGTCTACCCTTTCTCAAGATGTGAGTTGCCCAAAAAAATTAATTAATTCATTATACAATCTTGAGGGTACAACCTCGTTGCGGCAAGAGCTAATGAGCATACTATAGGGCATTAAATGACCGCTTAGCTGCATGCTCCACCGCCATTATTTTTTATTTATCTACTCACCGCACGCGTGTGTTATCGCGTTATAGAGCATGCAGCTAAGCAGGCATTTAATGCCCTATAGTATGCTCGTTAGCTCTTGCCCGCTTAAATAACCTTGTGAATAGTAGACAGTGAATGATGAATAAAAATAAACTACATGAACTGAAAGGTCCATGAAAAGAATGAACTGATGACAGTGTGTACCAAGCAACATAATAGGCTTACAATTCAGCATAAAAATTTTAAATACATAACACAGATCCCAAATCAACGAGCAATAACATGTTTAATTTGATAACCAATCAAATTTAACAAAAATAAAATAAATTATTTTTAAAAATTAATAAATTTCAATTTCCAAGGTTAAACTATAGAAATATTGTATTCTTTTTTTGTCAATGTCAAATTAATATGGTTTGACCAAAAACCCAATGCAATATCCACGACATCCGGTAGGGATAATAAGTGAATATTAATTAAAATGAAATAAATATTTCACCAACTCCAATGTAATGAACTAAAAAGTTGCAGTTATCCATCCTCATTGCAGATGAATAATGGTCATGAACTGCCATTTCAGATGTTATGCTAAATGTCTCTTATAACCATATCTACATTTTCAAAATTATCTAGCCTTTCTAATCCTTCACACATATTCTTTTGCAAAGGACATAATTTTGTATCAAAACACTTTAAAATTTGTGTTGAAATATTAACAACATTGGCAACACATTGAGTTGTATTTCTTTAGCCAAAATTTCTTTAAAAATAATCGAATTGAAATAACATAATAGAAGATAAAAAACCCATGATAATGGAACTGGAACTTACTTTGACCTAGATCTAACTCCAAGAGATGACCTGATGATCTCACGGAGGCAGCAAGGGTTCGATTCTTCGTAGTGGTAAGATGTGGGAGACAGGGAGGAGGAGGTAGCTTCATGATATTTTTCTTCTGCTTGCCCTTGACCAGAGGTCGCAGGGGCCAAACCCTGACCCAATTTTCCTACCCCAACAATTATGTTGAAGCGAAACTCAAAGGGTCCATTGCAATCAACTACACAACACTTAATCAAACTAATACATACTATATTCCCAGGTTCAAAACCCTTGCCCTTCAATTCTAAAGACCCTTGCTCATCCTTGAGCTTGGCATCCATGACCCATATTTTCCCTTCAGAAGCCGAGTACAGAGACAACACATTCACTGACAATGTGATCTTCACTATCTGTGTACCAAGTCAAAAATCCCATGTCTTTCCAAACCCTCAAAGCCTTTCAAAGACCTCACCTCAATACTTGCATGGCTAAAACCTAATTGAAGCCATATCTGAAGTTGAACTCTATCGCACCAGCCAGACCCTCAGAACCGTGCAGGATCAAGCATGATCGGGAATTGTGGTTATAAAAACAACGGCTCCCGCAACTTTTTTGGCATATTGGTCGGTCGGGGCTTTATCAGGCGTAGAAAACATGTGATTCAAAGTGTCAAACCCTGATGCTATTGTCCTACCCCAACAACATATGTTGAAGCAGAAGTTGAATTGAGTGAATGGGGCCATTACAATCAATGACACAACAGTTAATCAAACTAATACATATTAGATTCCTAGGTTCAAATCACTTACCCTTCAATTTTGAAGTCCTTTGCTCATCCTTGAGCTTGGTAGCCATGACCCGTATTTTCCCTTCAGAAGTCGAGTACAGAGACAACACATTCATCGACACTGCAATCTTCACTGCAAATTCGTGTACCAAGTCCAAAATCCCAAGTTTTTCCAAACCCTCAGAGCCTTTCGAAGCCCTCACCTCGATACCCGCATGGCTAAAACTCAAACTCGAAGCCAAATTTGAAGTCGAGCTCTGTCGCACCAGCCAAGCCCTCAGAATCCTGTGGGATCCAGCGCAATCGGGCATTACGGATATTAAATCATTAGCACTTAATTAAACTAATATATACCAAATTCCTAGGTTCAAAACCCTTGCCCTTCAATTTCGAAGTACCTTGCTCATCCTTGCTTGGCAGCCATGACCCATATTTTCCCTTCAGAAGCCGAGTACAGAGACAACACATTCACTTACGCTATAATCTTCACTACAAATTCGTGTACCAAGTTTAAATCCCAACTTTTGCCAAACCCTCATATTCTTTTGAATCCCTCACCTCGATACTGGCATGGCTAGAACCTGAACTCGAAGCCAAATTTGAAGTCGAGCTCCGCAAAAGCAGATATAATAACATCCTTCATGAGTTCCTTTGGGCAAAAGCAGTGATATTTCCATGCTTTTATGCTCTTTTATGCTCTTTCCCTGTTTGTAGACTCCATTAGGAATAGTGATTCCTCCAAACAGGTCGAATCTGGATGTTTCCCTACTTTTATGAGATGACATAGGAGTGACTATAGGGCGGTCAACATGTTCCTTTGACTCATAAAAACTCATTTAGGTTGACTAACGCTCTTCCCGAGGCAATAGACAGAGTTACCCTAGGTGCGTTAGATGCATGGCTAGGAAGCTTTATAAAGCATGTTGATAGTTCCTGGAGAGTGTTAGCTTGACAAATAGGCATGTGAACTTGGTCAGTCTTTCAGTGATCTTGACCTTTCTCCTCTGAGCTGATGAGGAGGTCAAGAGGAGGCCATCCTCTTGACCTTTACATGTTTTTAGTAGTTCCATCATGACCGGAACCAGTTGCTATCCTTTTTTACCACTCGTTCCTCCAAGAGGAGTCATCTTTCAGCTCTTTTTTTACTTTTAAAACATAAAAAGATCGTCAAGTACTTGTCGTTTTGAACTCGTAAAAGTAAATGAAATATGGTCTACTCAATATAATTTTAACTATTTTCCAAGTTGAGATAGACTATTGTATGAAAAAGGAACACCTTAGTTGAACATGGCTAAGAGGTTCTCTCAAATCTTGTTTTCTACCTTTTCAGATTTGAGAGACAAATTACGAAAAGGGACATGATGGAGTTTTCTTTTCCCTCTCTTTTTCAAACTCTCTAAATATGAAAAAGATACCAAAAATTAAATGACGAAAAACTTGTCACCATGATGAGCCCGAGTTTCTCCTCCTATGACTCGTAAAACTTACTAGGATGGATTCATTCAAAGAATGAAGTTATAGAAGAAGCATATGGTATCCGCTTCAAGCTTGTGTAAAAATAAAGAGGTACTCACTAGAAATGGTGGGGAAAAAGCCAAAGTGAAACATCTCTTGTATAGGCAGCATGTCACTCTTGAACATGACGCTCATCTATTTCTCATGTTGGGTTTGGGTTATCCTCACTCAGTCACTTGTCCTTTCGGGTTTGGGTGATCCATTTTGCCTCTCATCTGACTATTCCATTTTTCATCATAACCCTTGGTCCTATGTTGAGTCAGATGTTGCCACACTCCGGAGTCATGTCGCTAATATGATCAAGAGAACTCCTATCTACAGTTTGTTACCTATACATTGTCTGACCTTTTGCTACCATCTTGATCATACTCATTCATTTCACTTTATTCCTTGTTTCATGTCGATGATGGGGGAATCATCATGGCCCTCCTTCGGCACATCACTTCCTGTCGACTTCAGCTCATTATCCAAGAAGATGACTTAGAAACTCCCTTTTAGTACCTTAGAGCTTGCATGCCTTAATGGAAAGTTCTTCGTATCTGATGACAGGTTTTCACTATTGGCCTTCAATCAGATGATTCCACGAGTGTTCAACTTCAGCTTCATTTTCACATTCACGGATTGTACTATTGTACCTTGAGGGCCATTGTCATTATTGGTGGTTCCTCTCATACCTGTTAACGGTCCACATCATTGGCCAGTAATTAGGTGGTTTTCCAGCATGTTCGACTTTGACACATTCATTCGCATGTTACAATTCGTATGTTGATTGGGTTTTGATGGACCTTGAGTTTTGTTTGATATGACTCAAGTTTTGTGGAGCTATGTATTGTTTATGATTGTACACATGTTTCTTCTATACGGATGGTTGTGACCATGCCATGGGAATTTATTTCTATGACGATCCTTTTATATCAGGTTTCTGTGTCCATACCTTGGATCTCAGATTTACAGATGATCCTTCTCATTTAGATGGTTATGCCCATGCCATGGATCTTTTCACATAGTCCCCTTTTACCCTGATGGTTGCATCCATACCATGGATTCATCTTTTGATATCAGATATGTATACATATATGCATCCTTGATTTGCAGGTGTCCTGATAGTGTTTGTTCTCGTCCTTACAAAAGCTCATAAAGCATCTCAGCCATCACTCCATGTTCTTCCTTCATGCTTTAGGGGGCATCTGTTACACTATATTTTGTCACGCCTCCTGAACTTCCCTGTGTCATACCTTGAAGTGCCCGAAACTTGGCAATCATGTAGTGCACCCATCCTGATATGTAGCTCATATCCTCCCTAAAATATTGATGGAAAAAAATGCCTTAAGCCTTCCCTGAAAAAAGGGCTCTAAAACCCTAAATTTAGCATCATCGCTACCCTTACACTGGGAACCCATGCTGGTCGCTAGTTTCACTATACTAGCCTCGCGATGCCAACGCGTTTTTGGCTTGGATACTCGCGATGATCCCTAAAAGGAAATTTTTCCCAAAGAGGACAAGAAGCTTCATGATCTAGAGGCTTCCAAAACGACGAGTTGGAGGTTGTTCGACGTGGATGAGGTCAAGTTCTCTCAACTTGGCCCTTTGGTCTTATCCCTATGAACTACCTCCTTGAGATGAGGACCTTCTCCTATCTTTGGAGAGATCTTAACTCCCTTTCCCTGCCTATATATTCATCTTTTCCCATTCCCAAATGGTTGGTCTTTGGCTATTTGCACCCTTATGCTGAGATAGTGCCTACATGCTACTCATTTGGCTTGGAGAAGGAGTGCTTGGAGAGCTTGAGCTTGGACTTGGATATTCACTCAATGAGAGTTTATTGACATCAAGACTTGGTTGTATGCTTCCTCCTTTATTCCATTAATATATATGATTGTTGGTTTACTTTCCATAAATGTGTGTGCTAATGCATCATTTATCTAAATGCTTTTTTATTTGTTAAGTGGATTACTTTCGATTATGCTAAGTGTATTCGTATCCTTTGTTGTGTCTTTGATCTCTTGTGCAGGCATTCAAAAGTTGTGATTAGTAGGATTGAGCCTAAGGCGCAAGTGATTTGAGGTCTTCAACAAAGGAGGACGTTATACCATCAGAACGAGGTAGGCCATATTCCTCTTCTCTCATTTCGATTGTAATTTTGGAAAGTGTCTTGTATATTGTCACATAGGTTTCTATTCCCACTCATTGGGCTAGAGGGATCGTCTCTGTTCATAGAGAGGATTTGCCTAGACATCACCTCTCAGTTCAATGAAATAGAAAGGGCCATGGAACCTTGTGTAGATTGTGTATAATGTAGTTAGTGGTTGCCATCTCAATGCCCAACCATTGTACCAAGTCAATGCTCAATCATATCTATTCAATAAATAACTATCAAATGTCAATCAAAGATAAGTCCACCTTGTTGGTGTGTCAAAGAAAGGGACAGTAAAACTTATGGTAAGAAAATCATGAAGAAATAAATGATGTGAAGAAAAATTACTAAGTATTAAGTAAAAAAGAGTGTAAAGAAATATGAATGTGTGGAGGAATATGAAGTATGTGTGATGTTGTGTGAAGAAATATAAAGTATGGGTGATTTTCACATTCCAAAAAAATTGGAAAATGACTTAAGTGTGGTAAATGTTCACGTGAATGACTAAGTAAAAAGGAAAGAGAGAGGATTGTGAATGACTAAGTAAAAAGGAAAAGGAAAGGATTATGAATGTGCAGGTAAACATGAACATGTGAAGAAATATAAAGTATGGATACATGAATGTGTGGAGAAATTTGAAGTTGCAAAGAAACATGAAATATGGGCACATGAATTTGCAAAGAAATGTGAAGTTTCACATTCCACACAACTTGGAAAATGACAAAGTGTGGTAAATGGTCACATAAATGACTAAGTAAGAAAATAAGGTAAGGTAATTCCATATGAAAATAACACTTAGTTGGGAAAATGTAAAATAGACAATTGAACTCGATAATTGAAATAATGATAAAACTAAAAGTAATGGAGATAATGATAAAAAATTTGATGTGGGAATGGTGTGATACCTTTGGCATATACAAGTATGTTTCTGCAACTATGCATGTCTAGCTGCCTCTCTCAGCGCCACGTTTCTTTACCCGGTTGATATTTGTCCATGCCTAAGCGGTCATGCTTTCCCATCTCGTCAACGTGCCTCACTCCATAGCCATCCTTCAGTAGTAGAGTCTAGAACCAGTCAGGCTCATCTTTAGGTTGACACGTTACTCTCCAACTCTCCCTGGACTGGAGCCATTATAAATATTATTAGATGGTAAGAGGAGTAAAGTTTTGGACAGTTCCTTCCCTACTCCCCTGAGCGCCAGGGCGTCAGGGTAAATTTTTCTCTGTCTCTCATAAGCGGGCATATCCTTTTTCCCTCTTCCACTCTTCACATTGGTGCTCTTTTTTACATGGATTTGGCTTGCGATGTCTGGTTCGGTTTCTGCTGGAGGATAAAAGCAGCTCTCCCCTCGGCGGTCGCCTGGTAAAGGTCAGACTCTGTGTTTTCTTTCATTCAACTTGTTTTATCTGTCTTGTTTCAAGCTAGAGGGAGTTAAACTTTTTCTTTTTATGATGAATTAAAAGTCTTTGCACGATAACAGTGAGTTTCATTATAGCCTGAAAGCCTGTTCTGAGGTGATGCTTTAAAAATATAGAATTTGGATGTGTGTTTTATGTGCTTAAGCTAGTCTCAGGGGATGATCGTAACTCAGATATGTTTTGGGTAATTATTCATATTTTGAATTAGTTCATAGTGATTTACAAACCCTGCTCAGATTGTAGAATTAAATTAGGAGCATGGTGGTGTATCTTTAAAATATATTGTTGCTGTTTTGGCTGCCATGATCAATCATCTAGTTAACATCCTGTAAGGAACAGAGAATCTATCAGCGAGTAATGGGAATCTCTAGTAAGAGGCAGGTCTCCAGCATTAGCTCATGAGTTCTGTTCTGAGTCATTTCCCTCCAGTCTGGAGCCCTGGTTTCTTGAGCCGGAAAACCACCTCCCGATCCCGAAATCCCATATCTGGTATCCAAAAAGTCTAAAGGCCTGGTTTTTTTCAAAATTCATAGAGATCCATGAAAGGTGACATAAGCTTTAGTAAATGCCCCTGGACGCATGGCTCCATATGATCTTGATCCCTCATAGGATAGACGAGACCATCCTTCCAGCGAATTTCCTGGCGTTGGATCTTCTGTCAAAAAAGCATTAATCTCCCTCACTTGGCATTACTCCATCCAAGTATTATGCTTTAACCGGTCAGCTGATCATTTATTCTTGGCTAAATATCCTGATATGGAAATCTCTCCCTTGGTCTATTTCCCAGATCCGCAGAATACTTTCCGTCCCATGCTTTGATGCCGATAGTACCTTTTATCAGAAGAGTATTAAAGTGCTCTCTCTTGGTTATTTCAATCCGGGTGTTATGTACAAGTTTATTCCATTTATTTCATTCTACTTGGGGAGGAGTGATAAATAGGTGTCATAAGCTTTAGTAAATTCTCTTGGACACCTAGCTTCATTTGACTTCGAGCCCTCATCTAGAAAGTCGAGACCATCCTTCCAGCAAATTCCGAGCGCCGGATCCTCTGTCAGTGAAGTATTAAACTCCCTCTTTTCATTCATTCCTAGCTCAAAATCCTGATATGGTAATCTTTCCCATAGTCTAATTTCCGTCCCGTGCTTAGACGCCATCAGTACATTTTACCATAAGAGTATTAAAGTGTTTTTCTCTCGGTTTGTTCAGTCCAGGTGTTATGTTCAGTTTCTGCCATCTGTTCATGCTTCTTGGGGCATGAGCCCTTGATTTGAAACCTATATAGTTCATTAAGTATCATTTATTCCTAGCCAGGGTGTAGAGTTTGGAGGCACATGGAGGGTGGGTCCGATGCCTCGGCCACGGAGGCCATGGTAAGGGCAGCAATTCAGGCTGAGAAGGATTGGAGAGATGCCACATTAGCTAGAGGTTGGAAATCCACTCTGGACAAAGTGGTGGTCCGCCCATCAATGCCAAATGTTGATAAGAATGCGGATAGGTTTCGGGGAGATTAGCCTTTGAGGGAGGGAAAATATAAAAGTGTGTTGCAAACAAAATACAGGACCATGCATGAACATGCAAATCACTACAACAAAGCGCGCAACCCTGTAAAAACTACTCCCCCCCTGCTGCATTAAAACTAGACAGTGACTACCTGACTGAGCGAATAGAAAGTTTACAGGAACTAGCTTTAGTGGGCAGGTGGCATTTTCCAGACATGGATGATGCCATGATGAGAAAATGGCTTGAAGCTCAATGGAAACCATTAATAGGATATTTTCCCATTGTTTCAAGTCTTATGAAGGAGTGGTATTGCTTTCACTTTTTATGTGCCAGTGATGTAGAAGCCATCTTGTCCCGACCCTGGGTTCATAAAAGAAGCTTCCTTGCTCTCCATAGATGGTACATTGGGTATGACCCTCTGAGAAACACTCCATCTAACAACTTGATCTCGATAAAGCTCCCAAACCTTCCCCTGGAGATGTGGTCTACGAAGACTCTATCTGAGATAGGCAATTCCATTGGAAGATTTTTCTATGTTGACCCGAGATATAAGGGGGAGAAAGACAAGCGAATTGCGTGGATTCTCATTGAAAAGGCCTACAGGGGGGGATATCCCGACCACATTTAGATTGCCTAGCAGGACCTAAAAATAAATCAACGACTGGATTTTTGGGGCATTCCCTTCAGATGCTCCGCCTGCCACAAGACAGGCCACCTCATTAAAAATTGCTCACGATGCCAGAAGCTAAAAAGCAGAATGTTTTATCAAAATACCCGAGTATCTTCCCCCATTCTGTCTGAAAAAAAAAAGTTTTCTCCTACAGCCAGTATCGACGGAAAATGAAGCTATGCAGGAAAATTTGGAAATCTTGGAAAACGGTCTCATTTCTCCCTCGCAGGATCTCTCTCAGGAACTCTCTCAAGGCACCAGCAACAAGCCTAAAAACTCGTTAAAGAAGGGTTGCAATACTGTTAAAAAGTCTCAATCTTTTCTAAGCAAGCCTCCACCGGAACCGATTGATGAAAAAGTTGTACCATCCCCCCCCCCCCCCAATCATGCAGCCCTTCAAGGATTTTACAGTGGAACTCAAATTATTCTCACTTCATCATCCTCGCCGACTCCTAGGAAAACTCCATCAGAGAAAGGCAAAGAACTGATGGTATCCCCAACCCCTCTAAACTCCCCTGTCTCGTCTCCTGTAAATGTGTATGATAGCGACTTAGACTTACTTTTAAGTAAGAAGTCCCTGGAGTTGGAGCCCTTAACCATCCACAAACAGAATAATCCTTCTCCTAACCTCATTAGCCCAAATTCTGCTAAAAATATAACAGTGAGAAAGAAGGTCAAAGGAGGTAGTAGACATTTTAGAGGGTCGTCAAAGGATACAGACAAAGGTATGAGGAAACCTATCTTTGGTAAACGTTCCCATTTTCGACATGTTAGAAATACAGCCTCTTAGAGCAAGCATGGCTAAAAATCCTCCCAAATGACCTTCGTCATTTCTATGAATATAAGAGGTTTGGGGGCAGACCTCAAATTTTTGGCGTTAAAGACTTTGTTTCACTCAGCTCAGCCAAAAAGTATTTTGATTCAGGAAACTATGGATAGCAAGCATGTGTCCATCTCCTACTTTAGGAAAATGTTTCCCTCATGGCACATGGTGGCATCAGAAGCAAAGGGTCTTTCAGGAGGGCTGGCAGTCCTATGGGACACTGTCTGGATTAGAGCCAAAGCTTTTAAATGTTTTGCGGGCATTCTAGTCTCTGCATCCATCAGAGGAACAGACTGTCCCATTAACATTCTGAACATCTATGCTCCTTATAAGAACAGAATTCCCTTCTGGGAAAAAAAATTTGCCTCAGATATTTTTGATATTAACTCTCTGATGATTGCAGGAGACCTCAATGTTACTCTAAGCCCAGAGGAACGATGGGGACATTGCAGAAAACATGACCCGCTTGCTGACCGCATAAAATTGGAACTCTTGCATATGAATCTCGTGGATATTTCTCCATCCAAAATGATGCCTACATGGGACAATGGAAGAATAGAGAAGGCATTCATCGCTAAGAGGATTGATAGATTTATTGTTCATTGTAGTATTATTGATAAAATGGGCATGCCCTATTCATCAATTGAAAACGTGTTCATATCCGACCACAAGCCGATTTATCTTGGGTGGAATGAAAAGGGCTTTAAGAAGGGGTATCCATTTAAATTCAACAAATCATGGCTGGAAACGCCAGATTTCAATGAAGTTATATCAAATACATGGAAGGAATTGTTGGCAAATGATATGCTGCCCCCATTTATGACCTTCATAGACAAATTATCCTCTATAAGAAGGGTAGTAAAAGAATGGCAGATTAAAAAAAGATAGGGCGACAGAGTGGCCCTCAAAGAAACTTAGAAGGAATTGGACAGTTTATCCATAGCGATGGCCGCTCATTCTCTCCCTTTTAGCATGAGATGCCGTATAAATGACCTTGAAAGGAAAAACACATCTTGCTGAAGCAGGAAGAGTATTTTTGGAGGTTCAAGAGTAGGGCGATCTGGCTCAAGGAAGGCGACAGGAGCACAAAATTTTTCCACAAGTTTGCTAATTCCAGGCGCGAAACAAATACCATTTGGAAAATCAGTGATGGTCGAGGGGGATTCCTCTTCTCACAACAAGAAATCACAAAGGAAGCTGTGAGGCATTTTAAAAACCAATATAAAAGGAGAGAAGAGTGCAAATTTCAATATATTTTATGGGGTATCGATCAAGTTCCACAAATGTTTGAAGACGAGAAGAATGATCGCCTCTTTCAGCCCATAACAGAGGAATAACTTTTAGGTGTTATGAAGACTTTCAAAACGGATAAATGTCCTGGCCCGGACGGCTGGACAATAGAGTTCTTCATCCATTTTTTTGATATCATCAAAAGAGACTTGTTGATGATGGTTGAAGCAGCAAGAATTTCTGGCAGCATTCATCAAATTACAAACATCCACCCAGATAGCTCTTATTCCAAAGAAAATGGATGCAGTCTCCTTTCAAGATTATAGGCCGATATCTTTATGTAATATAACATACAAAATCATTTGAAAAATTATTGCGGAAAGGATAAAGGAAACATTGGCCTCTTTCCTAACAAACGATCAGCATGTCTTTTTAAAGGGAAGAAATATTTTGTATGCAGTCGCAAATACTCAAGAAAGCGTGTTTTCTATGTTCACAAACAAAACAGAAGCTGCCATTCTGAAAATTGATCTACAAAAAGCATATGACTGCTTAGATTGGGGGTTTATTAGTGCTTATTAGCCAAGATTGGCCTCAGATCAAATGCCATAAGCTGGATCATGGCATGTGTAGAGAACGTGAACTATGATGTCATCATAAATGGGATCCCCTCTCCTTTTTTTCTATCTGAAAGGGGGCTGCGTCAGGGGTGCCCCCTCTCCCCTCTTTTGTTTATCCTTGCAATGAATACTCTAAGCATTCATATAAACAGGGCAGTCTCTGAAAACAAGTGCAAGCCGGTGAAAATATGCAGGAACAACTACTTATTGCACAATCTTTTTGTGGATGATGTACTCAATTTTGCAATGCTCTGCAGACTCTCGTGGATTTGTCTAAATGACATTCTATATAGGTTCCAAAACGCTACTGGATTACAAATCAACAAGTCAAAATCTTTTCTTTTCCACAATGATGTCAATATGGAAACTGTGATATGGATCTCGGGTCTGTTTGGGGTCGAGACAAGGTCAATCAAGGAGGGTGTCAAATATTTGGGTTTTCAGCGAAAGGCTAAAGGTTACTCAAAGACAGATTGGCAATGGCTAATTGATAGGTACTATAAAAAGATCTCTGCCTGGGAATTCAAGTCTCTAACGTTGGCAAGAAGGATAATTCTTTCCCAAGCAGTTCTATCGCAGCTTGTTGTATTCTGGATGTACATATTTTATCTTCCTGCAAGTATAATCCAGAAGATGAATAGGATTACAGCAAATTTTATTTGGGGGGGCAAATTTGAACAGAGAAAATATCATCTCACTAGTCTGGAGTAGATCTCTCTACCAAAAGCCTCAGGAGGATGGGGTTTAATGGATCTGAGATAATTTGGGAAAGCAATCTTGTGCAAATCCCTTTAGAGAGGAATCTTCGGGGAAGGGCCTTGGAGCATTGCTATAAAAAAAAATACATGAAAGGCAAAGACATGGAATACTGGTTCAGAATTGGAAGGATTGGAGTCAGGTATGGATCAGCTATATGGCTCAGTTTTCGCAAAATAGAGCACTATTTTCTTAAGAATCTTTATTGGAGTCTTCAGACTGGCAGCAGAATCATTATTGGTATAGATCCCATCATGAGTGGACGAGAAAGTATAATCATTCCCAAAAGGCTTCTAATCTTTTTCCATGCAAAAGGTTATTTTACATGGGACAAGCTCATTCAAGCATGGCAAGGTCCTATTCCTCTCTGGAAGGAAGCTATCGATCTAGTTATGTCAGAGGTCTTGGGGAGACAATGGAATTCTGTCAGGGATATTTTGAGTAGCTGCAGATTTCTCAAGTCCAGGACGCAAGATTTCCTTATGTGGAAGACGCCCAAGGCAAATCCTCAGGTGTGTGTAAAGGATATTTACAAAGATTTGATTGACCAAAAGGCCAAAATCTCTGATTCCATGTTTCCATTAGTTTTCTGGAAAACAGGCAGTCCTCCCAAATTGATTCTATTTTCTTCACTGGTGTTCCACAATAAAAATCTGTCCTGGGAAAATCTAAAAAAAAGAAATTGGCACGGGCCGAGCAAATGCTTAATGTGTGATTCATCTGAGGAAACCAACTTTCATATGTTCTTCCAATGCCTTTCTCTACAGAATATATGGCATGCTCTGGCTTCTTTATATGGTTTCCCTATAGTTTCTCATGTTTCTACGCACGCAGCGTTCTTTTGGTGGAGTGGATAGAGAGAGTCATGGAGACCTATCATTATCATTGTCTTATGGTGCACGTGGAAATGGAGGAACAACAAAATTTTCAAATATTCGAACCTGCCTCTCAAGGATATATTTCAACGTATCATTTCCATCTATGACTTTGTGCCGATTAAGCCTCCCAATCTGGAAAATGTCAACAGAAATCTTTAGCTAGATATTCTCTCTAGGTCCCCTAGGGCGTTCTTTGATGGGGTCGCACAGCAAGATTCTTGTGGTTGTGGATTCCATATTATTATGGACGAGAATCTTCAATATCTTATATCTTGGAATGGAGGAAGGGGCACAAATAGCATGGCTGAGGCGAGGGCTCTAGCGGGTCTTCTCGCTTTCTGCATTTTTTTGGATATTCAATCCATCTCAATTTTTGGGGATTCCAAAGTAATGATCGATCATGTCAATGGAAAGTTCCTTATCAGGAGTTCTCACCTCACTGGATGGATGGACAGGATTATGTTTTTTTGGGGTCTTGTAAAGGAATGCTCTATCCAACACATCTATAGAGAACAAAACCAACAAGCGGACAACTTGTCAAAGAAGGGTATTCTGTTATAATCAAGCTCATGGTCCATGGAGGTAATTTTGGATGGGAAATCCTTTATCATGCAGGACTTCTCTCTCCCAGGCGCATAATCTCTTCTGGTCTTTCCCTGATCTGCTGTTTATTTCTCATTTTGTTATCTCCTTTTTATGCCTCTTTCATCGTACTTGTATGATGTATATATTTTCTTGTCTCTCTATGGTATCAGGTCCTCATATCTGTATCTGCACATGGTTTATGATCTCTGTTACGCTCCTTATATGTGATGTGTATATGCACAGATTATTTTTTGTTAATTCTTCTCCCTCGGAGGGACACATTCTAGGTTTATGTTTCGAGGGGAAAAAAGTCCTCTGCAGCTTGTTATAGCTTGACTTTTGTACTGATCTGATATCTGTTATATTGTCTCAATATAATATATTATGCTTTTTCTCTCTGAAAAAAAACTTTTATCTTTTATTATGTAAAATGCTAGACAATGTTGAGACATAGGGCTATCAAATGAGAGGATGAACACAACTAATTCCTTTTCTTATTTTCTTAATATTTTGAAAACGAGAAACCATTCATGTTAGTCATGTGTGAGGAAGTAGTACAACATTGAAACTGACTTTGAATTATTGAGGACTTGCTAGTTCTTTCATGTTCATGAGGATCATCTAGCACTTTCTAGATTTCAAAATTTGGTCCTCCTATAGAGGGATATAGTTCAACTATGAACAGAAATCACTCTAGTCGATGTGTAGCATGAAAAAACATCAACAATTAGATATTTTTTTGAATTGATTATTGATTCATTACCATGCAATGTGACGTTATGATCACAATGCATTGTGATTAAGTATTGTAACAGTGTCTTTAGACAATTCCCATGATCATCTTGGAGAGTAATTACTATTCTATTTTTTCTTTAAGATTGTTTTTTTTGTTCTTTATTCGCAAGTTCCCTTAATCTTGAACATGGTATCAAAGCTATTGGTTTTTACATATCCCTATTGTTTTCAAATCATGTTGAGTAAGATATCCAGTGGTTTACTATGGGATAATTGATTTGTTTAATATATCTGATTTTTTATGTAGGTCAAATCTATCAGGAACTTGAAGATGGCTTCTAATATTGATCCTATAATTTTGAATGGATAAAATAATGTTATTTGGGAGCCATACATGGAATCGCTAATGAAGATAAAAAGGATCTAATGGCACATGAAGATTGATATTCCATATTGAAAGGATTATTGGGTGTGGAGCTTGATTATATTCATGATTCAGAGGTCTCAGCTGCGTTGGACCCCGGTACCTAAACGAGGTGGCAACGTTGCCCGTATGATACTCGTCGAGGGGTCCAGGGCCTTGTAATATATTATAATTTCATAGTCAATCTAGGTCGTTCATTAGGCTGATGATTTGACAATAGAAGTTATGTTAATATAGCGTTTTTTTTCCATGGAAGGCAACCCTTGGTTTATATAAGGGAATTATATTGTGATTATGTATTATTATTTTGAGCGAGAGAGAGAGGAGGAGGTTATGTGAGAGAGAATAGGAAATTACAATGGATATGTTGTAGGTTGTATCTCTTCATTTTGTTGGATAATATAAAAGGAAGGATTGGTTGTTTCTCTATGGACATAACCCAAATTGGGTGAACCATGTATTTTTGTGTCTCTTTTTTTTATGCATTTCTATGTTTGTGTTTCCTCAATATTTTATGTATTTTTCTTCGTTAATTAATTTCTAACAACGATCACTAGATGAAGTTTGTCATCAAAAAAAAGAAACTTGAGGCCATTACGACCTATATTGCTTGGGAAATTGTTTTTGATATGAGTGGGATAGATTGTCCTCATAAGGTCTAGAATAAATTGAATTCATTATTTGAAAATTTTGATGAAATTCATTATCTGTAAACAATCGTTCATAACAATATATCTAATAATATTGTATTAAAAATATGAAATTCTACACTATTACAGTTTTATTAAATTTCTAGATCTGTAGATTTTATTGTAATTAGTGCATACATGCGAATGGAAATTACGTAGAAAATAGAGAACAAAAATATCAAAATCTCACACAGACATAAGATACAAGATTTGCTCTGGGAAACCCTTTTGGGAAAAAACCCAACTAGAAAGTGAGGTTGCTCCGCTCTATTTCTCTGTATGGAAATATGGTTGCAGGTACAAGGAAGTATGGCCTATGGCCTTTGGGTCGTTACAGTGCAAAAATCCTTTGTGTTCTCTACCTCTTATCCCTCTTGGATATTTTTTCTCAGCTATGGAACAAATGCACTCGAAATAATGGAATGCCTCTTCCTACCAGTGGCCTGGTCATAACACAACTTGATAGCCTACTAGTGGTTAAGTTTGACTACATCAACTCTTAACTAGAGTTATAATATAAACATTTCTAGGGTATTTTACATCACAATCACATGGTTATCCCCTTTTTCCATGGTGGCATCATCTCGAACCATGGTGATGAAAACAGGAAGGTCAATTTCTGAGTGGCATAACTTTTGCATACCGACTCCAATTGACGCGCTTCTTGCGTCGTTGGAAATATATTTGTGTGTAGAATAACATGAAAATGTTTTATGCTAAAGAGGCAAAATTTTACCCCAAAAAACATTGTTTGATGCATCAAAACTCCCCCGGAAGGTTTTCTGACCCTGTTTTGCCAAATTAGGTTCTGTTGTTATAAACGATCTCATGAGCTAATTGTTCCATTTTTTCCACTCTGATTGCATCGAGATGGATGAAAAAAAAATCATGATCCAATCCGAATCAATTCAAGTCATTGAATTAGAGAAAGAGTTGTTCTCCCTTGGTCCCCATTATTGGCTTGTGTTAAAGGGATACAATTGAAGAAAGGTGAATACAACAAGAACTTTCCAAAGAAATATGGAAAACTCATTCAACTAGTCATCATGAATTTTAGAAGACCATATTATGTGTTATATTCCTCATTCAAAAATAATTAGAGACCATGTAAAGAAGATGGCAATTAATTTGGTCAAAATTTTCTTTTATTATATTTTTATTTTATTAGGTTTTTTAATCTTTTAAATGGTGGTTGGCCCTCTTCTGAAAAATATCTAAAAAAAAATAAACTTCTCCTTCCCAAATTCCAACCTTGTAAGATATTTCATGTTTTCTAAAAAAATAATCACGAAGCAAAGAAATTGGCCAATAAAGAGGTTAGTTTGGAAATTATAATGTTATGGATCAATTGGAAAGAGTTAATATGCCCCATCCCCTAATGTGTTCCCCGCACCTTAAATGAATATGTTTGTTAGATTTTGTAAAATTAATACATATTGAGTGGGTCGAATGCTTACAAGCACGGGCTTCCTTGTACGTTGTCATACATTCAAAACTAGAGGGGGAGTAGAGTTTGTGCATATTGATAAGTTAAGATTAGGCACATTGTGATGAGATTCAAAGAGTAGGTGACCCCTAAAATAGAGCCTCCTCCGTTGTGGTGGAGTTTGAGATAGTTACTACTTGTATGAGTGTTTTTTGGAAAGTGTACACCTTTAGTTGTGTTGATAGCCAAAATTGACCATGTCCAACATTAAGGAAATCACCTGGTCAGGGTCCTAATTAGACCCTTTTTCATTTGGTGTGGTGATTTCGACCAGTTACAGTAGTAATTGCCTCAACCTAAATCTAATATAAATTAAATTCCTAAAATAATCTAAATGTGCAAACTATCCCTAAATCTAGCGTTTACCTGTTGGTGTATGAAATTCTTCACAGTTGATATTAACAAGAAAAAGAGCAGACTTGCCTACTTTTAGTTGCTTGAAGGAAGGCAATATGTTAAATTGGTTGAAATAAGGGCTCGGCTAGGCCATGGGGATGCTTTCTCCTGCGAAAGGAGACTTTCATATATGCATTCCTAAATGCAGATGCAATCTAATATAAATATGCAGACAACAAAAGGAAATTTAGTCTATTGTAATCAAGAGAAGGAAAAGTCCTAATCTCAATCAAGAACAAAGCATAATGGCTGGATTTGAATCTAAGTGTATAATAAGCCTACATATTAATGAAATAGTTCATAAAATCTGCAGTTGATAAGTTCATGTTTAAATTCAATATTAAAATGGATTCATTGTTAAATGCATTATTATAACTTTAAAATAGTTATATTGATGCAACAATGATTAATAGTAGATAGAAAACCATGCATTCAATAAAAAATAGTTTTCAACGAAAACATGTAAATCTACATAAACCCATTACTCAAGTCCATTCCAATTGAAGCCTAGCATGAAAAAAAATAGGTTTTCATTAGTTTAAATAAGCATACATATTCATGATATTAACAGTAGCGTAAAACCATGAACAACATATTCATAAAAAATAATGATTAAAAATAAAACTGAGAATAAATTAATTAAGCAATTAACCAGTGTACCAAACTAATACAATAGTGCACCAGGATGCCTTATTAGCAACTCCCAATGATTGAATTATCCTTTCACATTTTTCCCTTACAAAAGTGCAAATAATTCCTCCTAGAAAAACCCTCTTTCTAATTCTACAGAAAAAAACCCGCCTTGCAATAGTGCAAATGAGTATTCTCTTTTGCATAAATAGAACTATTAACTCTTTTATAGAGTTATTATTTATACTTTACAATTTCATTCTCAAAATGGAGAGATGTTTCAAGACACTTGAATTATGATTTTGAGATTTAGAAAAAATCTTCTTTTTCCTTTGTAACTCCAATCCAAAATTTAGACATTTCAAGTTGTGGTTTTCCTCAACGAATTCTGCAAAAATAATAACAAAATTATAATTAAATGATTATTAAAATTGAAAACAAAACCTAAATCTAAAAAAACAATCGAAAAGAAAGATTCTAATTATAATCTAATTTAATTAACTAAATATAAACTCCCAATTGCTTCCTACTATGTTATCACTAGCAAATAGATAACCTGGAGTTTAAATCCTAACAACAGAATGTCCTCGCAATCAAATCTTTACTAGAAATTCACTTAAAAAACTATGTTTGTTGTAAATTTAAAACCTCATTTTCTGCTGAAATTTAGGAGTATATAATCTTCAGAGATAGTCCACTATTTATTTCCAAATAATTCTCCTCTATTTAACCTTTCCAACAAGTCCTCTTAGGCTTAATTTCTACCCTAAATCTCAAAATATGTCTTCTTAAATTTAGAGTCTTGTAGTCGTTTAAACACAATTTGACAAATGGTCTGGGCACGTTTTGTTTAATAATTGTGAATTCAAAATTAAATCCACATAAATGGGCATATTTAAATATGATGGTTGTTGTGGAAAATAATTTAAATAAATAATGTCTTAAAGTTGGTCTTGGTGAGTATTATTTTTTAAACCATGGAAATCGTGAACTAATAATAAATCAAACTTCAAATTAAATGAAGGTACACGTGCTAAGGTGAAAGGTCACGGTGATTAGTTGGAGATGAGTTCGAGCCTTCAGAACGTTAGATGACGGAAAAAGCCATTCATTATTGGAGTATTTTACTTAAAGAAAGAATGTGTTAGGTAGAGATTATTATATTATTGAATTTGAATTTGTTAGGTAGTTTATTATACCATTGAATTTATTGAGTATATTGAGTATGAGGAATGAACTAGGGTAGATTCACTATTGTATTGTGAAATTGGTTTGTTGGAGATGAGTTCGAGTTTTGAGAATGTTAAATAATGGAAAAACTTATTAATTATTGGAGTATTTTACCTAAAGAATTTGTTAGGTAGACCATGACATCATTGAATTTCATTTTATTAGGTAGTTTACTATACCATTGAATTTATTGAGTATGAGTGAACTTGGGTACATTGACCATTGTATTGTGAAATTGGTCTTTTGTATGATAATTAAAATAAATTTCTGCCTAATATGATTATATTAAAAAAAATATTAATATATATAATTCTCAAGATCATCGTCTTAAAAGTTATACATGGCGTCTTAGAAGATAGCATAAACTTGTATTGATGTAGTGTCACTAGTTTGTCTTAGAAAATAGCATAGACTTGTATTGATGTAATGTCACCAATATTGTATATGACAAAGATTGAACTAATTGAACTTTGAGAATGGGTTGGACTTACCATTAAATGATAAATTTATATAAAATGTAGTTTGAAAGTATATTTATATTTAAGAAAAGTTTTTCTATAGAAATCACAGAAGAGAAAATTTTGGCCGACGCGTTTCAAACCAACCAATGTGGTTCATCATCAGGGCCAGATGAAGAGGCATATAAAGAGCAATGTAGACAACGTAGCAATTATACTAGTTTTTTTAATAATTTATATAATATTATAATTTCTTAATATAATATTATTTAAGGATAAGTGGTTTTTTAAAGGTTCTAAGTTTAAATTTAAAGAGGTGAAATATATAGTTAATGAACTAGATTTTTTATTTTTTATTTTTTTTCTCGGCAAATTCTAACTACTATTGTATTAATATTTACAGTAAAAGATTACATCCAAAGAAGTTGGCTGCCCAGAGTCACTAGTGACTCCATGGGCGACAAAGACTGATTCATGAGGTTGCCTCGCAGGGCAATTCGAGCAAAAAGATCAAAAACCTTGACTATATGACCGAGAGAGATCAGAATAACAACATGACAGCCCACGCAGGGGTTCCTCAAAAAAACAACATGCCAGCCCACGCAGGGGTTCCTCAAAACAACCACATGACAGCCCACGCAGGGGTTCCTCAACAAGGACTTGTGGACCAACCGGACAGTGAAACCCAAAAGCAAAACACTGAAACTACATGAAATGCCCGTCCAACGACATCGCGCCCACTGCGACTGTGGAGTCCGCAAGCGGGTCTTTACAACTAACAGAAAGCAAATTGAGACATGAAACAGACAATTGGTACTTATCAGAAACCCGGAACCGACAGGAGTAAACCAAACCTGAAAAAAGACAGCCAGAGCGCGGAGGTGGAATTGGGAGCTAGATGTCTGGTTCCTCTTCCTCAATTGTGCGCCAACCCTCTTCTGCTGCCTTCCCTTCGCCCATCGCCATGGGATTCTGCGAGGGGGAAGGTTGCTCCTGGGCACGAAATTGGGAAAGGGGCCGAGGCTGATTGCTTCTGGAAGTGCCCACCGCCATTGAGGATTCCCCAATTGGGGCCTTGCCTTTGCCACTTTCAGCACTGTCAGCTGCTCGTGAAGACTCTCCCATTGGAAGCTTCCCTTTGCCGCGCCCTGAATTGTCCTCCGCCATAACCAGTGATGACTCTTCCTCATGTTCCTCTGGAATCTTGGTGAAGAGCACAGAGATGTGGGCATTGATGCCTGCATTCTCCCTGGAGCTACCCAAGGTAAAAATGACCGAACCAAAAGCTGGGAGCATTGGCTCACCATCAGCAGAGCCTCCCACCTCCATGACTTGGTGAGCTGGAATTGGATTAGCTCCCATTCTTCGGTAACAATAACAGCAGCAACAATGGTGATGAATGTCTGCTGCAGGGGGACGGGAGGGCTCTCCGCGCCCAGGCCCTCTCCTGCAAGGCATACGCTCACGAACCATAGTATCTTCCCCCTCCTCGTGCTGTTCGCAACAGCTTGAACTGGACCGTTCCCCCGGTCGACACTCCCAAAATGCAATCCAACAGCTCTCAATTGAGTGGAAACAAAGGCGGAAAGGCACTGGAATGAAGCCAGCCTCCCTCTGGTGTTCCACCACCTCACTACAGGAGTTCCAGACTTGCGTTGGATTACCCTCCACGCATAATGCACCCAGCACCACCCAACGAACAAACTTATGCACCTTCCCATGACGAGTGATAGGACCAGTATTGAATGCGAACCGCAAGCGCGACCATCCCTCTCTCGGCTCCATTAAGGAAGCTCTGAAACATTCCTTATGCCAATGCAGCGACGGCTTGGGGCATTAAAAGCCCGTCCCTCATCACGTGGCCGCCCGTGCTCTGCATGTGGCAAGGTCTTATCTCCGGTGAAGACACCCGCATCCGGGACTGTTGCCTCTTCTCGGATCATGCTGAGACAATCCTGGAGCTGCTGACCGTCAGCTATGATATTAGTATCTCCAGCTAGCAGTGAATGATCCGTCTCTGTTCCAATATTGGCAAGGAGATCCGCAACTTTGTTGCCCTTTCTTCTGGTGTGTGAGAAGGAAATGGCATTGAAGTTGTTGAACTTCTGAACTAAGTCATTCAACCTTGCCTCGAGTCTCCAGCTGGGTGCTATTTTCCTTGCGTTCGAGCCATTCTGAAGACGGGTGGCCATATTGATTAGAATTTGGGAGTCCCCTTCTACAATTAGGGGTTGTAGATTGAGATTTCCAGCTTGCGCCAGGCCTTGCCAAAGACCTTCCAACTCTGCCGAGTTGTTAGTGTCCCATCCTAAGTTTCCAAAATAGATCCTTATGGGATTGCCCTCAGAATCCCTTAGAATTCCTCCGTAGCCTGCTGCCCCCGGGTTACCTTTTGAGGCCCCGTCGAAATTTAACTTGAATGAGTTTCTGGGAGGAGGTTCCCATTGACAGTCGTTCTTGTTATTGATTATTGGAGCCGAGCTTTTGAGTGTGCCTGGGGAGAGTACCAGCTGCCAATTATCCCAGATGTTGCGCTCATTGTCTGTGGAAGGTAGGTCGTCCTTAGTCCAAACCTGAAGTTCCAGAGTCTCTTGAATATTCTTATGAATCCGGTGCCAGGTAGCCTCTAATGGTGCTTGCTTGTCTTTGAAGATTCTCTGATTACGTTCCTTCCATATGTTCCAAAGGACAATTCCCGGGATCAAGTTCCATAGATGATTAAGGATCTTGCAGTTAAAGGGTTGCATTGGCCAGAGTCTCAAAGAATTGACAATGTCGCCCTCCCTCATGCAGCCTCTTTGACATCTGAAACCAACTTTGTCCCAAAGTTGATTGGCTAGAGGGCATGTGACAAGGAGATGATGGAGAGTTTCTTCGTCTTGAGAGCAGTTCATACAGATCGAAGGGCCGTGAAAGTTCCGCTTTCTAAGCCTGTCCCAAGTGAGTATTTTCCTGTGACTTACCATCCAAAGAAAACAAGCGATTTTAGGCCAAGGTCCAAGCTTCCAAATCTTGCTCCACACAGGGTCTGGGGGAGAGGGAAAGTTACATATCACCCTGTATGCTTCTGCAGTGGTATAAGCCCCTTTTGGCAGATATCCCCACCTGAGAATGTCCTTGCCATTGTCTTGCCTTATCCTCCTTTTCTTGAGTTCGTTCGTGAGCTGTTCTTGCTGCTGCGCGTCTGCTTGATGGAGTATAAGGTCGCTTCTTTTCCATTTCCTAAAGTTGTGCTCCATCTCTGGTGCCCAGAATTGATGAACTGTGTCTTGTTGATGATTTGCCCTGTCAGGAATTAGCTCTGGGGGAAGAATGTCTCTAAGGTTGGGCTGTTGGTTCCAGGCATCAGTCCAAAAACGGGCAGTGCATCCGTCCCTTATCTCCCAAAAGCTGTGCTTCTGTATCAGTTGGTGGTGTAGTTTAGCTGCATTCCAGATTGCGGATCCTTTTTCAGTGGGAATGAAACGGATGAGCTCCTCTTGGGGTCTACCGTCAGCATACTTGGCTGTCCATATTTTTCCCCATGGCTTGTCGGGATTAGTGATCCATTGCCACCAGATCTTGGCATTCATAATGGCATTGCTATGTTCAGGGTCCCTTAAACCAATGCCGCCTTTTTCTTTGGGCATGCAGACACTGGACCATTTCACCAGGGCCCATTTGCGATTTGTAGCTGCGCTGCTCCATAGAAAATTGCGTTGCAGGTTTCTTATACATTTTAGGACCCATTTGGGCGCCGCTAGGATGGAGAACAAGTACAGAGGCATGGCCTGCAAGACCGATTTGATGAGTACGATTCGGCTTGCTAAGTTAAGAGATCTGAGAGTCCAATGATTGAGACGGGTTTCTAATTTTTCAAGCAGGGTTCGCCAGGCAGGTTGCTTGAGGGCTGAAGCCGTGAGGGGAGCTCCCAGGTATTTAGAGGGTAATGAGGCCATTGGGAACCCCAAAATGCGAGAAACTGCCAATTTAACCGAGGGCGGTGTGTGGATGAAAAAAATCTGGGATTTGGCACAGTTTATATGCATTCCAGAGGCTTCCGAAAAGTCTTGAAGGAGAGATTTTAGATGGCGGGCTTCTTGGGCAGATGGGTAACCGAAGAGCATCGTATCATCCACAAACTGATGGTGGGAGTTGGCAGGGGAGTTATGCACTGAGATACCTTTGATCTGGTGAGAGAGGAGAGCTTGTTTGATGTGCCTTCCTAACCCTTCAGCCATGAGGACAAAGAGATAGGGGGAGAGGGGGTCACCTTGGCGAATACCTCTGGAAGGATTAAAGGACCGGGAGGGGATGCCGTTGACAAGAATAGAGAAGTGGGTTGAGGTGATTAAATTCATTATCCAACGGATCCAAGGAGAGCAGAAACCAAAAGCTGCTAGCATATCATGAATGTAATTCCAGTTTAGTTTGTCAAACGCCTTGGAGAGATCAAGTTTGAGAAGCATACCTGATTGTTTTGAGTGCTTGAGGGAGTGAATAATTTCGTGGGAGAGCAGTATGCCATCCATTATGTGCCTCCCTTCCACATACCCTGACTGTTCTGGGGAGATGAGCCCAGGAAGAAGAGGCTTCAACCGATTTGCTATGACTTTTGAAATAACTTTGTAGATGACATTGCAAAGCGCAATAGGCCTGAATTTGTCCGGGGTAATGGAGTCCTCTTCCTTGGGGATGAGAGTGATGAAAGTGGCATTGAGAGAGGGCAGGAGCCAGCGCGTGGCTCTGGATTCTTCCACTATCTGCCAGACCTCCTCCTTTACCATGTCCCAGAACGTGTGAAAGAAAGTGGTAGAAAAGCCGTCTGGCCCTGGGGCTTTGCCCTCTTTAAGCTGCGCCATTGCATCGTCCACTTCTTGGGGCAGGATGGGCCGCATTAGGAGGTCGTTTTGTTCCTCCGTGATGATCCTAGGAATGTTGCTCGTGATCTTGCTTATGGCCTGTCTCCGGTCCTCCCTTTGATCTTGATGGATCAGCTTGAAATGGTTGAGGAGTTCCTCTTCAATCTCTTCATGGGTTTCCACTTTCTCCCCTGACTGTTTTTGAATGAAGGGAATATGGTTGTGGATTCTTCTTTGAACCATAGTTCTGTGGAAGAATTTTGTGTTACGCTCCCCTTCTTTCAACCACCTGACCCTTGACTTTTGTTTCCAATAAATCTCTTCCTGTTTTCTTCTATTATCCAACTGACTATGGATGAGGTTTTCCTGCGCTAAGGTTGCTTCTGTGTGCCCTTCCTTGACAACCTTTTGATGCAGGGTCTCCAAATCCTGAGCGAGCCTTTGCTGGTCTTTGAAAATGTTGCCGAAGGTTTCTCTGTTCCAGCGTTTCAGGTGATCCTTGAGAAAGCGGAGCTTTTGCTGGAGTTGATACAAACTAGATTTTTTATTTTACAAACAAAGAAAATTAATATTTTTTATTTTATAAACAAAGAAAATTAATAAATTATTAACTTCTAGTTGACTTTAATATTTTACCATTATTATTAAACAAAATTATTAATTTAATAATAATAAATATAAATGGCCAACCAAATTAAAGTATATTGAGCCAAACATAATTAAAAAAGAACCAAAAATCTATAAAAATAAATGAAAATACTATTTTAATCTTATTTTTATGATGATGATGATAGTTAACGTCCACTGAGACCAAATTGGTCTATCGAACTTACAATTTTCTTAATTTTTACTTATCTGGCTCCTCGTTTTTCTTGGCGAGCTTGGTGTTGTAGCTTTCTTTTTTTTTTCTACGGTCTTCCAACTTCCTTTATCTTGCATCTCCTTCATCTCTTCTGGTTCTTGGGACATTGGTGTCTTAGCTTCGCAATCTATTTTGTTCGTTCTTTTGAAGATAGTCGGAGAAGAAGTTTGGTTTAGGAGAACTGCTTTGCTGTTAAATGAAAATTTATTTTGTGCGGTATTCGAATCCTCATAATTGTTGGTTTGTTGGGGCGGGCTTTCTCCTTGATTGTCTTGAGAGTTGTCTCTTTCTTCCCTGATTTCTTGTGACTCAGAGTTTTCTCTAGAATATTCTTCTTTGATGACAGTGTAGTGTTCTTTTTGTGCTCCTTCCCACCATGTAGATCTGTGGTGGTTTTTTCTAGCAAAATTTTTCTCGGAGGCTTTTGGGCAATTTTTGGCCAGATGCCCTGTCCCGAAGCAGGATCGACATCTCAAAAGGACACTTTCATAATCAAGTTTCTGGTTCCACACATAGTCTTTACTTGTTAGGTTTATTTCAGCTGGGAATCCGACGCTGAAGTCCATTTCCACACAGATGCGTGCATACGTGGTTCTGGCATATTCCTCTATTCCTGGGCACCTGCAGTAAAATTTCCCAGTTGCATTTCCGATGGATTTTAGCGAGGAGAGATTCCAGAGATGCAAGGGTAGGCTTGGCAATCTCACCCAAACTGGTGCTCAGGTTATCACTGCTGTAGAGGGATCGAGTGATGGGTTCCATGGCTTCATGAATAGGCCTGACTTTTCCCAAAACCAAGGGTCAGAATCTAGAATACATTGTCTGCTTTCAAGATTTTCAAAATCTACTATATAATTGTTAAATTTAAAAGTTAAATTATAAATAAATAATTTTTTTAAATGTCACAAATAACCTTTAATTTAACCTATTATTTAATGTCATCTATAAAAATTTAATTAATTGTATATATGACAAAGTTAAATTAATTTTTTTTTACTATAAATATAAAAAGATTCAATTAAAAAAATTAGCTTAAAAAACCTAAATATATACATTTTTAAAATTAATATACGACATTCATAAATATTAAAATAATTTATTATTAAATATAATAATTAATAGTATTTATCTCAAAAAATAAATCTCTAATGTGTTCTTTAAATTACAATTAAAAAATATGAATAACCTTCCACAAAGTTTTTATTAATTAAGACAAAAGAAAATTGTAAAAGGAAGATGTATGTCCACAACCATTTAAGATACGTCAAAACCAATTAATCACTACTCTAACTCATTATTAAATGTCATTTTATAAAATTTTAATTAACTCATTATGCAAATATACATATATATAGTTCATAAAATAATAAATAATTAGTTTTTATACAATTAAACATAATTATTTTATAAAATTTAATTGATATTTTTATAAAAATAATATAAAATTAAATAAATTTAAAACGAGTTAATCACTATTCCAACTCATTATTAAATGTCATCTATACCATTTTAATTAACTCATTATGCAAATATACATATTTATAGTTTATAAAATAATAAATAATTAGTGTTTTATATATAATTAAACATAATTATTTTATAAATTTTAATATTTAATTTAAATACAAAATTTATTTGATATTTTTATAGAAATAATATAAAATTAAATAAATTTGAATCTCAAAAATATTTTTTTAGTAAAGTGATTAAAGTTGATGCAGGGTTTAAATATTGCATTTATTTTGACCACTGGAAAGAACACAATGACGAATCTTTAGTCTGCCCTTTCTCAAGATGTGAGTTGCAAAAAAAAAAAAATCATTATACAATCTTGAGCGTACAACCTCGCTTTAATAACCTTGTGAACAGTAGATAGTGAATGATGAATAAAAATAAACTACATGAACTGAAAGGTCCATGAAAAGAATGAACTGATCACAGTGTGTACCAAGCAACATAATAGGCTTACAATTCAGCATAAAAAATTTAAATACATAACACAGATCCTCAACAAGCAATAACATGTTTAATTTGATAACCAATCAAATTTAACAAAAATAAAATAAATTATTTTTAAAAATTAATAAATTTCAATTTCCAAGATTAAACTATATAAATATTGTATTCGTTTTTTTGTCAATGTCAAATTAATATGGTTTAACCAAAAACCCAATGCAATATCCACGACATTTGGTAGGGATAATAAGTGAATATTAATTAAAATAAAATAAATATTTCACCAACTCCAATGTAATGAACTAAAAAGTTGTAGTTATCCATCCTCATTGCAGATGAATAATGGTCATGAACTGCCATTTCAGATGTTATGCTAAGTGTCTCTTATAACCATATCTACATTTTCAAAATTATCTAGCCTTTCTAATCCTTCAGACATATTCTTTTGCAAAGGACATAATTTTGTATCAAAGCACTTTAAAATTTGTGTTGACATAGACAAGGTGCACAATGTTTGAATATAAAATTGTAGAATAAGAACCACAACTTCTAATAGATACCTACCACTTGAAATTACTTTTGTGAATAAGTTTACGATTGTAGGTGCATTCGACAATACGAAAATAACATTTATCCTTTAAATGATAGATAAAAAATCATGGACATGCTTCCTCAAATCAATGAGGAAAACATAACATAAGAAGTTATTAAATATTTAACACTCTCTTTCATACTTTGGATGACTGAAAATCTTACATACAAGGTATGGGGCTGATCTTTTGGTTTTACTCTTAATCCAAGTACAATGGCCCATAACTGAATCCATTTATACATGTAATTGTGATAATTATTATGTTTGAAAAGTGATTCCTACTCACTGGTGTCTGTTTACTTTGAAATACAGGTGTAGGCTACCCTAGAGCATTTGTGTAGGCTACCAAAAAATTTTATCTATCATAGAATTATTACAATGACAAGTTTATAGTGCTAGGACATGTTATCCTTCTTCCCCAGTATGTATCTAAGCTCTAATCGACATTCCTTGGGATGATTTCAGCTTCCTAACTTCAAAAGCAAGATATTTTGCACACTACATTGGCAGGAAGATTTCTTAAATTCAACAACATAAAACAAAATTTTGAAATTTGATGCACTTATATGCGTCGGGGTAGCGGGAGATGGGGCATAAAGTTTCAATGAATGAGCGATTCCAGCTAATGCCTCCTTCCCTCGCCTTGTCTTTTGTTACTCAAAACTCCCTTGGAAACTAAAAATCCAATTTTTGTTTCAAGGGAAAATAAGAAAAGGACATAGAAATAATAATAATATGTGATTCATGAAAATCATTATACCCGAGACATATTCTTGAAATATTTTACATGTGAATGAAAAAACCTCGATCGATTACCTTTTAACTCAAGTAAAGAAAATAAGCAAATAGATAAAATTTCTTTAAAAATAATCAAATTTAAATAACATATTAGAAGATAAAAAAAAAATCCATGATAATGGAGCTAGAACTTACTTTGACCTAGATCAAACTCGAAGAGCTGACTTGATGATCTCACAGAGGCATCAAGGGTTCGATTCTCCATAGTGGTCCGATGTGGGAGACAGGGAGGAGGAGGTAGCTTCATGGATATTTTTCTTCTGCTTTCCCTTGACCAAAGGTCGCAGGGGCCAAACCTTGACCCCATTGTCCTACCCCAACAACATATGTTGAAGCGAAAGTTGAATTGAGTAAAAGGTTCCATTGCAATCAACTACACAACACTTAATCAAACTAATGCATACTATATTCCCAGGGTTAAAACCCTTGCCCTTCAATTCTAAAGACCCTTGTTCATCCTTGAGCTTGGCATCCATGACCCATATTTTCCCTTCAGAAACCAAGTACAGAGACAACACATTCACTGACAATGTGATCTTCACTATTTGTGTACCAAGTCCAAAATCCCATGTGTTTCCAAACCCTCAAAGCCTTTCGAAGACCTCACCTCAATACTTGCATGGCTAAAACCTAATTGAAGCCATATCTTAAGTTGAATTCTGTCACACCAGCCAGACCCTTAGAACCGTGCAGGATCAAGCATGATTGGGAATTGTGGTTATAAAAACAATGGATCCCGCAAATTTTTTAGCATATTGGTCTGATCTGGATTTAAACAGGAACGCAATAAATTACAGAGATAACCATAAACACAGATATGCAGCGGAAATAATACTTCATTTCATTAATGTAAAATACTGAAATATGTTTACAGACAGTGATGGAAACAAACTAGCTAGGGCGATGGTAGCTTATCTCTGAGAAGAGATGTGGTGGCTACATGCCTATGAACTATGTTACAATGAGGCTCGAAGGCCTATTTATTGTTGAGAAACAATGGAAAGCCCTTAACATTCCAAAATCTAACCCTAGAAGATGAAACGCCAAATTGTGGGCCCCGTTTGGGTAAATTGGTACATCAATTTCCCGTGGTCGTAACTTTGGCATACGATCTCTGTTTGACGCGTACAATAGCTCGTTAGAAAGATCTATCCGAGCACTACAACTTTGGGAGGCAACATGGATCCATGGACCCATGTTGCCCTAGATTTCCCAAAAAACGTCGTTTATGGCCTCAAAACGGCTCCGGAAGTTCAGGACCCGAAAAACTACTAAAAGTAGTAAACTGTGCTACAATTTAGGAAACTGAAAAGACTGAAAGAGACAGTTGTGGGGGTCCAAATGGGATAGGTGGGTGGCCACCAACATCCACCTGGATCATTCCTCCCCCCTTAGGAAGCAATGGTCCCCATTGCATTGAGTTCCTCCATCTGCTGAACTTGTCCTGCAATCTCTTATGTGTCCAGTAATGGTGGGAAGCATGGTTGACGATGGTCCATACTGAACACTTGGTGCAGGCAAAGGAATGGAGGAATGATGTGCTCCAAAGCATTGTTTCGCACAGCCTTGTTATTGCTGTAAGGACCATGTCGGAGTGGTCTGATCTTCTGATGGGTTCTGGTAAGGCGTTCGCTCTGCAGATGCAACCAGACTTTGTTTCCCACCTGAAACTTGTGTGGTATCTCTATGGGTGATGAGAAGTTGTCCCTGTGTTCTGCCATGACCTGCTGCTGCTGCATGGAGGAACCCTTTGTAGGGGTCATGGATGTAGCAACGATCTTCCCCTTACTTTGGGAGTGAACCAAACAAATAAATTTCCTAGTCTGGGAGATGAGCTTGCTGCCTTTCTTAGCAGTGATCAAAGATGGGGCAGTAGGTGGGGCTACCTCCGGTATCCTGTATAATGAATTATTTAAAGAAATAATGACAGCACGAGGCCTTGACTCATACACAGCATGTCGCCTCCACAAGTATGGTTGGCCTAGTAATACATCATAAACATCGAGAGGTGTAACATCACACAATACCTCGTCTGTGAAGGGCTTGATGCTGTAGGGAAGGCGACACTGCTGGCGAACTTTGAGATCTCGTCCTTCATGAAGTCACACGATACTGTACGGCTGTGGGTGTGGTGTAGTCGGTAGGCCCAACCGCTTCACGACCTCTGCTGAAATAAGGTTCTTTTGGCTGCCACTGTCGACAATGAATTGTAGCGGCGAACCCTTCACCCACATCTGTGAGTGGAAAAGACGCTCCCCTTCCTCTGGATTTTCGGGCTCATCTTTCTTGATCTTGGCAATGGCAACAGTGGCGCTGTGATCTGCATCAATGATTTGCTTCCCTTTTCCATTCCCCTCGTCGGGTTCTGGCTCAGGGTCAGAACATGCATCTGATTCAGAAGCCTTCAACTCGGCCACCAGCGACTGCTTGGTCCGACACTCACTTGTGTTATGAGTGGGACTCTTATGGAACTCACACCACTTTCCTGTGTCCTTCTTCGACTTCGTGGTGTTGTTCTTTTCTTGTGGCTTCGACGAGTTGTCTTGGGTCACCCCGCCTTGGCTTTGTCCTTTGGGCTTCGGATTTGCAGATCCAAAGTCTCGCTTCTTCTGTTTGAACTTTTGCTCGATTTTGACAACGTATCGATATGCTGTGCCGAATGAGGAGATGTTTAAGAACCCCATCTCTTCTTGGATGTATCTGTGTAGGCAGTCGCGGTATTTGAGTACCAGATGCAGCTCAGAATCTTTGATACCCAACTATGTGCGAAGAGTATGAAAAATGTTTGTGAACTCCGGCACATCTTGGTCTTGTCCCTGTCGCAGTGTGGTCCATTTGATGTATTTGTCCTCATAGCTTCCGACAGGGTAGTACTGCTCCTTGATGGCATCCTGAAAGTCATTCCAAGTGAGTGCGGCTGAAAATAGTGAGCCTGTACTTTCATCCTTCTGCTCGCAGTAGGTTTCCCACCAGTCCTTGACGTGGGGGGCTACTCTGAGAAGAGCGAAAACAATCTTTTCCCGACTCGAAAAATCATGAACAGAAAAATAACCCTCTAGCAGATTTAACCATTTATCTACGGCATCTGCGTCTATCTGACCCTCAAATATGGGGATTTCAAAATTAACTTGTACCTTAAAGGGCGTGGCATTTCCAGAGTAACCACTGGAAGCCGATGCGTCGCTTGGGTAGCCGCTGAAGGATCTGGGCAAAGCTGTCCATCATCGCGTTCCGTTGTCGCTCGAGGGCTTCTTCGAGCAAGATTTTGATAGGATCTCCTGCTCCCTCGTCTTTCTTCCCATCCGCCATGGGAGGTCGTCGGGATTTGTGAGACTGGTCTTGCAAAGGTTCGAACAGTTCAAGCCTTAACTCCTTATATCCCGACCTCATTGGGGACATGCAAAGAAAAACAGAGAAAAAGCAGACCGCTTTGATACCACTGATCCGGATTTAAACAGGAACGCAAAAAATTACAGATATAACCATAAACACAGATATGTAGCAGAAATAATACTTCATTTCATTAATGTAAAATACTGAAATATGCTTATAGACAGTAATGGAAATAAACTAGCTAGGGCGATGGTAGCTTATCTCTGAGAAGAGATGTGGTGGCTACATGCCTCTCAACTATGTTACAATGAGGCTCGAAGGCCTATTTATTGTTGAGAAACAATGGAAAACCCTTAACATTCCGAAATTTAACCCTAGAAGATGAAACTCCAAATTGTGGGCCCCATTTGGGTAAATTGGTACATCAATTTCCCGGGGTCGTAACTTTGGCATACGATCTCCGTTTAACGCGTACAATAGCTCGTTAGAAAGATCTATCCGAGCACTACAACTTCGGGAGGCAACATCGGTCCATGGACACATGTTGCCCCAGATTTCCCAAAAAACGTCGTTTAGGGCCTCAAAACGGCTCCGGAAGTTCAGGACCCGAAAAACTGCTAAAAATAGTAAATTGTGCTACAATTTAGGAAACTGAAAAGACTGAAAGAGACAGTTGTGGGGGTCCAAATGGGATAGGTGGGTCACCACCAACATCCACCTGGATCATGGTCGGTCGAGGCTTTATCAGGCGTAGAAAACATGTGATTCAAAGTGTCAAACCATAACCCTATTGTCCCACCCCAACAACATGTGTTGAAGCGAAAGCTGAATTGAGTAAATGGGGCCATTACAATCAATGACACAACACTTAATCAAACTAATACATATTAGATTCCTAGGTTCAAGTCGCTTACCCTTCAATTTCGAAGTCCTTTGCTCTTCCTTGAGCTTGGTAGCCATGACCTGTATTTTCCCTTCAAAAGTAGAGTACAGAGACAACACATTCATCGACACCGCAATCTTCACTACAAATTTGTGTACCAAGTCCAAAATCCGAAATTTTTCCAAACCCTCAAATCCTTTCGAAGCCCTCACCTTGATATCCGCATGGATAAAACTCAAACTCAAAGCCAAATTTGAATTCGAGCTCTGTCGCACCAGCCAAGCCCACCAGAGTTGGAAAAACTTACAGCTTCCTAGCCTTGTCTTCTGGTTGGTTATCGAAAGATTTTCCCTAATCCTTCACTAGTTGATCCAGTGATTGATCAAAAGTCATCTTTGGTCAACCCTGTCGCTCTCTCTGAAAGTGAGTCTCGCGAGTCCGTTCTTGACCAACCATTGGTTCAGAAACTGATAGACATGACTCCACCTTTAGTTAACGCACCTTTCAGGTAGAGAGTGAACCCCATATTGCTCAGATTCTTCTGGTTTCTTCAGTTTCGAATGAACTAGAGAGAAATCCTCCCGTTCCCGAGGTGCATGAGAGCAGTTCTCCTGTTCTCATAGCATAAGAGGGCAGCTCTCACGTTCCTATGACACCCCCTCCGAGTAGTTTAGTCACGTCTTTTGATTGGAGTTGACTGGAAGGATATCGTCTTTCATCTTATATGCCTTTCAAGATTACGATATAGGCTTACCATATGGTCGTTCCTAATATAATCATAGACGAGGGTGCATCTGTTAGCATTCTATCCTTAACTTCTTGGAAAGGTTTAGGTTCTCCTCAGCTTGTCCCTATCACTCAGAATCTGTTAGCTTTTAACAGACGAACCAGTGAACCATTGAGGATCCTTCCTAAGTTTCCTATTACTTTGGGAGGAAATATTGTCTATATAGATGTGATGGTTGTCCAAGGTCCGTTGGATTTTAATCTACTCCTTGGCTATGAATATGTTTACATGATGGGAGCTCTTGTTTCTTCCGTCTTTCAAGTGATGTGTTTCTCGAATGAAGGAAGCATTGTGATCATTGATCAGCCTATATTCATTGGTCTTGAATCAACTCCCACTCAACCATCATCTCTAAATGGCTCTCCTATGCAAGTGGTATCACCCCCTCCACAAGTTAATTACGTGGCCACCTCTTCCATGCCCACATCTACTGATGATCTAGTAGGTGATGTAGTGCATTATGTACTGGGGGCATTGGAGCCTGATTTTTCATTTGGATCCTTAAACATGTATCCCTTCCAGAGTGGTGTTATCCCATTTAATGTGAACCTCTTGGAATCCATGGCCTCTTTTGGTCTGTGATCAACATGTTTGGAGCAGAGTTCCTTATCTTGTGTCAAGCTTGTTAAAAAATGAAACAAGGACCATGAGGATAGTTCTTTTACTAGTTCAACCTCATTAAAAAATGAAATAGGTCTCCATGAGAAAACTTCTTTTACTTGTGTCAAGCTCGTTAAAAAATGAACCAAGGTGTCATGAGGATGGTTCCTTTACTTGTGTCAACCTCGTTAAAAATGAAATATAGGTGTCATGAGCATGGTTCTTTTCTTGTGTCAAGCTCGTTAAAAAATGAAACTAATCCCCTTCCCATTCGAGTCTTTGATTAGATCTCGTAAAATACCAACCAATTCTTTCACTTGATATCATAAGTGAACCTTCATTCCATCTACCTGTTCGTGACCAATAGTCTACTTAGGTGAATGAAATGAAGTTTGGGGGGCATGTACCTCAAATTGAGTCATTATGTTGTGGGCATGCAAACTTATCTCAAGCATAGTTTATCTTTGTTTCAAGCTTGTGTAAAAATGAAACCAAATCCAAGCATAGTTTTTCTCATGTTTCAAGATTGTGAAAAATGAAACCATCCTCAAGTATACTCAAGCATAGTCTCCCATGTTTCAAGCTAGTGTAAAAATTAAACCATTCCCACTTTACATCTCTTGATTGCTATTTTTATCAGCCGATTTTTGCCAGATAAGCCTTGGTTTTTTCATTCCAACGTCACCATATCTTTGGCCAATCATAAACTTTCACTTGGTGTTTTACCCTTGCCTAAGGAACATCTGCAATGAGTAGTCTTATTAGCCATCCTCTTGACCTTTACATGTTTTGAGCAGTTCCATCATGACTGGAACCAGTTGCTATCATTTTTTCCCACTCGTTCCTCTGGGAGGAGTCATCTTTTAGTTCTTTTCTGACTTTTGAAACATAAAAATATCATCGAGTACTTGTCGTTTTTAACTCATAAAAGTAAATGAAATATGGTCTACTCAGTATAATTTTAACCGTTTTTTGGGCTGAGATAGACTATTGTACAAAAAAGGAACACCTTAGTTGAACATGGCTAAGAGGTTCTCTCAAACATTATTTTCTATCTTTTCGGATTTGAGAGACAAATTACAAAAAGGGACATGATGGAGTTTTCTTTTCCGTCTCTTTTTCAAACTCTCTAAATATGAAAAAGATACCAAAAATTAAACGACGAAATACTTGTCACCATGACGAGCCTGAGTTTCTCCTTCCTAGGACTCGTAAAACTTACTAGGATGGGTTCATTCAAAGAATGAAGTTATAGAAGAAGCATATGGTATCCTCTTCAAGCTTGTGTAAAAATAAAGAGGTACTCACTAGAAATAGTGGGGAAAAAGCCAAAGTGAAACATCTCTTGTATCGGCAGCATGTCGCTCTTGAACATGACATTCATCTATTTCTCGTGTTGGGTTTGGGATATCCTCACTCAGCCACTTGTCCTTTCGGGTTTGGGTGATCCATTTTGCCTCTCATCTGACTATTCCATTTTTTCATCATGACCCTTAGTCCTATGTTGAGTCAAATGTTGCCACACCCTTGAGTCGTGTCGCCAATATGTTCAAGAGAACTCCTATCTGTAGTTTGTTACCTATACATTATCTGACCTTTTGCTACCATCTTGATCATACTCATTCATTTCACTTTATTCCTTGTTTCGTGTCGATGATGGGGGAATCATCATGGCCCTCCTTCGACACATCACTTCCTGTCGAATTCAACTCATTATACATGAATATGACTTAGAAACTCCCTTTCAGTACCTTAGAGCTTGCATGCCTTAACGACAAGTTCTTCACATCCGACGACAAGTTTTCATTATTGGCCTTCGATCAGATGATTCCATGAGTGTTTGACTTCAGCTTCACTTTCACATTCATGGATTGTACTACTGTACCTTGAGGACCATTGTCATTATTGGTGGTTCCTCTCATACCTGTTAACGGTCCACATCATTGGCTGGTAATCAGGTGGTTTTCCAGCATGTTCGACTTCGACACATTCATTCACATGTTAGAATTCGTACGTTGATCGGGTTGGGATGGACCCTAAGTTTTGTTTGATATGACTCAAGTTGTGTGGAGTTATGTATTTTTCATGATTGTACACATGTTTCTTCTGTACGAATGGTTGTGACCATACCGTAGGAATTTATATTTATGATGATCCTTTTATATCAGGTTTCTGCATCCATACCTTGGATCTCAAATTTACAGATGATCCTTCTCATCGGCTCTTTACACTACCTACCATAACCTGTATTTATTTATCCTCAACTTTCTCTGACTTCTTCACAAATCTAATATCCTGATGATGAACCACGGAGGATGGTTTGAAATGTCGATGCAAAAAACAACAAAATGCGATGGATCCGGAAGATATAACCACACATAATTCAGACCGCAGAAGTCTCAAATCCATTAGTCCTCTTTTATCTGGATGGTTGCGTCCATACTGTGGATTCATGTTTTGATATCAGATATGTGTACGTATATGCGTCCTTGATTTGCAGGTCTCTTAATAGTGTTTGTTCCCGTCCTTGCAAAAGCTCGTAAAGCATTTCAACCATCACTCCATGTTCTTCCTTCATGCTTTAGGGGGCATCTATTACACTGTATTTTGTCATGCCTCCTGAACTTCACTGTGTCATACCCTGAAGTTCCTGAAACTTAGCAATCATGCAGTGCACCCATCGTGATATGCAACTCATATCCTCCCTAAAATACTGATGGAAAAATTCCTTAAGCCTTCCTTGAAAAAATGGCTCTAAAACCCTAAATTTAGCATCATAGCTACCCTTACACTAGGAACCTATGTCGGTCGCTAGTTTCACTATACTAGCCTCGTGATGCCAATGTGTTTTTGGCTTGGATACTCACAATGATCCCTAAAAGGCAATTTTTCCCAAAGAGGACATGAAGCTTCGTGATCTAGAGATTTCCAGAACGACGAGTTGGAGGTTGTTCGACGTGGATGAGGTCGAGTTCTCTCAACTTGGCCCTTTGGTCTTATCCCTATGAGCTACCTCCGTGAGATGAGGACCTTCTCCTATCTTTGGAGAGATCCTAACTCCCTCTCCCTGCCTATATATTCATCTTTTCCCATTCCCAAATGGTTAGTCTTTGGCTATTTTCACCCTTATGCTGAGATGGTGCCTACATGCTACTCATTTGGCTTAGAGAAGGAGTGCTTGGAGAGCTTGAGCTTGGACTTGGATATTCACTCAAGGAAAGTTTATTGACATCAAGACTTGGTTGTATGCTTCCTCTATTCCATTAATATATACAACTGTTGGTTTACTTTCCATAAATGTGTGTGTTAATGCATCATTTATCTTAATGCTTTTTTATTTGTTAAGTGGATTACTTTCGATTATGCTAAGTGTATTTGTATCCTTTTTTGCATCTTTGATCTCTTTGTGCAGGCATTCAAAGGTTGTGATCAGTGGGATCGAGCCTGAGGTGTAAGTGATTTGAGGTCTTCAACAAAGGAGGATGTTATAACATCCAAATGAGGTAAGCCATCTTCCTCTTCTCTCATTTTGATTGTAATTTTGGAAAGTGTCTTGTATATTGTCACATAGGTTTCTATTCCCACTCATTGGGATAGAGGGATCATCTCTGTTCGCAGAGAGGATTTTCCTAGACAACACCTCTCAGTTCAATGAAATAGAAAGGGCCATGGAATCTTTTGTAGATTGTGTATAATGTAGTTAGTGGTTGTCATCTCAATGCCCAACCATTATACCAAGTCAATGCTCAATCATATCTATTCAATAAATAACTATCAAATGTCAATCAAAGATAAGTCCATCTTGTTGGTGTGCCAAAGAAAGGGAGAATAAGACTTATGGTAAGAAAATAATGAAGAAATAAAGGATATGAAGAAAAAATACTAAGTATTAAGTAAAAAATAGTGTAAAGAAATATGAATGTGTGGAGGAATATGAAGTATGGGTGATGTTGTGTGAAGAAATATAAAGTATGGGTGATTTTCACATTCCAAACAACTTGGAAAATGACTAAGTGTGGTGAATGTTCACGTGAATGACTAAGTAAAAAGGAAAGAGAGAGGATTGTGAATGACTAAGTAAAAAGGAAAAAGAAAGGATGGTAAACATGAACATGTGAAGAAATATAAAGTATGGATACATGAATGTGTGGAAAATTTTGAAGTTGCAAAGAAACATGAAATATGGGCACATGAATTTGCAAAGAAATGTGAAGTTTCACATTCCACACAACTTGGAAAATGACAAAGTTTGGTAAATGGTCACCTAAATGACTAAGTAAGAAAATAAGGTAAGGTGATTCCATATGAAAATAACACTTAGTTGGGAAAATGGAAAATAGACAATTGAACTCGATAATTGAAATAATGATAAAACTAAAAGTAATGGAGATAATGATAAAAAGTTTGATGTGTGGAAAGTGTGATACCTTTGGAAAACTTTTTCTTTTATTATGTAAAGTGCTAGACAATGTTGAGACATAGGGCTATCGAATGAGAGGATGAACACAACTAATTCCTTTTCTTATTTTCTTAATATTTTGAAAACGAAAAACCATTCATGTTAGTTATGTGTGAGGAAGTACTACAACATTGAAACTGACTTTGAATTATAGTGGACTTGCTAGTTCTTTCATGTTCATGAGGATCATCTGACACTTTCTAGATTTCAAAATTTGGTCCTCCTATAGAGGGATATAGTTCAAGTATGAACATAAATAACTGTAGTCAATGTGTAACATGAAAACACATTAACAATTAGATATTTTTTGAATTGATTATTGATTCATTACCATGCAATGTGACGTTATGATCACAATGCATTGTGATTAAGTATTGTAACAATGTCTTTAGACAATACCCATGATCATCTTGGAGAGTAATTACTATTCTATTTTTTCTTTAAGATTTTGTTTTTGTTCTTTATTCGAAAGTTCCCTTAATCTCGAACATGGTATCAAAGCTATTGGTTTTTACATATCCCTGTTGTTTTCAAATCATGTTGAGTCAGATATTCTAGTGGTTGACTATGGGATAATTGATTTGTTGAATATAACTAATTTTTTATGCAGGCCAAATCTACCAGGAACTTGAATATGGCTTCTAATATTGATCCTATCATTTTGAATGGATAAAATAATGTTATTTGGGAGCCATACATGGAATCCCTAATGAAGATAAAAAGGATCTAATGGCACATGAATATTGATATTCCATATTGAAAGGATTATTGGGTGTGGAGCTTGATTATATTCTTGATTCAAAGGTCTCAACCGCGTTGGACCCCGGTTCCTAAACGGGGCAGCAACGTCGCCCATATGATACTCGTCAAGGGGGTCCAGGGCCTTGTAATATATTATAATTTCATAGTCAATCTAGGTCGTTCATTAGGTTGATGATCTGACTGTAGAAGTTATGTTAATATAGGGTTTTTTTTCCATGGAAGGCAACCCTCGGTTTATGAGGGAATTACATCGTGACCGTGTATTATTATTCTGAGCGAGAGAGAGAGGAGGAGGTTATGTGAGAGAGAATAGGAAATTATAATGGATATGTTGTAGGTTGTATCTCTTCATTTTGTTGGATAACATAAAAGGAATGACTGGTTGTTTCTCTGTGGACATAGCCCAAATTGGGTGAACCATGTATATCCGTGTCTCTTTTTTTTATGCATTTATGTATTTGTGTTTCCTCAATATTTTATGTATGTTTATTCGTTAATTAATTTATAACAATGATCACTAGATGAATTTTGTCATCAACAAAAAGAAACTTGAGGCCATTACAACCTATATTGCTTAGGAAATTATTTTTCATATGAGTGGGATAGACCGTCCTCATAAGTTCTAGAAGAAATTGAAGTCATTATTTGAAAAATTCGATGAAATTCATTATCTGTAAACCATCATGGATATTCCACTGGACAGTGCATAATATTATATTAAAAATATGAAATTCTACACTATTACAGTTTTATTAAATTTCTAGATTTGTATATTTTATTGTAATTAGTGCATACATGCGAATGGAAATTACGTAGAAAATATAGAACAAAAAAATCAAAATCTCACACAGACATAAGATACAAGATTTTCTCTGGGAAACCCTTTTGGGAAAAAACCCAATTGGAAAGTGAGGTTGCTCTGCTCTATTTCTCTGTATGGAAATATGGTTGCAGGTACAAAGAAGTATGGTTTGTGGCCTTTGGGCTGCTACAGTGCAAAAACCTTCTGTGTTCTCTACGTCTTATCCCTCTTGGATGCTTTTTCTCAGCTATGGAACAAATGCACTCGAAATAATGGAATGCCTCTTCCTACTAGTGGCGTGGTCATAACACAACTCGATAGCCTACTAGTGGTTAAGTTTGACTACATCAACTCTTAACTAGAGTTATAATATAGATACTTCTAGACTATTTTACATCACAATCGTGTGGCTATCCCCTTTTTCCATGAATAATGGGCACTGATGTGGCATCATCTCGAACCATGGTGATGAAAATAGGAAGGTCAACTATTGAGTTGCATAACTTTTGCATACCGACTCTGATTGATGCGCTTCTTGCGTCGTTGGAAATATATTTGTGTGTAGAATAACATGAAAACATTTTATGCTAAAGAGGCAAAATTTTACCCCAAAAAACATTGTTTGATGGGTCAAAACTCCCCCGGAAGGTTTTCTAACCCCTTTTTGCCAAACTAGGTTCTATTGGTAAAATGATCTCATGAGCTGATTGTTCCATTTTTTTCCACTCTAGTTGCATCGAGATGGATGAAAAACAATATAATGATCCAATCTAAATCAATTCAAGTCATTGAGTTAGAGAAAGAGTTATTCTCCCTTGGTCCCTATTCTTGGCTTGTGTTAAAGGGATACAATTGAAGAAAGGTGAACGCAACAAGAACTTTCCAAAGAAATATGGACAACTCATTCAACTAGTCATCATGAATTTCAGAAGACCATATAATGTGTTATATTCCTCATTCAAAAAGAACTAGGGATCATGTAAGGAAGATGGCAATTAATTTGGTCAAAATTTTCTTTTATTAAATTTAATTTTATAAATTTTTTTAATCTTTTAAATGGTGGTTGGCCCTCTTCTGAAAAATATTTAAAAAAACATTAAACTTCTCCTTCCCAAATTCCAACCTTGTAAGATATTTCATGTTTTCTGAAAAAATAATCACGAAGCAAAGAAATTGGCCAATAAAGAGGCGGGTTTGGAAATTAGAATGTTATGGATCAATTGGAAATAGTTAATATGCCCCATCCCCTAATGTGTTCCCCGCACCTTAAATGAACATGTTTGTTAGATTTTGTAAAATTATATACATCTTGAGTGGGTCGAATGCTTACGAGCACGAGCTTCCTTGTAAGTGGTCATAGGCTAAAAACTAGAGGGGGAGTAGAGTTTGTGCATATTGATAAATTAATATTAGGCACATTGTGATGAGATTCAAAGAGTAGGTGACCCCTGAAATAGAGCCTCCTACCTCGTGGTGGAGTTTGAGATAGTTACTACTTGTATGAGTGTTTTTTGGAAAGTGTACACCTTTAGTTGTGTTGATAGCCAAAATTGACCATGTCCAACATTAAGGAAATCACCTGGTCAGGGCCCTAATTAGACCCTTTTTCATTTGGTGTGGTGATTTCGACCAATTACAATAGTAATTGCCTCAACCTAAATCTAATCTAAATTAAATTCCTAAAATAATCTAAATGCATAAACTATCCCTAAATCTAGCGTTTACTTGTTGGTGTATGATATTCTTCACAATTGGTATTAACAAGAAAAAGAGCATACTTGCCTACTTTTAGTTGCTTGAAGGAAGGCAATATGTTAAATTGGTTGAAATAAGGGCTCAAATAGGCCATGGGGATGCTTTCTCCTGCGAAAGGAGACTTTCAAATATGCATTCCTAAATGCAAATGAAATCTAATATAAATATGTAGACAACAAAAGGAAATTTAGTCTATCTTAATCAAGAGAAGGAAAAGTCCTAATCTCAATCAAGAACAAAGCATAAAGGCTAGATTTGAATCTAATTGTAAAATAAGCCTACATATTAATGAAATAGTTCATAAAATCTACGGTTGATAAGTTCATGTTTAAATTCAATATTAAAATGGATTCATTGTTAAATGCATTATTACAACTTTAAAATAGTTATGTTGATGCAACAATGATTAAGAGTAGATAGAAAACATGCATTAAATAATAAATAGTTATCAGTGAAAACATGTAAATCTACATAAACCCATTACTCAAGTCCATTCCAATCGAAGCCTACCATGAAAAAAAAAAATTCATTAGTTTAAATAAGCATACATCTTCATGGTATTAACAGTGGCGTAAAACCATGAACAATATATTCATAAAGAACAATGGTTGAAAATAAAACTGAGAATAAATTAATTAAGCAATTAACCAGTTTACCAAACTAATACAATAGTGCACTAGGAGGCCTTATTAGCAACTCCCAACTATTGAATTCTCCTTTCACATTTTTCCCTTACAATAATGCAAATAATTCCTCCTAGAAAATTCCTCTTTCTAATTCTACAGAAAAGAATCAAGCTTACAATAGTGCAAATGAGTATTCTCTTTTGCATAAATAGAACTATTAACTCTTTTATAGAGTTATTATTTATACTCTACAATTTCATTCTCAAAATGGAGAGATGTTTCAAGATAGTTGAATTATGATTTTGAAATTTGGAAAAAATAAGTTTTTTTCCTCTGTAACTCCAATCCAAAATTTAAGCATTTCAAGTTGTGGTTTTCCTCAATGAATTTTGCAAAAATAATAACAAAATTATAATTAAATGTCTGTTAGAATTGAAAACAAAACCCAAATCTAAAAAGCATTTGAAAAAAAATATTATAATTATAATCCAATTTAATTAACTAAATAAAAACTAGATATGAATTCCCAATTGCTTCATACTATGGTATCACTAGCAAATAGATAACCTAGAGATTAAATCCTAACAACAGAATGTCCTGGCAATCAAATCTTTACTAAAAATTCTCTCAGAAAACTCTGTTTGTTGTAAATTTGAAACCTCATTTTCTGCGGAATGTTAAGAGTACATAATCTTTAGATTTAGACAACTATTTATTTCCAAATAATTCTCCTATGTTTAACCTTTCCAACAAGTCCTCTTGGGCCTAATTTCTGCCTTAAATCTCAAAATTCACTAAAAATTCACTCAGAAAACTTTGTTTGTTGTAAATTTGAAACCCCATTTTCTGCTGAATTTTAGGAGTATATAATCTTCTAGGAGTATAAAATCTTCAGATATGATCAACTATTTATTTCCAAATAATTCTCCTTCGTTTAACCTTTCCAACAAGTTCTCTTGGGCCTAATTTCTGCCCTAAATCTCAAAATTCACTAAAAATTCACTCAGAAAACTTTGTTTGTTGTAAATTTGAAACCTCATTTTCTGCTAAATTTTAGGACTATATAATCTTCAAATATGGTCAACTATTTATTTCCAAATAATTCTCATCCCTTTAACCTTTCCAACAAGTCCTCTTGGGCCTAATTTCTGCCCTAAATCTAAAAATTCACTCAGAAAACTTTGTTTGTTGTAAATTTGAAACCTTATTTTCCGCTAAATTTTAGGAGTATATAATCTTCAATATAGTCAACTATTTATTTCCAAATAATTCTCTTTCATTTAACCTTTCCAACAAGTCCTCTTGGGCCTAATTTCTGCCCCTAAATCTAAAAATTCACTCAGAAAACTTTGTTTGTTGTAAATTTGAAACCTCATTTTCACCTAGATTTTTAGAGTATATAATCTTCAGATATAGTCAACTATTTATTTCCAAATAATTCTCCTTCGTTTAACCTTTCCAACAAGTTCTCTTGGGCCTAATTTCTGCCCTAAATCTCAAAATTCACTAAAAATTCACTCAGAAAACTTTGTTTGTTGTAAATTTGAAACCTCATTTTCAGCTAAATTTTAAGAGTATATAATCTTCAGATATAGTCAACTATTTAGTTCCAAATAATTCTCCTCAGTTTAACCTTTTCAACAAGTCCTTTTGGTCCTAATTTCTGCCCTAAATCTCAAAACATGTCTTCTTAAATTTAGAATCTTGTAGTTGTTTAAACACAATTTGGAAAATGGTCTAGCCACATTTTGTTTAATAATTGTGAATTCAAAAATAAATCTCACATACATGGGCATATCTAAATATGAGTATCTTATGGTTGTTGTGGAAAATTATTTAAATAAATAATGTCTTGGTTAGTATTATTTTCAAACCATGGAAATCGTGAACTAATAATAAATCAAACTTCAAATTAAATAAAGGTACACGTGCTAAGGTGAAAGGTCACAGACTTAAACCTTTCCTTCCTTCTTTAGTTTCCGAGGAACAATTAGGGTATGTGGAGGGCAGACAAATCTTGAATAACATCATTCAAGCCCAGGAGGTGGTCCACACGCTTAATAGCAAAAAATAGGCGGGGATGATAATGCAATTAGATATAGCAAAAGCCTATGATAAGGTCAATTGGAGCTACATCAAAAAGGTTCTTGGGGCTTTTGGGTTCGACCATAACTGGATACGCTGGGTCATGGCTCTGGTGACCTCTTCTAGTTTTTCAATTCTGGTGAATGGTTCCCCCTCAGAGATTTTCGTTCCTTCTAGAGGCCTCAGGCAGGGGGATCCGCTCTCTCCCTTTCTCTTCATTCTCATGATGGAGGGACTGGGCAGATCTATTAAGCATGCTAAAGAAACGGGCAAAATCAAAGGTCTGCAATTATCGGAAAATGGTCAAGCTCTGACTCATCAACAATTTGTTGATGATACCTTGCTGCAAGGGCTCCCCACAGTCAAAGAAGCTTCAGCCTATAATCTAATCCTGAAGGAATTTGCTCTAGCTACAGGTATGGAAGTTAATCTTTCCAAGTCAATTTTTTTTTCTTTAATACTAATATTGTTGTTCAGAATAACATTTCGAGAATTCTGGGCTTCCAAAGGGACTCCCTCCCTACAAAGTATCTGGGAATTCCTCTTACAGACAGACCAATGCACAAAAGTATCTGGGAACAGACGATTAATAAATTGCAAGACAAAGTCAAAAATTGGACTTTCCGGGTCATGAATCTGGCAAGCAGGTTGGTTTTAACAAAGGCGGTTCTTCAATCGATCCCGGTTTTCATGTTATCGGCCCTCCCAGCTCCCAAAGGTGTTTTAGAGAAATTCAGAAACATTCAAAGAGATTTCCTCTGGGGTAAAGAAGAAACTAAGAAGAAATGGGCCCTGGTCTCTTGGGACAAAATCTGCAAACCCAAGGGACAAGGAGGGCTAGGCTTGGATGATCAGGAAATTCTCAATAAAACTCTAGGAGCCAAGCTTTGGTGGCGCTGGGTCCAAGAGCCACAAGCTCAGTGGGCTAGAATCTGGAAAGAAAAATATGCAAGCTCTTGGCACACTAAGGATCTAATAAGAACATCTGGCAATATGAAAGGGTCTCACATCTGGAATAGAGCCTGGGACAATAGAAGCCTTGTTCAAAACAACAGCTTCTGGGAAATCAGAGTTGGTGATCTGGCACTCTTTTGGGAAGATAAATGGCAGCAAGAACTAATTCTGCTAACAGAGGATTTTGTTAGTCTCAAACAGATAATGAAGGGTTAAATAAAGTTAAGGATTTCTGGGATCAAGCTCAGACCTCAGGAAAATGGAGAAGCTGGAGTAAACTTAACTATGGAGATGATAGCCCCATGAAAATTAAGGCAGAAGCTCTTGGAAGCATACTTAAACAAAGAATGATTTTAGCTACAGAGGGGCAGGACCAATTGAGATGGGGAAATAACAATAAAGGTAACTTTGATCTTAAGGAAGCCAAAAGCATGCTTCTTGGGCTAGATTACAGGGCTCCAGACAAAACTTGGCAGCATCTCTGGAAGCACCAAGGCTGGATGAAAATCAAGATTTTTATGTGGTTGGTTCACCATAGAAAAATTTTAACTTGGGACAACATACGGAAAAGGGGAGTCTTGGGGCCCTCCAGATGTCAATTTTGCAAAGAGAAGGAGGAAAACATGAAGCACATTCTCAACAGTTGTCCTTATACTACCTGGATATTGGATTCCTTCTCTTCCATTTTCCAGCAGTCTGACGGGGACAGTAATAGTATCACTAATACCCTGAACAGTTGGAGAGTTAATTTTTCAGAGAATGAGTTCATTAATCTAGCCTGGACTTTTACGCCAAGCTTCATAATCTGGAATATTTGGAAGGAAAGGAATAAAAGGATTTTCAAAAGTGAAAAGTCCACCCAACAGGGTCTTTTTAATCCAATCCTGAAATAGCTTCGAGAGACTGTTAGTACCACGGTTAAAATCTCCCCAATAAACCTCCGTCGATATCTGAGCTGCAAATTCTTAGACATTTGGGAATGAAAGGGATTATTCCTCAAGGTCTAAGCAGAAAGGATTCGGACACGGATATAGGGATGGAGTTCTAGCAACCTCCACCGAAAGGATATCTGAAATACAACATTGATGGGGCTTCAAAAGGCAACCCGAGAACCACTAGTTTTGGAGGAGTTCTAAGAAATGAAGAGGGCAAAATCATTTTTATCTTCCATTATCATCTTGGCAGAGCTACTAATAATATGGCAGAATTAATGGCACTGGAAGAATGCCTGGAGTTTCTTATCCAACATCGGTGCTCTAATGTCATTATTGAAGCAGACTCGGAGATTACCATTAACTCTGTAAAAAGAATTAATTCTGGTACTCGACCAGAGAAATCTTCTAATCACTGGAAACTTCTCATGGTTTACCAAAGAATCCAGGTTCACCTCCAAGAGCTGCGAACGGTGAGTTTCAATCATGTTCGTCGTTCGGCCAATAAATTAGCAGACCTTCTTGCCAACCAAGGGGTGAACAATGCTGAAAGTGGGATAGCATACAAGTGGTGAGAAATTCCTCCAAACCGTTTAAAATTTCTCTGCGAGGAGCAAGCTACAGAGGACAAGGAAATGTTTGATTATCGGTCCCAGATAACAGGCTTAAATTAATTTTTTCGGCCAAGCGGTTTCTCATCCTTCTGAAATGCTTATGACAGAAATTCAAGCAAGGGTCTGTCTCATTCTCTTCCGGATTCACGTAAGGGGAAATATCAGGGTCTCGGAGGAAATTTTAAGGAGTCAATTCTCAAAGAAGCTCAGGCTCCGGGATAGGTACAGTGTTCAGAACAGACAGAGATTGGATAATTGTTTGTCGGCAATGGTTTTTTCCCCTCTTCCCACCCTTAATTCCAAAAACCACGCTTGGGCCAGATGTCTGGTGATCGCAAGTCTCATAAGCGGTAAGTGGTATTCATGTTATGGCAGCGATCCCATAGATCAGGTGACGCGTGGGCAAGGTACAATATTAAAAATCGTTGTCTCCCGCACACTATTCTTCAGACAAGTTGGTGAGTGCGATATGAACCCTGGTCGTTGGATCCAACAGCCAGGATCAACGGTTGAGAATGCAGATGCAGTTTGGTGGGTCCGACAGCTGAGCCACGTCATCCCTTTTGGCATTTTCTCCCGCCTGTATTGTGGGACCGGTGGATGTCTGGTGATCGCAAGTCTCATAAGCAGTAAGTGGAAGTGTGTTATGGCAACAATCCCATAGATCAGGTGACACGTGGGCAAGGTACAATTTTAAAAACCGTTGTCTCCCGCACCCTATTCCTCAGATAGGTTGGTGAGTGCGATATGAACCCTGGCTGTTGGATCCAACAGCCAGGATCAAAGGTTGAGAATGCGGATGCAATTTGGTGGATCCGACAGCGGAGCCACGTCATCCCTTTTTGGCATATTCTCCCGCCTATTTTGTGGGTCCGGTGGTTTGATTTTCACGCGGCGGAGTCAGTGTTTAGAAATATTGACAGGGAGCGAATTTCTCTTTATGGGAAGAGCAATTCCTTTACCTCCCACAATTACACGGGTGGTGTGTTAGTGATTTTGAATTCTTTTTGAACGGTTCTTTTGTTCTGCTCAGTGTTCTAGTCTTTTTTTGAGTCTGTCAGTTTACACAATGAATTTATTTTGAGTGTTTAGAGGTTTGATGGTAGGGATCGAGGCTTGTTGCCCTCGCCTGTTATCAGTTTCTGTAGGTTTTTTCCTTGGTGTATTACTCACCGAGGTTTGTTGTATCCTATGTATTTTTATTTGATGTTTATGGAAATAGAAGGTTCGACTCTTGCTTTAGCAAAAAAAAGAAAGGTCACGGTCATTAGTTGGAGATGAGTTCGAGCCTTGAGAATGTTAGATGACGGAAAAAGCCATTAATTATAGGAGTATTTTACGTAAAGAAAGAATCTGTTAGGTAGATTATTATATTATTGAATTTGAATTTGTTAAGTAGTCTTTTATACCATTGAATTTATTGAGTATGAGTGAACTGGGGTAGATTCACTATTGTATTGTGAAATTGGTTAGTTGGAGATGAGTTTGAGTTTTGAGAACGTTAAATGATGGAAAAAACCATTAATTATTGGAGAATGAGTGAACTTAGGTAGATTGACTACTGTATTGTGAAATTGGCCTTTAGTGTGATAACTAAAATAAATTTCTACCTAATAAGATTATATTAAAAAATATATTAATATATATAATTCTCAATATCAATGTCTTAAAAGCTATACATGGCGTCTTAGAGAATAGCATAGACTTGTATTGATGTAATGTCACTAGTTTGTGTTAGAGAATAACATAGACTTATATTGATGTAATGTCACCAGTACTGTATATGACAAAAAATGAACTAATTGAACTTTGAGCATGGGTCGTAATGTGTCCCCATGAAATTACCATTAAATGATAAATTTATGTAAAATGTAGTTTGGAAGTATATTTATATTTAAGACAATTCTTTCTGTAGAAATCACATAAGAGAAATTTTTGGCCAACACGTTTCAAACCAACCAGTATGGTTCATCATAAGGACCAGATGAAGAGACAAACCAGTATGGTTCATCATAAGGACCAGATGAAGAGACAGACCATGGCAAAGGCTTAAATAGAGAGCAATGTAGACAATGTAGTAATTATACTAGCTTTTTTTAATAATTTATATAATATTATAATTTATTAATATAATATTATTTAAGGATAAATGGTTTTTTTAAAGGTTATAAGTTTAAATTTAAAGAGGTGAAATATATATTTAATGAACTAGATTTTTATTTTACAAGTAAAGAAAATTAATAAATTATTAACTTCTTGTTGACTTTAAAATTTTACTATTATTATTATACAAAAATTATTAATTTAATAATAATAAATATAAATGGGCAATCAAATTAAAATATATTGAGCCAAACATAATTAAAAAAGAAACCAAATATCATGAGGTAGCTTCATGATATTTTTCTTCTGCTTGCCCTTGACCAGAGGTCGCAGGGGCCAAACCCTGACCCCATTTTCCTACCCCAACAATTATGTTGAAGCGAAACTCAAATTGAGTAAAAGGGTCCATTGCAATCAACTACACAACACTTAATCAAACTAATACATACTATATTCCCAGGGTCAAAACCCTTGCCCTTCAATTCTAAAGACCCTTGCTCATCCTTGAGCTTGGCATCCATGACCCATATTTTCTCTTCAGAAGCCGAGTACAGAGACAACACATTCACTGACAATGTGATCTTCACTATCTGTGTACCAAGTCCAAAATCCCATGTGTTTCCAAACCCTCAAAGCCTTTCAAAGACCTCACCTCAATACCTGCATAGCTAAAACCTAATTGAAGCCATATCTGAAGTTGAACTCTGTCGCATCAGCCAGACCCTCAGAACCGTGCAGGATCAAGCATGATCGGGAATTGTGGCTATAAAAACAACGACTCCTGCAACTTTTTTGGCATATTGGTCGGTCGGGGCTTTATCAGGCGTAGAAAACATGTGATTCAAAGTGTGAAACCCTAACCCTATTGTCCTACCCCAGAGTAAATGGGGCCATTACAATCAATGACACAACAGTTAATTAAACTAATACATATTAGATTCCTAGGTTCAAATCACTTACCCTTCAATTTCGAAGTCCTTTGCTCATCCTTGAGCTTGGTAGCCATGACCTGTATTTTCGTTTCAGAAGTCGAGTACAGAGACAACACATTCATCGACACCGCAATCTTCACTGCAAATTCGTGTACCAAGTCCAAAATCCCAAGTTTTTCCAAACCCTCAGAGCCTTTTGAAGCCCTCACCTCGATACCTGCATGGCTAAAACTCAAACTCGAAGCCAAATTTGAAGTCGAGCTCTGTCGCACCAGCCAGGCCCTCAGAATCCTGTGGGATCCAGCGCGATCGGGCATTACGGATATAAAATCATTAGCACTTAATTAAACTAATATATACCAAATTCCTAGGTTCAAAACCCTTGCCCTTCAATTTCGAAGTACCTTGCTCATCCTTGAGCTTGGCAGCCATGACCCGTATTTTCCCTTCAGGAGCCAAGTACAGAGACAACACATTCACTTACGCTATAATCTTCACTGCAAATTCGTGTACCAAGTTTAAAATCCCAACTTTTGCCAAACCCTCAGATTCTTTTGAATCCCTCACCTCGAAACTCGCATGGCTAGAACCTGAACTGGAAGCCAAATTTGAACTCTAGCTCTGCAAAAGCAGATATAATAACATCCTTCTTGAGTTCCTTTGCGCAAAAGTAGGGACGTTTCCATGCTTTTATGCTCTTTCCCTGTTTGTAGACTCCATAGCAAAATACGGCTTCCAATATCATTATTTTGTAAGATGATTGGTTTTTGGTTTTTTACATATCTCAATAATGAGTTTTTTGGTTTTTAAATAAATTTTGGGTTTTTTTTGGGGGATTATTTTTTCAAAAAAAAATTGTTTATTTGTTTATTTTCTTTTATTTCCCAATTGGTTTAATAATTAAGAGTGTGTTTTTTCCTAATAGGTCACAAGTTCAGATCTAGAGATGGTAGAGTTTGTATGCCTTTGTAAACTTTAGTATTCAAATCGATGCGGAGGTAGGTCCCTTGTCCCACAAAAAAAAGGGGTCTCATACACGAATTTGGTGTCTAGCTTGGCCATGACAATAAAAATAAATTATTAATTTTCATTTTATTAATTTTTTATTTGAATTTTTAAATAAATAAATAAATCGTTTTTAATAAATATTAACCTTTTTAATAACTTTAAAAGGAATAGATTTATGTTTTTTTAAGTAAAAAAAATAAACATACTATTAAAATATACATTTTTAATATTAAAGAAAGAAAAAAAATCTTAACAAAACCTTAACCATGTGCACTTGCTCAATAATGGACTTAGGCTCTGGGGGGCGCCCCTCTACTATGACAACCCTTTAGGTAAATTCCCCTCTTATAAACATTATAATATTGTTGTATATAAAATACAAAAGGTTGATATGGGGCACAGAAAAGGTTAGGGAGGAGGTTGTTTGGGAAGTTAGAAAATGTCGTTGGCAATATCATTCATGCGCTCACTGGTGGTTTTTAATGGCTAGTAATCTAATTAAACTAGCTAAAGAAATAAGGGTAGGCCCATAACCTGTTGGGAAAAAAAACACAAGCAAGAAAAGGGCAAGAAATTAATTAGAAGGAGTGGTTGTGTTGGCAAGACATCACACCCATAATCCCCAACTATCGAATGAAGTGATGGAAGTCAAGAGACCCAATGGGGGAGGAGACGGAGTTTTCAGATAGCAAGAGTCAACCCAAAAAGGGGGTGCGATGGAAATAGGCATCTCTCAATGCAAAGGCGAGAGGAGGAGATATTTTCTGGAGAAAATACACAAAAGAAGTGGAGATGAAAAGTCTTCCTGGAGATAGTGGAAAGCACCAAGAAGCACGCAGAGGTTGAAGGTGTTGAGGTACTCATTTATGTCGTTACTGGGTGGAGACAATGGATCTTTGGACTCTAAGTGGTATTGAAAGTGTGAGAAGCTCTTTAAAACATCGTTCCTAAGGCTCTATAATCTAGCTTAGGGGTTACAACTACAAGAATATATGTTATAACTCATCTAAGGTTAGGTGGAGAGTCATAGTCCCAATCTCATTCGTTTGGTACTTCATTATAAGATAATTGTTTCTATGCCTTATGTGCCTGTGAATGTTATATGTATGTTATGATGTAGTTTAATTGCCTTTTGAGTATTATGAATATGTTAAAGGTGTTGGTTCAATACCTATGCTATTGAGGAGGAATGGTTGATTCTTGCATGTTTTACATGTAAATATGTTGGTTTATGAATAGCTAGTGGTGATAAGGAATGAGGAATTCCTATATGAATTAAGAAATATTGATATATTTGCTTGGATCTAAAAATGGTTATTCCCTGTGTTATTTGAGTATAAAATTTGAACTAATAGCTAGAAGTTGTTGGATGCATAAATCTGTTAATGTCTAACTTGCAATATTGTATGTATTGTTTGAATAACATGAGAATACCTCTGTAACATTCTTGAATTAATTGCAAGAAAGCTTCTAGGCCTTGACTTTCATTTTACCATCCCAAGAAGGATAATCCTCATGGTATATGTAAAGTTATAATATATATGCACAGAGAGGAATGACTGAGTCTCGTTGCACGCAAGAGGGGAGCGTCAGAGGATTTAACATGGCTAGTGGTGTTTATTTATATTTATATCTGTCATGCGGGGCTGGAAACTTTGAAGTTCGGAGGGTTGGGCTTAAGCCCATGGATCCATTAGATTAAGTATTATAACCAAGCGCCAAGGGTGGAAGCCCATATAACCAGGGGGGGGTCTGCATTTCAATCGTGGTCATCAGAGTTATACAACACTTAATAACCATTGATGCATGGGTCCAGAACCTCGAAAGGGAACCTTAATAGTGAAAATCCTCCCATGTCAAGTCAACAAGGGAGGGGGGTTTGCAATTCAATTTGAACCGTAAAATGTGTGGAGGCACCTTCACCATTAGATGACACCAAAATTCATGTAGCAGATAAATTTGAATTTGTAAGGGGTTGGAGTTATTGGTGGGACCCAAGCCATGAAGGAAGATAACATGGATAAGAGGGTGATGTGGTGCCCTCTGGTCATGACATGTGGCACCCTATTTTAGCCATTTGGTAGGTACAATTGGGCTAAAAACAAGTGAAACATGGCATTCGGAGGAGGCCATGTGGAGAGTATGATGTCAAAAAACATCATCTTGTTGAGTTTTGTTTCGAAAGTTTTTAATAAGGGGCAGTTAGGGGCTCTCGAGGTTCTGCCCCACAAGGTGACGTGGCACTAGGGGGGTCGCTCCTTTGTAATGTGTGTACACGGGGGTTTACTGCTCGTTAATACATATATGTTACGGTATGGAAAGGGGCCTCATGGATGGTGACATGGCATGGTCGAGTCAACAACTTGAGTATGGCGTGGCATGAGTAGGTCATCCGCTACTAGCATAAAATCCATGTAGACCTGGAAAGGTGACATGACATTGAATGAAGCAGCCACGTGGGGACCATGTGGGTGCCATGTGGCAGGTTAGGATGACATGGCATTGAATGAAGCAGCCGCGTGGGGACCATGTGGGTGCCATGTGGTAGGTCAAGATGACATGGCAGAGTTTGATATTGCAATCTTTAAATGGCCATAACTCTCAATCCAGGAATTGAATTGAAGAAAATTTTAAATCATTGGAAATTTATTGACGAAACGAATGCAATGGTGCTATTTGTTTTTGGTTTCCAAAAGTTTAAAAAATATCAAAACATTTGACCCCATTTCCATAACATGGCCTTCGAAGTTGGGTGTAACGTAACAATTGCCTCCCTACAACCTTAATGTTGGTTATGGGTGGTAAGGGGGTGTGCTACATCTAACACCTTTGTTTTCCCTTGATATTGTTGGTTTCAATGACCTATTTTCTAGTGGCTCATGACTTCAACATTCCAAGCCAGTTAGGTTTGTCAAAAACATGGAGGAAATCCAAAAAATTGTGGTTCATGCCAGTCAATCTCAAGCAATGGATTTCTGACTTGTAGATCCTAGTTTAGTCAGGTATTTTATAGGCACTTGGCCCTCACCATGTTCGTTGAACCTATTGGTTGATAAAAATTGGTGACCCCTCATTGATGAGCAACTCTTGGTTTCATTTTATGGTCATGATTTTTTTTTACCTTTTTTATTTGAAAATGAAGTAGATCGAGACCTCATTTTCTGTAATGTGCCTTACTTCATTGGAATCCAAGGTATCTATTTTTATTATTGAAGCCCTGACTTCAATCTAGAAAATGACTTTCCTTTAGCAATTCCAATATGGGTGAAACTAACCTACTTTCCCCTTCATTATAAGAATGAAGAGACCTTTTGGAAAATTGGTGATGCTTTGGTTTGATAAATTGATTGAGCTAAGCCATAAGAGGGGATGTAATCATTTGCTAGATTTTTTGTTGAAGTGGGCCTAGATAAGGGTCTACTAAAAACCATCAATCAACAATTGGATAATTGGAAGAATTACTAAAAAGTTGGCTATGATCAATTTCCATCTAAGAAAAATCTATGAATATCGACATTTTTCCAGAAGTTTCAAAACATCAAAAGAATTTTATAAAAAAATGAAGACGGAGACTTGTGGCAGCAATCAAAGCACATTATGGGATTTACATGGAAAATTTTAGCTATAAATCTCTCGAAGGAAAATGGATATAACCCAAGGGCTCCCAACTCACCAAAGAAAGTGGCCACATTGTAGGTAGACCCTTTATGGTAAAAGCAAAGGAGAAATATTTCAAGGAAACAAATATGAGTTCATAAACTAGATGGATGAAGAGGGTGAAATCCCTGAATCAAAATCCCAAGAGAATCCCCAGAGAGATCCACCTTAAGAGAGCTCTAAGGTACAAAATGAAGAAGTGCTGCCATTGGAAGACATTTCCATGATGGAAATGATGAAATAGGAAGAGGACTCAAAGGATGATGAACTATTCCATTCACATAAAAACCCAAAAAATGTATAACCCCTCATTATTTGATTCTGCAAATGAAAAAAACAAAGGGGAAAAGAAAATGATTGTGAAAAAATCCATAGGAAAGTAGGAAGGAAAACCAATCGGGATGTGTGAAATGCCAAAGAAAAAAAATATAAAAAACTAGGCTCACAAAGGTCTTTGGAAGTTGCATTCCAGAAGGTTCCTAGGAGTAGTAGAAAAGGAAGTGGTCTAACCCTTGTGCAAGGGAGCTCCAAATCTACAAGCAAATGATGAAAATTCTTTCCTAAAACTATAGAGGATTAGGCTTACAGAAGATAAAGTTGAGAGTTAAAAAATAAAGACCTTTAATCCTCTTCCTCTAGGAGATGAAATTGGGGGAATTAGAAACCCTAAAAAAATGTTCAATCTGTGGCGAGGATGTGAAGTATAGGTAGAATTTTCTTATGGTTCCTTGGGAGGTATATGTAACACATGGTATTCTTCCAACTTTCAATTCCCATCTCATCAAAATATAGTTCATTGGCTAGTTTTTTTTTTCTTTTACACCTCCTAAGTCATAAGGTATGTTGTTTAATAAATATTTGTATTTTGATTAATTATCAAGGAAAACAAAAATGTTGGTCTTTTGTTCACTCTTTAGAAGACGTTGAGATGAGCCAAAATTTCATTATGGGAGGAGACTTCAACATCTCCCTCCACCCATGGGAGAAGAAAGGAGGATATCCTATTTGAAATCCCTTTCAAGAGCAAATGGAAGATATTATAGCAAAATTCGGAGTACTTGATATCAAGCCACAAACAAATAAATTCACTTGGAGAAATAGGTGGGTAGTTATTAGCCACATTGTAGCTAGAATAGAAAGGTTTCAAATCATGAGTTCTTATCTTATGAAGCACCTTATGGCTTCCTCTCAAAGTTTTACTTGGAGTAGCTCTTGTCATCATCCAATCACGTTAGAAATTTGATCTGAAGTGGATTATGATACTCTACATTTATGATTCAGCCCTCTATGGTTTCAAAAGAAAGGATTCCGGGAAGTTCCATCATAAGAATGGGGGAATGGATCTTTGTCTGTCTAATATATATATGGGAGCAAAAGATAAAAGATTTATAATTGGCATTGAAGAAATGGGCCAAGATAAATCAATAAAAAATAAGAAACTCAATCCTCCAACACAAAAATCAATTAGAAATATTCCAATATCAATTAGAACAAGAATATATCTGAGATCATTCTATTGGAGTGGAAGAATGAATTTGAAAATATCATAAGGTGCTACATGAAGAAGAGTAAATATGGAGACAAAAGTCACACAACTTGTGGCCCCAAGAAAGGTATAAAAATACTAAGTTTTGTAACAATCAATCCAAAATGAGGATGTGGAAAAATTATATAAAAGATATCTCTATTGATGGGGAAAAAATTACTGGTTTTTCTCAAATTAAAGAATAGCCAGCTAAACATTTAAGCACTCGTTGTGAGGAATCCAATAATCAGGAGGAAGAGGTTGAGTGGTCTATGTTGGATCACATTCTATAATTAGTCACCCAAGTAGACAATGATTCTCTCTTGCACCCCATATCGGAGGAAGAGATTTAGAAAGTGTTAAGTTCTTTTAATCCAGAAAAATCCCCAAGACCAGATGGGTTTTTGGTACATTCTTATTAGAAATGTTGGGATATCATCAAATTAAATCTATGCAGAATGATTGACTATGCATGCATAATTATGTTGGAGGTGGAACCAGCTCCTCCTTTCTAACACTAATTCCCAAGAAAGTGAATCCCTCTCCATTCTCTTGATTTTGACCAATCTCCTTGTGTAACATGTCTTATAATTTTATTTCCAAAATTCTTTCCCTTTGAATCAAACCCCTTGTTGAATAATTTTCCTGTTAGGGAAAAGAGTGAACCTCCTAGGGTATGTTTTCAATTTCTCTCTACGTTTTTATATAGGTGGTATTCTTGTTTTTATATGCACTTAGATACTCAAATAATTCAAATGTTAAAATGTGAACATTCAACACATGCACCTAGCAGTGGACTAGGTGTTTTCAAAATAAAAGTGAAATAATGATAACATAAAATATATAATTTCAAGATTCATTGCACTATATTCATCCATTCACACATAATGAGGAAACACATTTGAAACAAAATTAATAGACATAATAAAGAGGATATGGTCGAAATATTTCAGAGAGATTTCATGCATTAAAATATCATAAAGAGAATAAGAAAACATTCACGAAATTCCTACTACTTATTTAAGAGTTTTAAAACCACAGATGATATGCTCTCCTAAAAATAGCTCTCTTTGAGATTCAAAAAATAAGTTTACAGGTTTTAATTTTTGAATAGAGTTAAGTGCCTAAAACGCTTCACAAAATCTTGATACCTAATGTAAAATGTAAATTCATTTTCTCCTAAGGGACTAGGATTGACCTCCCATGGACCATAAGGGTACTTGGAAGAATGAAAGAAATTGTATTCAAGGATTATCTTTACAAATATATTAAACAATTCACAAAGTTGGATAGTAAAAACCTGGGACTAAAGTGGGGAATTGCTTCAAAACGAGATAAAAGAAACTCACAAAATTGCAAAAGGATGATGAGTGGAATGAATTCTCTCTCTCTCTCTCTCAAGCAGTTACTTGGGATTAATGATTTCATTTAAGGACATTTTAAGCCAATCTTCAATATATTCCTTTGTCGTGGGATTGTTATGTCTTGTTTAACTCTTAATGCAAATATTTCTTCATCTAGATCTCTCTCATCTAACTATAGTTTCCCCATTATAACCAATAGGTCCTCATTGTCATTAAAAAAACATGACCAACCATTTCTTGATTTAAGCTTTTGAAAAATCAGCTAAGTTGTTGAAATCAACACCCAAAGATACTTTAATGATATTTCGTACATCACCTAACACATGTTTAGGGATAAAAAATGAATCACCAATCATTCACAGGCCCTAGAGTATCAAAATTTCTTGAATGAGTTTTCAATTAGCCTTGAAAGAGAAAACAATTAATTTCCACTAAGTATGGAATAAAAGCAGGGGAGTATCTTTTATGGCATGTCGCTTGTGGAGATTTGACATGTGTGGAAACTTGATTATGTAGAGAAATGGATGTGCAGAAGGTTGAGTTTTTCATATGATCAAGTTGTGCAGAACAAATAGAAGTGTGTGGGAAAGGTTTGCGAAAGGTTGGGTTATTTAGGCCTTCTGAAAACATAGAAAAATTGCAAAGTATGTAAGAGAGTTGGGAGTAGTGTGCATAAAGGGATATGTTTGAAATGTAGCAAAATAAAAAAAATTCACACACTACATGCATAGAAAAATGACCAAGTACAAAAAATCTGGGGTGTGGTATATAAACACAGCGATGACGATAATGCAGAGAAATAAGTCAATACCCCTGCTCCCAAAGTTAATTTCTAAAAATCAAGGTTGGTATGTGAGAAGTAAACAAATTGTGGATAACATCATTCTTTTCCAAGAATAAATTCATTCAAGAAAAGTTAGAGCGGGAAAAGGGATGATCATTAAATTATATATGGTCAATGCCTTTGACTGGGTTCACCATAAGTTCATCTTTGTAGTGCTAAAGAAATTTGGTTTTGAAGAAAAAGTGATAAAGGGGATCTTCGCTTGCAGCTCTAGCTCATGGATCTCGCCATTGGTTAATGTACGACTAGCAGTGTTCTTCAAAGCTTCATAAGGTTTGAGGCAAGGATGTACTTTATCTCCTATCCTTTACATTTTAACGGCTAACCCACTAGGCAGAAGATTGGACTATAGAAGGAGAAGAGAGATGCTTCTAGGTATCATTGGTGATGAGGGCATGCCAAGTCCTCTTCGGCTCTAAGATCAATTTGCAACACAGTTATGAGTTGATATGGAAGCCAAGTCATGGATGGTTGTAGGATAGTCACCACTCTTTCTCTCCCATGTACTCTTTGGATTATTCAGGGTGGATTACATTAGTAATGTACAATGTTGGTTTGGACTTAAGATGTGTGAAAATTAAGGATCTTCTGCATTCAGTGAATTTGTGGGTAAAAGGAATAGAAGAGTAACTCAAGCCTATTTGGTGACTAACTCACCGCACCAAGTGTGAAACAATAAGTGCAATTGGGGAGCATTGTGTCTTGGCTAGTTTCTAGCTTATAATTCCCCAAAGTCTAGAGGCTTACTACTTCAGATATTGGCATGTTTCTCTCCAAGTTAAGTATGGGTGGTTGTAAGTGTATTTGATTTTATTTTTATTCCTCACTTATTGCACCGAGCCTCCAGGAAACATTCCAAGGACATGCAAGGAATGACAATATCTATAAATGGTATCTCAAAAGATATAAGGAAAAACTTCTCATTCTTAATCAGTGGAAAAATAGGGATTTGGTTGTTTTTCTCCTTTAATAATCCATGGGCTTCTTCGGACATAGCCAATGATACATCTAGTTATTTTTCCCTTCATTCAGTTCTTTGTGTTTATGCTTCGGATTCTTGAGATTATGCAATTTTACGGTCCAGAGAATAATTTGGATTGTGCTTCACTTTGTCATTGTGGAGATAGTTTGAAAATGAGGGTTGAAATTCTGATTGTTAAGTTGAAAGATGCTTTGGTATCTTCTCTCATGTTCCTGACTATTCAGGTAGTATTGACCTTTGGCAACAGTGTTAGTAGTTTAGAATTAGAACATAAGGTAGTTGAAAATGAATCTTTTGGTCACATCCTTGTAATCATGCAATTAGAAGGTGATTTAGGAGTACAATATGATCCATTGTAGGAACAACTGCAAAGAATGTAGAAAGAGATTATTTTCCTCCAACTGAATCAAAATTGGTTGGTCTTCAGTCTTACATCTTCCATGGAAGTTATGATAGAGCATTGCAACTTGATTTAGAAGTCAGATGATGAAATCTTTGTAATATGTCAAAATTTGGAAAAACTCTAGTTTGTTTTGGGATAGCAACGTTCAAAGCTCTCCTTGGCAAGTATTTATCCTCGCTCCCCTCAACTCCCTATGCCAAATCTCAGTGAACCATTTATGGATATAGGCATAGGATTTGCTCAAGATGTTTCTACCTTTTCTCATGGTGTTTAAGTAGTATGGAATTTAAAGTTTTTAGGATTTGGGGATTTTTTTTAGAAACTTTTCATTTTCCGCTTGTGCAGTTCAAATGTAGTTTCAAGTTTGCTTTTTGATGTCTTAATTTGTCTTGAAAATCATTTTTTTAAGCCAACCAACAAACACTCTTTCTATTATAATGTACTTTAATGTAACTCCTATACTTTAAATGTATATTTTCTCTTAATATAAATTATCATTCTAGTTAAAATAAATAAATAAAAATTAAAGTTCGCTTGGGGTAGCTCAATTGGCAATGGTCATGGAAATGAAGTCTCACTGAACCAAAATTCTTGGGTTCAAATATTGTGCTATCCTCCCCAATCAGGGTGAGAATTTGGAATTGATGAAGATGTAGTCCTAGATTACAACAACAACCAAAAACAACATTTAAAAAATAAATATTAAAAATTTCGATTCAAGTGTTTATATATATATATATATATATATATATATATATATATATATATTTGGACAGTTGGCATTATCTAGATGGATAGTGATAGCAAGTGTGTGGGCATCGATGTTGTTGGAATTTTTTGACAGTTGGCAAGAGTGTTGGCTTTGATGTCCACTAGCCTAGATGCGATGGTAACTGGGTTAGCATTGATGTGCTTGATGTCTCAATCTCAGGGGGAGTCCCATGGTTGCTACAATATCTTGTAGAGAATCATCACAGTTGTAACTGCCTCCTCCCACATTTACCCGCTTTCACTAGCTTGCCTGGGGTAAACATGAGGTGAGGGTCACTATGATAAGACTCAACCTCCTAACCTTAAGGAAATGGAGTCTACAAATTAAAACTTTACTAACTTCCCTCAGGTGCTACAAGACCTCCAGGAGAAACCCAACCCCTCTAAGTGTCCAACCCTTGAAATAACTCGTTTTCACTAACCTAGAGCCTAATCCGATCCTTTTCCAAGGAATTCAAGCAACTGTAAACCTCCAGTCGCTCCCATAGGCCTGCTTGCCAGCGACTGTGGACTTTTACAGTCAGTTCTATGCCAACGACCCTAAATTCTTAGCCACTTTTTAAGGGCCATGACTTAGGCCTCTGCCCAAAAATCTGTGAAACTTCCATAAATGACAAATGACATAGAAACAAAGCTTATAAACCAAAAAATTTATCTGGGATTTGACCTAACCCTTCCCAACCAGGACTGACATTTTGTCAAACACATGGTGAACATGCAACCTATAGGTCATGAATGCATATTTGAACATAAGGATCTGAAAACTTATCTGAGGTTAAGCACCAAGGACCAATGCCTTCTCACAATAGCTGTTATATCACCAATTAGGTTATGCATTCATTAACGAGACATTCATTAATGGAAATGTAGCAAGAGCCACACTTAAATCTATCAATTAACCATGATTATAACCAGTATATAACGAGATAAATAACAATGATATAACAACCATTAAAACCACATAATAACAAATACATTTACTCATCAAAAGCAAGAGGAACTTAGATATTATTAACCATATGAAAAAGCCAACCAAGTTAGGGCCTTCCATGTACTGCCCGACCATAGATTGGGCTGAACCAAATCTTTCTTTCATCCAATCACCTTTGTTCCATATTCCAAGCATGAATGTGGGATCTCATGGGATAAACCAATCCATAAACAACCAAGGGAATCCAGAGGTTAAACCACCTCCACCCTCACCATACTGTTATCTCACCTAAATCGGTATCGATATCACAAAACGAAACTGAGCTTAGATGCCTCAGAATTCCTTCACCATCCCTTGAGGAATTTTCTTGTCTCTGCCCACCTATTGAGGGCTTCCCGTAGAAAACCATACCCACCCCAACCCTTGGGATTTTCCTGAGACCACCTCACTTGGATCCAAAACCTTCTAAAAATCCAAAGCTCAACCGATAAGGAATCCCATCACACCATGGCTATCTGGAAATGGAAAGGCAAGGCTAAGACTACTGTCAAAACTCAAAAATATCCATGCCACCGACAATAACAAAAAACCAAATACACACATGCATATGCCATGCATGCCAAAACAAACTAGGAAATCATACATGCAACATGTTACCTGCAAGTATCCCTACTGAAGCTCCCTGATCCAACCTTTCCTTACTTGATCATGTCTTTCCTTTTCTTTCCTTGTCCTTCCTTTTCTTGCTTGATTTCCTTCTCTTCTTGGTGGTCATCTCCTCTCTGAGACTAGTCTTGAAACTGAACTGAAAAAATCCACCAACTAATGCTCTAATGTCTTTTTATTCTTGATGCCTCTAATTTCTTTATTTTCCTTCAATTTCCTCCTCACATAAACCTATGACCTTTCACCTCCCTTTTCTCCTAATTTCATTTATTTTCATAAAAATATGCCAATTAATGCTTGTTTTCCTTTTCAAAGCCTTTGCCATTGCCTTTGCCCGAAGGTTTTCTTAAAAAGGATACGGGATTACAGTGAGTCGAGGAAGCAAGAACCTTGGAACCCCAGAAGACCTAGAAACCTGGAACCTCAAAGGGATGGAACCTCATAACCTCTTATTAATTGAACTCCTTAAAAGCATTGGGGTTGTGGGGAGTATGGATTTACAAAGTAAATTGCTCACAAAACCAAAGTCTTAGGGAACCTTTCTCTCTCCTCCAACAAGGCACATGGAAAAATTTGATTTGATCTTAGGAGTTGATGATGGCAGATGACATCAGCATGACATGGTTGTATAGGGGACACGTTGAAATCAGATTTGGCATTTTTGGGTGGCCTAATGGGCCAAATCCGGGTGACACATGTCACCACTTAGGAGGCATCACATGTGTTTGATGATGTAAGCATGAAAACATCCCGGAAGGGCTGCCTTGAAAGGTTTGAGCGGTGTGCGCAAAGGAACCAACGAGATGACTTGGCGTCAGGTAGACGTGACCATGTAAAATCACAGGCCAATGGAAAATGCGTCAAGCGAAACCCACCGGGACAACTCATCCCGCTAAGCAAAGCCCACAAGTTTTTTAATGGTGCGCAAAGTGAATGTGTCAGGCACTAAACACCAGGAAATTTCTTCAAAGACCAAGGGCGCGAATAAGTTAATGAAAAAAATAAGCCCTCATGGCTATAACTCAAAAAGTGCCCAGGTCTCAACTTTGTAACAGTTTAGTGTGTTATTACGACCATGGGGCTTCTGGCCAAATACAAAAGAAAATGGGGCACCCAGAGGAATAAAAGGGCTAAGTGCCAACATGAGGGGGGCTATAATAAAAAAGGGACATGAAGTTATATTTGGCAGTGCCTTGGGCCAAGCTTGTCACTTGTGTCATATTTGGAGGACCTCTACAAGTGATTATGCAGGCATGGATGAGTCGCTAGCTAGAGTAATTGAAATTATAGAGAGCAATGAGTCAAGGTAGTGAGGACCATGATTTCACAGATGTTGAAATGGAATCAATGGTCATTTTCGAAGGCACGAGACTGAGATAGAGAGGACCATGATCTGCAGAGGTGGAAATTGACTCCAGAAAAAAACTATATTTGGTCTTCCTTGCACACTTCATGGAATTGAATAAAGATCAAACCAAGCTTAGAGAAGTCACGTTGAAGTGCATCTTGACCTCTGTGTGTAATCAAGAAGCATGGAGAGCCTTGTTGTAGCTTGCAATTTCACTAAGAATTATTTCTTAGTATGAGAGGAATGCTTAGAAGCCCATTCCTTGAATTAATTCAGCGGAAATGGTCAAGTAATTTTGATACAACAACATATGAGATTGATCAAGTAGACCTTTCCTATGCAGTATGGGAATGAATGCATGGAGTACGCACTTGGGAAGTGTGGAGGAAAACGGAGACAACACCAATCAAAGTGCAGCAAAGGAACAGAATTTATGATTGCAATTGAGCAATTGGGGTGGATAAAAGTGTTTTTGAGAGAGTTGTGTGGAGAAATATGCAGGTGTGCACTGCTGAGTAGAGGTCAATTGTGCCTGGGATGCAGAGAGAGGACGAGAGTTCTTATGCATAGGAGAAGGGCCAAGAGTGTCTACACTGAAGAAGAGGATCGAAACCTAAGTGTATGTTGTTAAGAGTATAGGGTCGAGAGATGAGTGTCTTTTGCTATAGAATGAGAACAATGAGCATAGGGAAAAGTTGTTGAGTGAGAGTGAAGGTTGTTGAGAAGGACAGAGAATGTTGCATGGGACAAAGGCAGAGGTGAACATATTTGATATAATGCAGAGTGGCTTCCATCTATAGAGAACATTGGTTCCTTATTGATTGTGGGTTGGAGCCTGCATACAGGAAGTTGGTGCTTCCATCTCTAGTGGGTGTATGAGGAAGCCTTGGAGGTTGGTGCCTCCTGCATAAATCGAGGGAGCTGCTTCACATGGTGCTTCTGGTAAGCTGATCAAGTGTCTACAAAAGAATGGATTTGGTGCTTCCTACTAGTGGGTGCTAGAAAAAAATCAAAAGGAGTTAGTACTTCCTGTGAGTGGTAGCTCACAAATAGATTAATGTAATAGGGTAGATTCTTTTATTTTTACATCAATAATAAAACAAACTTTGGTGGTTTTTGCTTCCAGAAGGGTTTCCATGTTAAACCTCAGTGTCTTATGTGTTTGTTGCTCATGATGTGTATGCTTGTATTGGTTGATATGGTTGTTGTTATGGTTTGTTAATGGATGCTCACATTTAATGGATGCAAACTTTAAATGGTTGTTGGGTGTGGAGCCTGATTATCTTCTTTATTCAAAGGTATCACCGCATTGGACCCCAGTTCGTAATGTGGCGGCAATGCCACCCATAATATTTGCGCTGCAAGGAGGGTCCAAGGGGGGTGGTAGCAATCTTTAGGAGCTCCCCCCCAGCGGGGGATTGGGGGCAATGCCCCGAAGCTAAAAATAGATGTAAAATTGCCTTGTAAAATGTTGTAATTTCGTAGTCAATCTAGGTCGTTCATTAGGCAAAGATCTGACGGTAGAAGCTATGTTCAATTTAGGGTTTTTTTGCCTTAGAAGGCAACCCCTCACTATATATGAGGGAATTGTATTGTGTATATGTAGATCTGCATTCTGAGTGAGAAAGAGAGAGGAGTATGTGTGAGAGTGAAGAGGGAATTACATCGGATCTGCTGTAGGTTGTATCTCTTCAGTTTGCTAGATAATATAAAAGGAAGGACTGGCTGTTTCCCTTGGACGTAGCCCAAATTGGGTGAACCACATATATCTGTGTCTCTCTTGTTTTATGTTTTTTCTGTGTTTATATTTCTGCAATATATTTTATGTGTTCCATTGCTCTGTAATATATAATTTTCTAACAATTGGTATCAGAGCCGAAGGTCTATTTGGCTGATAAACTCGCAGGAGAGAAGGGTTCCTGGTTCGAGTGGGAGCAATGGCAGAAGATGGTAGGTTTAGAGTCGAAAAATTTAATGGCCAAAACTACCAGTTGTGGAAGATGCATATGGAAGATTATTTGTACTAGAAAGATTTGTACCAACCATTGAGCGAAAAGGCAAAGAAGCCGACGAGTATGATAGACATAGAATGGGATATTCTCGACAGAAAGGCACTTGGAACAATACGGTTGTGCCTAGCAGCGTCGGTAGCCTTTAATATTTCAAAGGAAACGACAATAGAGGGTTTAATGTTGGCATTGGCCAAACTATATGAAAAACCCTTGGCCTCAAATAAGGTATTTCTTATGAAGCATTTATTTAATATGAAGGTGTCAAAAGGTGGATCTGTTGCTGATCATTTAAATGAATTTAATACAGTTGCCAATCAGTTAAGTTTTGTAGGGGTAACTTTTGATGATGAAGTTAGGGCTCTATTATTTCTGTGCTCATTGCCAGAAAGTTGGAATGTTTTAGTTATGGCCATTAGTAACTCTGTCTTTGGATCTAGTACTTTAAAGTTTGATGATGTTTTTGGTGCAATCCTTAGCAAGGAAATGTGACAAAAAAGCTTTGGTGAGACATCAAGTAATGCTTTGACTGTAGAGACTAGGGGAAGAAAAATGGAAAGAGGAAAAAGCCCAGGATATCACAGTAAGTCAAGGAAAGGCAGATCCAAGTCCAGATCGAGGATAGTGTGCTAGAAATGCAGGAAGAAAGGACACCTGAAGAAAAACTGCAAGTATCGGAAGGGAAAAGAAGGAGATGCGCAACAAGAAAACAATCATGAAGCGAATGTGATAGGTGATGTGTTGCAAGATGCTTTGATTCTTTCATTAGAAAATATTATCGATGCCTAGGTGGTAGATTCAGGGGCCTCATTCCATTCCACAATTGATAGGAAACATTTTCATGATTATGTTCAAGGATATTTTGGACGGGTTCGATTGGGTGATGATAAACCCTGTAAAATCATTGGAATGGGTACAGTTTTCATAAAATAGCAGAATGGAAATCAATGATTATTGAAGGAGGTAAGGCATGTTCCAGATCCGAAGAAAAATCTAATTTCAAGAGGGCAATTGGGAGGTGAGGTTTGTGTAACTACTTTTACATATAAAACCTGGAAGGTCACTAAACGACCTCCGTAATAGCAAAAGGAGAAAAGGTTGGTACATTGTATTTATGCAATGGTATTTCTAATTCTGTTAATGCTTTAACCTCTACAGAAGCAGATATGACATTGTAGCATCATAGGCTTGGGCACATGAGTGAGAAGGGGATGCAGATTCTTCACTCAAGAAATTTGTTTCCAGGTTTGAAGAATGTTGATTTAAAATTATGTGAGAATTGTGTTTATGGAAAATAGAAGAGAGTCAGATTCCTCAAAGTCGGGAAAGAAAAGAAGAGCGAAAAATTAGAGCTTGTGCATACAGATGTATGGGGACCTGCTTAGGTATAATCTCTCGGTGTCTCTTGTTATTATGTTACTTTTATTGATGATGCAACCAGAAAAACCTAGATTTATTGTATTCGAAATAAATCTAATGTATTTGATACTTTCAAGAAATGGAAAGCTTTGGTTGAAAATGAGATAGGAAAAAGGTTGAAGTGTCTCAGATCAGACAATGGAGGTGAATATTGCAGCAAAGAGTTTGATAGGTATTGTTCAGAGAATGGAATTCGCAGAGAGAAGACAGTTCCAGGAACACCACAAGAAAATGGTGTGTCAGAAAGGATGAACAGGACAATCATGGAGCATGCAAGGTGCATGAGATTGCATGCAGGATTTCCTTTACAATTTTGGGCAAATGTTGTAGATACTATTTTTTATCTAATTAATAGAGGGCCTTCAAGTTCCTTGGATGGTGGTATTCCAGAGGAGGCATGGACAGGTAAAAAGGTAAACAACTCATTTTTAAAGACTTTTGGTTATGAAGCCTTTGTCCACATTAATAAAGAAAATAGAACAAAGCTTGAGGCAAAATCAAAGAAATGTACCTTTATTGGATATGGTGTTAATGATTTTGGTTATCGCTTTTATGATTATGAAAAACACAAAATCTAAGTATGGGGGATTTACGCAGTGCATTATATTAGATATCATTTTTTTGGGATTCAACTGCGTTAAGTAAGTCATTCAAACGTATGACCATTTCCATGAGAGGTAGTCGTAACTGACTAATTTCTCATGATTTTTGAATAGTTCACTTAGCACTCATTGCATCGGGTGATGCTCACAGGGGTGAAGAAGTGGGATTGAAACTAGTGAAATGTGGAGAACGAATCACATAGCATCAATCATCACTTCCGGGGCTTGCACCCGGTAACCAGGACTTCCCAGGAGGTCACCCATCCCAGAACTCCTCTGGCTCAAGCGCGCTTAACTGTGGAGTTTTCCCCACAATCAAGCCCACTTAGCTTGCTACCCCATTTGCAAAACCTTAGCAAGTATTGTGCCTCATGAATGGTTCATGAGGCACAATACTTGCTAAGGTTTTGCAAATGGGGTAGCAAGCTAAGTGGGCTTGATTGTGGGGAAAACTCCACAGTTAAGCGCGCTTGAGCCAGAGGAGTTCTGGGATGGGTGACCTCCTGGGAAGTCCTGGTTACCGGGTGCAAGCCCCGGAAGTGATGATTGATGCTATGTGATTCGTTCTCCACATTTCACTAGTTTCAATCCCACTTCTTCACCCCTGTGAGCATCACCCGATGCAATGAGTGCTAAGTGAACTATTCAAAAATCATGAGAAATTAGTCAGTTACGACTACCTCTCATGGAAATGGTCATACGTTTGAATGACTTACTTAACGCAGTTGAATCCCAAAAAAATGATATCTAATATAATGCACTGCGTAAATCCCCCATACTTAAATTCAAAAAGAGTCAAGGGATCTCTACTTGAATGGTTCATGAGGCACAATACTTGCTAAGGTTTTGCAAATGGGGTAGCAAGCTAAGTGGGCTTGATTGTGGGGAAAACTCCACAGTTAAGCGCACTTGAGCCAGAGGAGTTCTGGGATGGGTGACCTCCTGGGAAGTCCTGGTTACCGGGTGCAAGCCCCGGAAGTGATGATTGATGCTATGTGATTCGTTCTCCACATTTCACTAGTTTCAATCCCACTTCTTCACCCCTGTGAGCATCACCCGATGCAATGAGTGCTAAGTGAACTATTCAAAAATCATGAGAAATTAGTCAATTACGACTACCTCTCATGGAAACACAAAATCATTAGGAGCAGATATGTCATATTCAATGAAAAGGTTTTGTATAAGGTTCGGCTACAGGAAAAGAAATAGGAAAAAGAAAACAAAGAATACACAATGCTTGATGAGATCACATAAAAAGGGAAGGTGCCTGAAAATCATAATGATCAACAACAAGAACAAATACAATAACCACAACAACAACAAGCACCTCAAACACTTGAAAGTGGTGTTAGAAGATCTACCAAGATAAGTAGACCACCTGACTGATACTCTCCTTCATTATTTTGTATTATTGACTGATTCTGGTGAACCAGAATGTTATGAAGAAGCAGTGCAGGTAGAAACTAGGAAGAAGTGGGAGCAAGCCATGAAAGAAGAGATGGACTCCTTAGCACATAACCAGAATTGGGACTTAGTCAGGTTGCCTGCAGGTAAAACAACATTGCAGAATAAATGGGTTTACAAGTTGAAGGAAGAAGATGGAGGTACGAAAAGGTATAAAGATAGACTTGTGGTGAAGGGGTTTGCACAAAAAAAGGGTATAGACTTTGATGAGATATTTTCTCCTGTTGTTAAAATGACTTCAATCAGAACTATTTTAAGTCTAGTAGCAGTTGAAGATTTGCATCTTGAGCAGTTAGATGTAAAGACAGCCTTTCTCCATGGGGATTTGGAGGAAGAGATATATATGCAGCAGCCACAAGGATATGAGGTAAAAGGGAAGGAGAAACTAGTGTGCGGGTTGAAGAAGAGCTTGTATGGCTTAAAACAGGCTCCAAGGTAGTGGTATCTAAAATTTGACAGGTTTATGTCTGAACAAGGTTATACTATATGTCACTCTGATCATTGTGTTTATTTCAAAAGGCAAAATGATGGTAGTTATATTATATTGTTATTGTATGTAGATGACATGCTTGTTGCAAGTTCTAACATGCAGGAAATAAATGTGCTCAAAAGAAAACTAGCGAACTCATTTGCAATGAAGGATTTGGGTGCTGCAAAACAAATCCTTGGTATGAGAATAACTAGCGGCAGGAAGAATCGAAAATTAACATTGTCTCAGAGTGAGTACATAGAAATGGTGTTGAAAAGATTTAATATGCAGAATCCAAAACCAGTTAGTATACCTTTGGATAGCCATTTCAAACTAAGTAAGGAGGTGTGTCCCAAGACTCAGGAAGAAATGGCTTATTTGTCTAAAGTTCCATATGCATCAGTAGTTGGAAGCTTAATGTATGCAATGGTCTGCACAAGGCCTGATATTTCACATGCTGTGGGAGTTGTAAGCATGTACATGAACAATCTAGGAAAAGAATGTTGGATGCCGGTGAAGTGGATTCTCAGGTATTTGAGAGGTACCATAAATCAAGCATTATGCTTTGGTGGTTCAAGCATTGCTTTACAGGGATATGTTGATGAATATATGGCAAGTGATAGATATAACAGGAGGAGCACAACAAGGTATGTGTTTACTGTAGGTGGAACAATTGTCAGTTGGGTTTCAAAACTGCAAAGTGTTGTTGCACTCTCAACAACAGAAGTAGAGTATGTTGCTGCTACAGAGGCTAGTAAAGGAATGATTTGGTTACAAAACTTTTTGATGAATTGGGAAAGAAACAGGAGTTGGGTAGGTTATATAGTGACAGACAGAGTGCCATACATATTACAAATAACTCTTCATTTCATTCCAAGACAAAACATATACAACTCAAGTATCATTTCATACAGTTAGTGTTGGAAGATGGACAGTAGAAGCTGGAAAAGATACAGACAAGCGAGAATCCTACAGATATGTTAACAAAAGTTGTAACCAGGGAGAAACTAAGATTTTGTTCGGTTTAAATTGGTCTTCAAGTATGATGATGAAGATGAGAAACGACAAGGTCCAAAGTGGAGTCATTGTCCAGCAAATGAAGCAGCGGTGGAGTTGCTATAATTAGTCTTCAAGTGGGAGATTGTTGGGTGTGGAGCCTGATTATCTTCTTTATTCAGAGGTATCACTGCATTGGACCCTAGTTCGTAATGTGGCGGAAACGTCGCCCATAATATTTTCGCTATAAGGGGGGTCCAGGGGGGGGAGAGAGCGATCTTTAGGAGCCCCCCCTGGTGGGGGTTTGGGGGAAGCACCCCCGAAGCTAAAAATAGATGTAAAATTTCCTTGTAAAATGTTGTAATTTTGTAGTCAATCTGGGCCGTTCATTAGGCGGAGATCTGACAGTAGAAGTTATTTTTAATTTAGGGTTTTTTGGCCCAAGAAGGCAACCCCTCGCTATATATGAGGGATTTCATCTATGTAGATCTGTATTCTGAGTGAGAAAGAGAGAGGAGATTGTGTGAGAGTGTAGTGGCCAATCTAGGGTGCTAGATTAGACTAGATTTATTATCAACCAGGGTAAGTAAACTTCAAGGCATGTGTCTAAAGTCTATAGACATAAAGGATTCCTAACTAAGTGTTTATTGTGATAGGCTACAGTACTCCTTTACAGAACGTTAAGATATGTTTCCTCTCACATTAACACCTAGATCACCTAACTTATCTAACTGTCCTAAGGATACAGCATATTGCTAGACTGAGATTTTAATCCTCTTACAAGGATGCTATGCACAAAAGCTCTGTCTAGTTAACACTTAAGCATTCATGAAAAATCAAAAGCACACTAAAGTTTAAATGCATGAAAACAGTGTCTATGGAGATGCTTTAAAATATAATGATGGATCAAATCTCTTACAAGATATGGTTCAATGATCTAACGATAAAATCTTCAAGCTATCACCATAAATACCATTTGTGAGAATTTCCAATCAAATCGACAAAGTCATAAACATGGAAATAACACTAAACACTATGCGTTCTATTCAAATTCAAAAACTGCCAAGGAAATGAAATTAACAGTATACTAATCCACGCAGGGCCCGTCCACGTTTCAATGGTACACCGAAGTAAACTCAAGCAACGAGAGTATTAACGCATAAACACTGCTGGAGTAAAACCGTGACTATATTTAAGTGTTGAAGATTGCAATCACATACAAGAGTTCTGTTCTCAAACGATGCACAAAGATAATAATCGTAATTGTTCTTGAAAACAAAATAATACGCAGTCTTTATCTGCTTGTCCCTATCTAAATCGAATGTACATTCATTAAGCAGATGTTTCTGCTTTTACAATGGAATGATTTTTGGTCATTTCTAATCTAAACCGATTTCCAAAAAAAAAACAAAACAAAACCGGTTTGGGAAACCATGGCTTTTACTGCCTTTGTAACCAAAAGGCTGGGGTTTGACCAGCGTGGACCGCATAACCAGGAGCTTTTGATTTGCTGTAGAATCAATTTTTCACCATGCATGTACATTCCAGGTCTCGTTCCTATCCATTGCTTTGGCTTGCTTGTCATGCCACGTGTCAGATGATAAACCATTTACAGGATGTTATGACTTCCTGTAATCTTTTTATTGAAAATTCCTAATTTCTAACATAAAAATTCATAAATTAACTTTAATGCAAACTAACAACTATAATGCTATTAATTAATCAATTTCAATGGATATAAGGGGTCTATGGAGGAAAAAGGTAGACAAATGATGGTGTTTCTAGAAGAAAAAAATGGTAATGGAATGGTACCAACATCTCCCCCAAGTTCAATGACTTAGCATGTCCTCATGCTAATCCTGATGTGCTGCCTCTATACTCTGTTCCTGCCTGTACCTCTGCTGCTTTTAACAATGCATCTATGTTCTTTTTAGCTTGGGAATCTTTCTGAATGTGGAGCTCATGTTTCAAACTCTTGTATTTCTCCTTGAGGGCTTTCTTTTGGGTATAACATTTGGTTGCCCACTTGCAAATGTTAGTTTGTTCAGCCTTGAGCTCTTTGATTTGCTCCTTAAGCTTCTCATTCTTCTGCTGGGTTTTCTTACTCTGAGTTCTCAACATTTCGTTCTCCCTCTTAATGACTTTCTCCAGCATGTTGGCCTCCATTAGTTCTTCTTTTAACTTTTCAATTTGCTTTTCCAGCCTCCTTTATTTCTTGATTGCTGGTGGTGACTCTTTTCCTTGTCTGTTGTTGCTCTCAACTTCCATTTCGGCTTCTGGCCTAGGCTGTGAATGAGCACTGCTCTCAATGTCCATCGGTGCATGTGCATTTGATTCCGGTTGATCTTCTTGTGTCTGGGTCGTTTGTCTTCTCCTTGATCTTCTTGTATATGTAGTGAAAATCTTGTCTTGTTCAATTTTCTAGGCAGCTTCTTGCCTCATTTTTCTCATCCTTACACTACTGCAGGGTGGAGGGACAGTGCTTGTCTTGTGCACAGGGATTTTCTCATCAATGTCAAGCATAAATCTTGAGTGCTCTTACTGTTCCTGTTCATCTTCTCCATCTTTGATTTGATTGGCAACCAGAAATTCCTTCCATGTTTTTCCCCTCCTCTGCACTTCAAATTCAATTAGAATTTTAATTAACCCAAAATGACATAAACTTTTATCTTCATTACCCTTTTGCTTTTGAATAGTTTTTGACATCTTGGTCAAGCTCTACAAGAGGAAATATGGTAAACTAATGGTGCACTGCCCTTTTAAATGTAACAGGAGTTTGATGTGGTATAAATAGACTATGCTGTAACGACCCTCACACGTAACAAATTTTTGAATGATATACATCATTTCGTCCCATGGATGCATCAGCCAGCTCCTAGGGACACCCTTGTTCGAATTAACAGATGAAACCCTCGACCTGGACATGAATTGGGTCCATGATTTTTCTTTGAATTGTTTTGTTTTGAAGTATTTTTCTCCTTCTAGGCTGATCCCCAAGGATTGTGCTATGGTGTCTTCTGAGATCCTAAATGAGAAATTTCCTATCAATGCTTTCTCCCCATTAAATGTAAAGGCAAACTGTTTAGTTACTTCCTCATTGCTCCTATTAAACTTCTCCAGGAAGGGTAGCCATTGTTTTTCTCTTAAAATTGCAATACAATCATCGTGGTACTGAGAACTCTCAAATGTGTTTGGCTCTACTCTATTAGTCATTTTGACAGAGAAACTCCTGCTCTAACCCTTTTCGTTTATGCTTACTAATTTAACAAGGGTATTTTGGTTTGTTACCTTTGCTTTTCGCTCCACACAACTGACCTGGTGGCACCCTCTGTTCTTCGAGATCAGCTCCTTCAATGGCTTAAGCAGTGATCGGATGACTGTCCTTGAACTATGGCGGAGGTGGAAACTTGAGAGCCCAATTACTGTGCTTTCCTTTCGTAGCACTTACTGTTCTCGGCCTTTGTTTTTTGAAATCACAACACTTGAATTGCTAGTATGGAACGCCCTTTTTACAACTGAGAATGAAATGGAATTTTAACAACCGACTTGACCCAATTCACTATAATAATAACAGAGCGTATTCATATTTCAATGACAGAGGAGTAGCTGTACTGGGTTGTATGAGTACCATCATGAGAACGCTGTAAGCATGTATGGAGTACTGGAGTATAATAACGGATAGTTGTTTGCATGAGTCGACTTGGTCGAACGATCATGTTATAACTTAGCCGATTCAAAAACAATGAATGAAACCGTGTAACATTTGGCTTTCCAATAGTTCACCACCTGTCCCTTGCTCATTGGTACTTGGCCGAATAGGGAGATGTTGGACCGATAGTAAAGTTTGATGGCCGATAAGGAGTTAATAACAAGGCTGGGAGGGTGGTATAATAGAGGATTTAAAAATCGTAGGAGGAGTATGGGGATAGGCTAGAGTGTTGGGAAATGATAGGAATTAGGAATATGACAAGGGTGATGGATATGTGGGTGTTTTTGAAATTGATCATAAGCAGTCTTAGTCATCACGTTTAACACTAAAATAATCTAAGAATTTAAATGTTAAAAATAAAAATTACAACAATACATTACATTTTTATTGGTTGATCAAGAGTTGAGTTGGCATGCATAGGTAGGACTAGTCTTTCTTATTCAGATATGACTAATCTTTGTTGTCCATAACAGGTCCCTCTGAGATCTGGAGAATGTTTGTGAAACTTCTTTGAAATCTGGAAAAGAACTATATGTGTGAAGCTTCCTTGATCTTTGGTGTTTGATGGAGCCTCGGTGACGAGCAACCTTTGAATCTCTGTTGAAACTTTGTTGAAGCTTTGCTGAAGTAACTTGAGATAGAAGTCTCTAACAGGTCCATCTAATGTTGGTGCTGGTAACATGGTCTTCTGAACAGGTCCCACTGCATAGTGCTTAAATAGGTCCCTCTGATTAGAACAAAGACAAAAACAACTTCTTTATTGAAATACTGAAGTGCTGAAACAAACTCTTTGAGAATTTACAATGAGGAGATGAGATAAGAAAAAACAAAAATGCTGATGCTTCTCCCCCACTAAAGCTTTGACTTGTCCTCAAGTCATTATTGAATCGATGAATCAAACAGGAAACAAAAAGAAAAGGAATTCTTACCAGCCAAAGAATTGGTTTTCAAGTAAGAATTCTGGGTTAGAGTGTGCCAGAGTCTGGTTTTCACATCTAAACCATTATTTTATTTTATTTTTTTAACTTTTTTTATTTATTTATTATTATTATTATTATTTTTTGTCTAAATTGAAATGAAATGAACTAAGGTAGAGATACTACAGCTGAAGGCTGCAATATCTCAACCTCCCTTTGCTGAGATACAGTTTGAAGAAAATCCTCCTTGGTGATGGGATTATGATAGAGTTTCAACCTATGGCCATTGACAAGAAAGGGGTGACCTTCTCCATCAATGGTAATAAGCTGGACTGATCCATTCTTATAAAATTGAACTATTTCATATGGACCCATCCAATGTGTGGTAAATTTGGCTTTATGATCTCTGAATTTAGAGTCAAAGAGTAAAGCCCAGTCTCCTTCTTTGAACTGTTTCTTTTTTATATGTGCATCATGCCACTGCTTCCTTTGTTTCTGCATTAGGAGTGTTTTCTCCTCTGCTTGCTGCCTCATTTCATCCAGCTGGTTCAACTGCTGAATTCTTTCTTGTTGTGCTTCATTAAGATCAATTCCCAAATCTGCAACCATCTTATAAGTGTGTATTTGAAATTCAATAGGAAGCATTACCTCTTTGCCATACACCAACTGATATGGTGTAAATCCTGTAGTATTCTTCCACGTGATTCTATAAGCCCAGAGTGCATCTTTGAGCTTCTCCTCCCAATTCTTTATGTTCATTGCTATGGTCTTAGTGATAATTCCTTCCAATGTTTTATTTGTGGATTCCACCTGGCCATTGGCCTGTGGATGGTAAGGTGTACTTCTTCTGTGCTTGATTTGATATTTTTCTGTGATGTCCTTAACTAACTTTGAAGTAAACTGAGTACCTTGATTTGTTACTATCTCCCTTGGTACTCCATACCTTACAAAAATTTCTTCAAAAAGGAAGTTTACCACTGTTTGTTCAGTTTCTCGGACTAGTGCTTTGGCTTCAGCCCATTTTGTTACGTAATCAGTACATACTAGGATGTACTTTTTACCTTTGGAAGTGGGATTGATGGGTCCTATGAAATCGAGAGCCCATTTTTCAAATGGCTCTAAGTGTACTTGAGGTTGAAGTGGCATTTCATTTGTAGCTGTTGGCCTACCCATTCTTTGACAGCTATCACAACTCTTCACATACTTCTTGGAATCCTTAAAAATATATGGCCAGTAGTATCCAAGACTAAGAATCTTGAATGTTGTTCTTTTAGCTGCAAAATGCCCACCACACGGTTCATCATGGCAAGATTTTAAAATATCAATTATTTCATCATTTCTTACACATCGTCTAATAATCATATCATAACCAGTGTAAAATAAATCTCCATTAACCCATGAGTATTGAGCACTTTGTTTGATCAGCCTCTTCTTTTATTTTGGAGTAAAATATCGAGGTGTTCTTCCTGAATTTTGCAGTCTAGAAAGAAAATCTGCCACCTGATTCTCTTTACCTGGTCTATCTAACATTGTGATATTAAATTCCTGTAATAATAACAACCATCTGGTAACTCTGCCATTAGTTACTGGTTTATTCATTAAATACTTAATGGCAGAATGGTCAGTATGTACAAAAACCTCATAACTAGTTATATAATGTCGAAATTTATTCACAACATGTATGATTGCAAGCATTTCTTTTTCCGTGACTGTGTAGTTTAGTTCTGCAGGTGTTAGATTTTTGCTAATGAAATAGATGGCATAATGAAAAGACTCCTCTTTTTGGCCTAGTGAGGCACCTACTGCAGTATCAGATGCATCTGTAAAGATGTGAAATGGTAGGTTCCAGTTAGGTCCTTTTAAGACTGGTGTGGTTGATAACTTTTCTTTGAGTGTTTCAAATGCTTGCTGACAATTCTCATTCCAGTTGAAAGGTGTATCTTTTGCTAGAAGTTTAAACAGAGGTGAAGCTATTTTACTAAAATGTTCAATAAACCTTCTGTAATAGCTTGCATACCCAAGGAAACTTCTTACCTCTTTTTGAGTCTTTGGAATTGGCAAATTGACAATGATCTGGATTTTTGATGGGTCAACTTTAATGCCTTGAAAAGAAATATAGTGGCCTAATAATATCCCCTCATTTAACATCATAAAACACTTTCATTGCTCAGGGACAGATTAGCTTCAATACATCTCTTCAAAACTTTTTCAAGATTCTCTAATGCATGCTCAAATGAATTACCATACACTGAAAAATCATCCATGTAAACTTCAACACAATCATGAACTAAATCAGCAAAAATAGCTAATACAGCTCTCTGAAATGTAGCTGGAGCATTGCAAAGTCCAAATGGTAAAACATTATAAGCATAAGTGCCCCAAGGACAAGTAAAAGTGGTTTTTTCCTAGTCCTCTAAGGCTATCCTGATCTGGTTGTAGCCACTGAAACCATCAAGAAAAGAGAATGATGATTTCCCAGCTAATGTGTTTAGCACTTGGTCAATAAATGGTAGTGGGAAATAATCTTTCAGGGTTGCTTTGTTTAATTGTCTGTAATCAACACAAATCCGCCACTTACCATTTTTCTTGGGCACTACTACTAATGGGGATACCCACTGACTGTCAGAGATAGGATAGATAAAATTGACTTTCAACAGTTTTTGTAATTCCTCTCTAACAATATCCTGAAGCATGGGATTCATTCGTCTCTGCGGTTGCCTCACTGGTTTGATATTACTATCCGTATAAATATGGTGAGTGTATGTTTCAGGGTGAATTCCGTGCATATCGGTGTAGTCCCAAGCAAATGCTTTCTGGTATTTTCTCAATAATTGAATCAATTTTTCCTCCTGAGATGAGTCTAGGTGAGTGCCAATATTCAAAGTTTTTCCTGGACTAATCTCTATGGTCTTTCTCTGTGTGTTTGTGATAGATTGGATGGGAAAAATGTTCTGAAATGTTGTTTGCAAGGAATGAATGGTGCATGTTTCCTGAAAATTTTGTGCCAAAAGTTCGTCTGCAGCATGATATTGGTCATTTCTCAAATCTTTGAAAACATCAAGTTGAGAAAGGAACAATTCTACCAAATCATCATTATTATGTTCTTGAAAATCATAGATTTGGTTGATGCTGAAAACAGAATGAACTTCTTCCGTGTCATTGTATTTATCGTCAAGCCATAAATTGTGTGCTAATGTTGGTGATTGTGCTGATGGGTAAAGAGTGAGTTGTTTTCTTTCAGTTCCTCGTGAAATAATCATATTACCCGATCGACATCCTATGAATGCATCAGCAGTTTCTAACCATGGTCTACCAAGGATGATGGGGTGTCCTCCTAAATTGGATTTTGGTTGAAGAACTAAAAAGTCCACTGGATACTCCCAAGAGTCCAATGAAACAATTATGTCCTCCAAAATCCTTTCAAGAATAACTTTAGACCTATCAGCGAGTTCTAGAACAATTGTTGTGTGATGCAAGTTTGTGAGCTGGAGTGTTTTCATGGTTTCAAGAGTCATCACATTTATTGCGGCCCCAAGATCAATTAAGATGTTTGGAATATGTATGTTGTTAATGATTATAGTGACTCATTAATGTAATGTCACCACATTACATTAACTACAGTTATCCATCCTCAATGCAGATGAATAATGGTCATGCACTGTCATTTCAGATGTTATGCTAAATGTCTCTTATAATCATATCTACATTTTCAAAATTATCTAGCCTTTCTAATCCTTCACACATATTCTTTTGCAAAGGACATAATTTTGTATCAAAACACTTTAAAATTTGTGTTGAAATATTAACAACATTGACAACACATTGACCTGCATTTCTTTAGCCAAAATTTCTTTAAAAATAATCGAATTGAAATAACATAGTAGAAGATAAAAAACCCATGATAATGGAACTGGAACTTACTTTGACCTAGATCTAACTCCAAGAGATGACCTGATGATCTCACAGAGGCATCGAGGGTTCGATTCTCCGTAGTGGTAAGATGTGGGAGACAGGGAGGAGGAGGTAGCTTCATGGATATTTTTCTTCTGGTTGCCCTTGACCAGAGGTCGCAGGGGTCAAACCTTGACCCAATTGTCCTACCCCCAACAACATATGTTGAAGCGAAACTCAAATTGAGTAAAAGGGTCCATTGCAATCAACTACACAACACTTAATCAAACTAATACATACTATATTCCCAGGTTCAAAACCCTTGCCCTTCAATTCTAAAGACCCTTGCTTCATCCTTGAGCTTGGCATCCATGACCCATATTTTCCCTTCAGAAGCCGAGTACAGAGACAACACATTCACTGACAATGTAATCTTCACTATCTGTGTACCAAGTCCAAAATCCCATGTGTTTCCAAACCCTTAAAGCCTTTCGAAGACTTCACCTCAATACTTGCATGGCTAAAACCTAATTGAAGCCATATCTGAAGTTGAACTCTGTCGCACCAGCCAGACCCTCAGAACCGTGCAGGATCAAGCATGATCGGGAATTGTGGTTATAAAAACAACGACTCTTGCAACTTTTTTGGCATATTGGTCGGTCGGGGCTTTATCAGGCGTAGAAAACATGTGATTCAAAGTGTGAAACCCTAACCCTATTGTCCTATCCCAGAGTAAATGGGGCCATTACAATCAATGACACAACAGTTAATCAAACTAATACATATTAGATTCCTAGGTTCAAATCACTTACCCTTCAATTTCGAAGTCCTTTGCTCATCCTTAAGCTTGGTAGCCATGACCCGTATTTTCCCTTCAGAAGTCGAGTATAGAGACAACACATTCATCGACACCGCAATCTTCACTGCAAATTCGTGTACCAAGTCCAAGATCCCAAGTTTTTCCAAACCCTCAGAGCCTTTTGAAGCCCTCACCTCGATACCTGCATGGCTAAAACTCAAACTCGAAGCCAAATTTGAAGTCGAGCTCTGTCGCACCAGCCAGGCCCTCAGAATCCTGTGGGATCTAGCGCGATCGGGCATTACGGATATAAAAATCATTAGCACTTAATTAAACTAATATATACCAAATTCCTAGGTTCAAAACCCTTGCCCTTCAATTTCGAAGTACCTTGCTCATCCTTGAGCTTGGCAGCCATGACCCATATTTTCCCTTCAGAAGCCGAGTACATAGACAACACATTCACTTACGCTCTAATCTTCACTGCAAATTCGTGTACCAAGTTTAAATCCCAACTTTTGCCAAACCCTCAGATTCTTTTGAATCCCTCACCTCGAAACTCGCATGGCTAGAACCTGAACTCGAAGCCAAATTGAAGTCTAGCTCTGCAAAAGCAGATATAATAACATCCTTCTTGAATTCCTTTGGGCAAAAGTAGCGACGTTTCCATGCCTTTATGCTCTTTCCCTGTTTGTAGACTCCATAGCAAAATACAGCTTCCAATATAATTATTTTGTAATATGATTGGTTTTTGGTTTTTTACATATCTCAATAATGAGTTTTTTGGTTTTTCAATAAATTTTGGGTTTTTTTAGGGGATTATTTTTCAAAAAAAGAATGTTTATTTGTTTATTTTCTTTTATTTCCCAATTGGTTTAATAATTAAGAGTGTGTTTTTTCTTAATAGGTTACAAGTTCAGATTGAGAGATGGTAGAGTTTGTATGCCTTTGTAAACTTTAGTATTCAAATTGATGTGCGGAGGTAGGTCCCTTGTCCCACAAAAAAAAAAGGAGTCTCATACACGAATTTGGTGTCTAGCTTGGCCATGACCATAAAAATAAATTATTATTTTTCATTTTATTAATTTTTTATTTGAATTTTTAAATAAATAAATAAATCATTTTTAATAAATATTAACCTTTTTAATAACTTCAAGAGGAATAGATTTATGTTTTTTTTAAGTAAAAAAAATAAACATACTATTAAAATATACATTTTTAATATTAAAGGAAGAAAAAAAATCTTAACAAAACCTTAACCATGTGCACTTGCTCAATAATGGACTTAGGCTCTAGGGGCGCCCCTCTACTATGACAACCCTTTAGGTAAATTCCCCTCTTATAAACATTATAATATTGTTGTATATAAAATATAAAAGGTTGATATGGGGGACAGATTTCAAAGCTTAGGGAGGAGGTTGTTTGGGAAGTTAGAAATGTCGTTGGCAATATCAGTCATGCACTCACTGGTGGTTTTTAATGGCTAGTAATCTAATTAAATTATCTACAAAATTAATGGTAGGCCCATACCCTGTTGGGAAAAAAACACAAGCAAGAAAAGGACAAGAAATTAATTAGAAGGAGTGGGTTGTG
>CM062812.1:594390253-594600253 GCA_031772625.1 Pinus tabuliformis | reverse complement strand
AAAGACCCTTAATCCTCTTCCTCTAGGAGATGAAATTGGGGGAATTAGAAACCCTAAAAAAATGTTCCAATCTGTGGCGAGGGTGCCAAGTATAGGTAGCATTTTCTTATGGTTCCTTGGGAGGTATATGTAACACATGGTATTCTTCCAACTTTCAATTCCCATCTCATCAAAATATAGTTCATTGGCTAGTTTTTTTTCTTTTACACCTCCTAAGTCATAAGGTATGTTGTTTCATAAATATTTGTATTTTGATTAATTATCAGGGAAAACAAAAATGTTGGTCTTCTGTTCACTCTTTAGAAGACATTGAGATGAGCCAAAATTTCATTATGGGAGGAGACTTCAACATCTCCCTCCACCCATGGGAGAAGAAAGGAGGATATCCTGTTTGAAATCCCTTTCAAGAGCAAATGGAAGATATTATAGCAAAATTCGGAGTACTTGATATCAAGCCACAAACAAATAAATTCACTTGGAGAAATAGGTGGGTGGGTATTAGCCACATTGTAGCTAGAATAGAAAGGTTTCAAATCATGAGTTCTTATCTTATGAAGCACCTTATGGCTTCCTCTCAAAGTTTTACTTGGAGTAGCTCTTGTCATCATCCAATCACATTAGAAATTTGATCTGAAGTGGATTATGATCCTCTACATTTATGATTCAGCCCTCTATGGTTTCAAAAGAAAGGATTCCGGGAAGTTCCATCATAAGAATGGGGGAAATGGATCTTTGTCTCCCTAATATATATATGGGAGCAAAAGATAAAAGATTTAAAATTGGCATTGAACAAATGGGCCAAGATAAATCAATAAAAAATAAGAAACTCAATCCTCCAACACAAAAATCAATTAGAAATATTCCAATATCAATTGGAACAAGAATATATCTGAGGTCATTCTATTGGAGTGGAAGAATGAATTTGAAATTATCATAAGGTGCTACATGAAGAAGAGTAAATATGGAGACGAAAGTCACACAACTTGTGGCCCCAAGAAAGGTATAAAAATACTAAGTTTTGTGACAATCAAGCCAAATTGAGGATGTGGAAAAATTATATAAAAGATATCGCTATTGATGGGGAAAAATTTACTGGTTTTTCTCAGATTAAAGAATGGACAGCTAAACATTTAAGCACTCGTTGTGAGGAATCCAATAATCAAGAGGAAGAGGTTGAGTGCTCTATGTTGGATCACAATCTATAATTAATCACCCAAGTAGACAATGATTCTCTCTTGCACTCCATATCAGAGGAAGAGATTTAGAAAGTGTCAAGTTCTTTTAATCCAGAAAAATCCCCAAGACCATATGGGTTTTTGGTACATTCTTATTAGAAATGTTGGGATATCATTAAATTAAATCTTTGCAGAATGATTGACTATGCAAGCATAATTATGTTGGAGGTGGAACCAACTCCTCCTTTCTAACACTAATTCCCAAGAAAGTGAATCCCTCTTCATTATCTTGATTTTGACCAATCTCCTTGTGCAACATGTCTTATAAGTTTATTTCCAAAATTCTTTCCCTTTGAATCAAACCCCTTGTTGAAGAATTTTCCTGTTAGGGAAAAGAGTCAACCTCCTAGGGTATGTTTTCAATTTCTCTCTATGTTTTTATATAGGTAGTACTCTTGTTTTTATATGCACTCAAATACTCAAATAATTCAAAAGTTAAAATGTGAACATTCAACACATGCACCTAGCAGTGGACTAGGTGTTTTGAATATAAAAGTGAAATAATGATAACATAAAATATATACTTTCAAGATTCATTCCACTATACTCATCCATTCACACATAATGAGGAAACACATTTGAAATAAATTTAATAGACATAATAAAGAGGATATGGTCAAAATATTTCAGAGAGATTTCATGCATTAAAATATCAGAAAGAGAATAGGAAAACATTCACGAATTTCCTACTACTTATTTAAAAGTTTTAAAACCACAAATGACATGCTCTCCTAAAAATAGCTCTCTATGAGATTCAAAAAATAAGTTTACAGGTTTTAATTTTTGAATAGAGTTAAGTGCCTAAAACGCTTCACAAAATCTTGATACCTAATGTAAAATGTAAATGCATTTTCTCCTAAGGGACTAGGATTGACCTCCCATGGACCCTAAGGGTACTTGGAAGAATGAAAGAAATTGTACTGAAGGATTATCTTTACAAATATATTAAACAATTCACAAAGTTGGATAGTAAAAAATTGGGACTAAAGTGGGGAATTGCTTCAAACCGAGATAAAAGAAACTCACAAAATTGCAAAAGGATGATGAGTGGAATGAATTCTCTCTCTCTCTCTCTCAAGCAGTTACTTGCAATTAATGATTTCATTTAAGGACATTTTAAGCCAATCTTTAATATATTCCTTTATCGTAGGATTGTTATGTCTTGTTTAATTCTTAATGAAAATATTTCTTCATCTAGATCTCTCTCATCTAACTATAGTTTCCCCATTATAACCAATAGGTCCTCGTTGTCATTAAAAAAATGACCAACCATTTCTTGATTTAAGCTTTTGAAAAATCAGCTAAGTTGTCGAAATAAACACCCAAAGATACTTTAATGATATTTAGTACATCTACTAACACATGTTTAGGGATGAGAGGAAAAAGTATTAGATTTTTTTTTTCCTCCTGTGGCGGAGCTCTGTCAATGGCGGGAGCAACCTAGGGTTTGCAGCTGCAACCTGTAACCTCAGCAACAGTTCTGGCAGCACAAAGGGACAGATTAGCAGATTTACTCCATAGAGGTCGAGGACTGACTCGACAAATGGTAAACGAGGGGTCCACCGGGACCCCAACCTTCAAGCAGGTCGTCATGCAAATGCAAAAAGCGTTAGAAGGGTTTAAAATCAATGGCTCTGGAGACCGTAAGGATGGCAGCGGCAGTAGAGGAGAAAGGACACAGCCGCTGCAGAAAGAGACAGGCAAAACCCCCCGATGAAGGGTAAAGCCAATAATGAACAGGAGACAGAGGGTAAAAGACCGGAAGCAGAACAAAGGAATACAGTACCAATAACAACCCACAATGAAGGCGGGAACGAAAATGGAAAAGAGCAGCAATCACAAGCGGAAAAGGAGCAAGCAAAGACAGACAACCCCGGCTCCAAACAACCAACTCAAGGGGCTTGCAAACCTAAGAAAAAGGAAACCCTCCGAGTTGTTTTCTCAGATCCAGATATTCAGGCCTATAGAGACCACATGATGGAGCACGCAGTCATCTGCAAATTTATGGGACTATGGCCAACAGAACGCACTCTCTGCCAATGGATAAAACAACACTGGAAGCCAAAAGGGGACGTTAGACTCCACCTTGGAGCTAAAGGCTTTTTCACGGTTGTCTTCACAAACCTAGAAGACAAGGACAGAATCTTCGACGGAGGCCCTTATTTCTTTGCCTCCGCTGGACTCTATATGAGGCCATGGAAGGCAAACTTCGTACCTGAACAAGAGACATTCACACAAGTTCCAGTGTGGATCAGGCTATTTTCACTACCCATAGACTATTGGGGACTGGCAATGCTCAAGCAGATTGGAGACAGGCTCGGAACCTTCATCAAGGTTTCTGAAGCCACAGTGCAACGAAGATATACCTCCTGTGCGCGCATTTGTGTTGAGATGGACGTATCGGGGGCCCTGCATGAAGGTCTGTGGCTGGAATTCAGAGATGAAGACTACTATCAGGCCATCGACTACGAACAGATCCCCTTCCGTTGCAGAAAGTGCCATGAGCACGGACACCTGGTCAGAGAGTGCCCTCTCAACAAAACAGGGGAAGAACACAAACAGGAACAAGCAACAAAGAATAAAGAGGCTTTCACAAGGCCAAAACTACGACAGAGAGCCAACAGGAAACAAACACACAAAGCAGAGACAGGACATGGTATCATCACTAACACCTTCAGCATCCTGGAAACGGACACAGACTCAGAAGGCACTAACAGAGACACAAAACGCATTGAAGCACCAGACAACAAGACAGAACATACTATTCAGGATGGGGAGGAAAATACACTCAGAACAGAAGTGCAAATGCAAGAGCATGACGAGGTACAGGATGAAGACACTGATATGTTAACCAGCGATGGGGGAAGCGAGGATCTAGAGCTCAATGCAATCCTAGAAAAAGAGGGAGTCAACCTACCAGCTCTGGAAAAAAGCTGGAAATCCCAAGGGCTAGACAACATACCTGAAGAAGAAATCAGGAAAATTAGTGATCTCTTCATAGAAAGACAAAAAGTGGAAATCGAAAGGCAAAACAGAAGATTAGGCATCGCAAAAGGTACAAGTAAGCAATCAAAACTCATAGCTCTCAACCCTACAGGCCGAAAGCCAAATAAAAGAAGAGGCAGAAGAACCAGCGGAGAAGTATTGCATGACCTCGGGGTTCTAATGATTAATTCTGGGAAAATGAAGGCTCTTCATGCCTTCCAGAACTACCAATGAATCTTTTAGTTACCAATGAAGGTCATCTCATGGAATGCAAGAGGGCTAAACAGCCAAGCTAAGCAGAGACTACTCAAGAGAAAGTTCCAACAGGAAAAGCCAGATATCATGTTCATCCAGGAGACCAAATGCGCCACCAACCAAATAGAGATCATCAGCAAGAGACTTGGTAAACCAATCAAATACATAGAGGTAGCCAGTCACGGATGGGAAGGAGGCATAGCTACATTTTGGGACACCCGAGCAATAAACATCATCTCAATGGAGGCTGCACGCTCGTTTATTGCCACTGAAGTTCAAATAACAGGTAACTCTGATACCTACCTATGCATTAATGTCTATAGCCCGCAAAGACTAGAGGACAAATTTTCTTTTCTTAATTCTCTTATGAATTTAAAGTTAAGATACCCCACCTCTAAGATCATCATGGGGGGAGACTTTAACATGATAACATCCCTGCTGGAGAAGAAGGGAGGTCTCAGAAAGCTCAACAAAGATTCAGAGCTATTTGTTGATTTTATAGAAGCTGCAAAGCTCGTAGACATCCTCCCCAAAAATGGTTCCTACACATGGAACAATAGGAGAGGAGGAGACAATAGGATCGCCTCCCGGCTGGGGCCATTACAATCAATGACACAACAGTTAATCAAGCTAATACATATTAGATTCCTAGGTTCAAATCACTTACCCTTCAATTTCGAAGTCCTTTGCTCATCCTTAAGCTTGGTAGCCATGACCCGTATTTTCCCTTCAGAAGTCGAGTACAGAGACAACACATTCATCGACACCGCAATCTTCACTGCAAATTCGTGTACCAAGTCCAAAATCCCAAGTTTTTCCAAACCCTCAGAGCCTTTTGAAGCCCTCACCTCGATACCTGCATGGCTAAAACTCAAACTCGAAGCCAAATTTGAAGTCGAGCTCTGTCGCACCAGCCAGGCCCTCAGAATCCTGTGGGATCCAGCGCGATCGGGCATTACGGATATAAAAATCATTAGCACTTAATTAAACTAAAATATACCAAATTCCTAGGTTTAAAACCCTTGCCCTTCAATTTCGAAGTACCTTGCTCATCCTTGAGCTTGGCAGCCATGACCCGTATTTTCCCTTCAGAAGCCGAGTACAGAGACAACACATTCACTTACGCTATAATCTTCACTGCAAATTCGTGTACCAAGTTTAAAATCCCAACTTTTGCCAAACCCTCAGATTCTTTTGAATCCTCACCTCGAAACTCGCATGGCTAGAACCTGAACTGGAAGCCAAATTTGAACTCTAGCTCTGCAAAAGCAGATATAATAACATCCTTCTTGAGTTCCTTTGGGCAAAAGTAGCGACGTTTCCATGCTTTTATGCTCTTTCCCTGTTTGTAGACTCCATAGCAAAATACGGCTTCCAATATAATTATTTTGTAAGATGTTTGGTTTTTGGTTTTTTTACATATCTCAATAATGAGTTTTTTGGGTTTTAAATAAATTTTGGGTTTTTTAAGGGGATTATTTTTTCAAAAAAAATTGTTTATTTGTTTATTTTCCTTTATTTTCCAATTGGTTTAATAATTAAGAGTGTGTTTTTTCCTAATAGGTCACAAGTTTAGATCTAAAGATGGTAGAGTTTGTATGTCTTTGTAAACTTTAGTATTCAAATCGATGTGCGAAGGTAGGTCCCTTGTCCCACAAAAAAAAGGGGCCTCATACACAAATTTGGTGTCTAGTTTGGCTATGACCTTAAAAAATTTTATTATTTTTCATTTTATTAATTTATTATTTGAATTTTTAAATAAATAAATAAATCATTTTTAATAAATATTAACCTTTTTAATAACTTTAAAAGGAATAGATTTATGTTTTTTTAAGTAAAAAAAATAAACATACCATTAAAATATACATTTTTAATATTAAAAAAAGAAAAAAAAATTCTTAGCAAAACCTTAACCATGTGCACTTGCTCAATAATGGACTTAGGCTCTGGGGCGCCCCTCTACTATGACAACCCTTTAGGTAGATTCCCCTCTTATAAACATTATAATATTGTTCTATATAAAATATAAAAGGTTGATATGGGGCACAAATTTCAAAGCTTAGGGAGGAGGTTGTTTGGGAAGTTAGAAAATGTCGTTGGCAATATCAATCATGCACTCACTAGTGGTTTTTAATGGCTAGTAATCTAATTAAATTAGCTAAAAAAATAAGGGTAGGCCCATACCCTATTGGGAAAAAAAACACAAGCAAGAAAAGGACAAGAAATTAATTAGAAGGCGTGGGTTGTGTTGGCAAGACATCACACCCATAATCCCCAACTATCGAATGAAGTGATGGAAGTCAAGAGGCCCAATGGGGGAGGAGACAAAGTTTTCAGATAGCAAGAGTCAACCCAAAAAGGGGGTGCAATGGAAATAGGTATCTCTCAAAGCAAAGGCGAGAGGAGGAGACATTTTCTGGAGAAAATACACAAAAGAAGTGGAGATGAAAAGTCTTCTTGGAGATAGTGGAAAGCACCAAGAAGCACGCAGAGGTTGAAGGTGTTGAGGTACTCATTTATGTCGTTACTGGGTGGAGACAATGGATCTTTTGACTCCAAGTGGTATTGAAAGTACGAGAAGCTCTTTAAAGCATCGTTCCTAAGGCTCTATAATATAGCTTAGGGGTGACACCTATAAGAATATAGGTTACAACTCATCTAAGGTTAGGTGTAGAGTCATGGTTCCAATCTCATTTGTCTGGTACTTCATTATAAGATAATTGTTTCTATGCCTTATGTGACTGTGAATGTTATATGTATGTTATACTGTAGTTTAATTGCCTTTTGAGTATTATGAATATGTTAAAGGTTTTGGTCCAATACCTATGTTGATGAGGAGGAATGGTTGATTCTTGCATTTTTTACATGTAAATATGTTGGTTTATGAATAGATAGTGGTGATAAGGAATGAGGAATTCCTATATGAATTAAGAAATATTGATCTATTTGCTTGGATCTGAAAATGATTATTTCCTATGTTATTTGAGTATAAAATTTGAACTAATAGCTAGAAGTTGTTGGATGCATAAATCTGTTAATGTCTGACTTGCAATCTTGTATGTATTGTTTGAATAACATGAGAATACCTCTATAACATTATTGAATTAATTTCAAGAAGGCTTCTAGACCTTGACTTTCATTTTACCATCCCAAGAAGGATAATCCTCATGGTATATGTAAAGTTATAATATATATGCACATAGAGGAATGACTGAGTCTCGTTACACGTAAGAGGGGAGCATCGGAGGATTTAAAATGGCTAGTGGTGTTTATTTATATTTATATATGTCATGCGGGGTTGGAAACTTCGAATTTCGGAGGGTTGGGCTTAAGCCCATGGAGCCATGAGATTAAGTGTTATAACCAAGCGCCAAGGGTGGAGGGATGGGAATTTTAAATCCCCAGAGGAAAAGGGCCTCGAACCTTATTAAGTCATATGGATAAGTGTTAAGACTAGGAACTAAAACCCTTGGTGCTTAAATTAATCAACGACAAAGATTGGATGATAGATATATGATTGAGATCCAATTGCACACCCCCCCTTCCATGTCAGTATGGGAGGAGAGGGGGTTCGTGCAATTCAATCATGACCATCAGAGAGATTAGGGGCATCGGGGCCATTGATTCGTTGCCTCAAAACCATTAGGAGGAACCATTATGACGGGACCTAAATGAGATCAACGACAAAGGTTGGACGACGGATGGGTGGTGGAGATTCAATAACATGCCCCCTTGACATATCAACAAGGGGGGGTCTGCATTTCAATCGTGATCATCAGAGTTATACAACACTTAATAGCCATTGATGCATGGGTCCAGAACCTCGAAAGGGAACCCTAATAGTGAAAATACTCCCTTGTCAGGTTAGCAAGGGAGGAGGGTCTGCAATTCAATCTGAGCCGTAAATTGTGTGGAGGCACCTTCACCATTAGATGACACCAAAATTCATGCAGCAGATAAATTTGAATTTGTAAGGGATTGGAGTTGTCGGTGGGACCCAAGTCATGAAGGAAGATAACATGGACAAGAGGGTGATGTGGTGCCCTCTGGTCATGACATGTGGCACCCTATTTTAGCCATTTGGTAGGTACAATTGGGCTAAAAACAAGTGAAACATGGCGTTCGAAGGAGGCCATGTGGAGAGTATGATGTCAACAAACATCATCTTATTGAGTTTTGTTTCGAAAGTTTTTAATAAGGGGCACTTCGGGCTCTCGAGGTTCTGCCCCACAAGGTGATGTGACACTAGAGGGGGGTCGCTCCTTTGTAATGTGTGTACACAGGGGTTTACTGCTCGTTAATACATATATGTTACGGTATGGCAAGGGGCCTCATGGATGGTGACATGGCATGGTCGAGTCAACAACTTGAGTATGTCGTGGCATGAGTAGGTCATCCGCTACTAGCATAAAATCCATGTAGACTTGGGAAGGTGACATGACATTGAATGAAGCAGCCACGTGGGGACCATGTGGGTGCCATGTGGCAGGTCAGGATGACATGGCACTGAATGAAGCAGCCTCGTGGGGACCATGTGGGTGCCATGTGGTAGGTCAAGATGACATGGTAGAGTTTGATAGGACAATCTTTAAATGGCCATAACTCTCAATCTAGGAATTGAATTGAGGAAAATTTTATATCGTTGGAAATTTATCGACGAAATGAATGCAATGGTGCTATTTGTTTTTGGTTTCCAAAAGTTTAAAAAATATTGAAACATTTGACCCCATTTCCATAACATGGCCTTCAAAGTTGGGTGTAACGTAACAATTGCCTCCCTATAACCTTAATGTTGGTTAAGGGTGGTAAGGGGGTGTGCTACACCTACCACCTTTGTTTTCCCTTGACATTGTTGGTTTCAATGACCTATTTTCTAGTGGCTCATGACTTCAACCTTCCAAGCCAGCCAGGTTTGTCAAAAACATGGAGGAAATCCCAAAAATTGTGGTTCATGCCAATCAATCTCAAGCAATGGCTTTCTGACTTGTACATCCTAGTTTAGTCATGTATTTTATAGGCACTTGGCCCTCGCCATGTTCGTTGAACCTATTGGTTGATAAAAATTGGTGAACCCTCATTGATGAGCAACTCTTGGTTTCATTTTATGGTCATGATTTTTTTTACCTTTTTTATTTGAAAATGAAGTAGATCGAGACCTCACTTTCTGTAATGTGCCTTACTTCATTGGAATCCAAGGTATCTATTTTAATTGTTGAAGCCCTGACTTTAATCTAGAAAATGACTTTCCTTTAGCAATTCCAATATGGGTGAAACTAGCCTACTTTCCCCTTCATTGTAAGAATGAAGGGACCTTTTGGAAAATTGGTGATGCTTTGGTTTGATAAATTGATTGAGCTAAGCCATGAGAGGGGATGTAATCATGTGCTAGATTTTTTGTTGAAGTGGGCCTAGATAAGGGTTTACTAAAAACCATCAAGCAACAGTTGGATAATTGGAAGAATTACTAAAAGTTGGCTATGATCAATTTCCATTTAAGAAAAATCTATGAATATCGACATTTTTCCAGAAGTTTCAAAACATCAAAAGAATTTTATAAAAAAAATGAAGAGGGAGACTTGTGGCAGCGATCAAAGCACATGATGGGATTTACATGGAAAATTTTAGCTATAAATCCATCGAAAGAAAATGGATATAGCCCAAGGGCTCCCAACTCGCCAAAGAAAGTGGCCACAATGGTAGGTGGACCCTTTATGGTAAAAGCAATGGAGAAATATTTCAAGGGAACAAATATGAGTTCATAAACTAGATGGATGAAGAGGGTGAAATCCCTAAATCAAAATCCCAAGAGAATCCCCAGAGAGATCCACCTTGAGAGAGCTCTAAGGTACAAAATTAAGAAGTGCCACCATTGGAAGACATTTCCATGATGGAAATGATGAAAGAGGAAGAGGACTCAAAGGATGATGAACTATTCCATTCACATAAAAACCCAAAAAATGCATAACCCCTCATTCTCTTATTCTGCAAATGAAAAAAATAAAGGGGAAAAGAAAATGATTGTGAAAAAATCCATAGGAAAGTAGGAAGGAAAACCAATCAGGATGTGTGAAATGCCAAATAAAAAAAATATAAAAAAAACTAGGCTCACAAAGGTCTTTGGAAGTTGCATTTCAAAAGGTTCCTAGGAATAGTAGAAAAGGAAGTGGTCTAACCCTTGTGCAAGGGAGCTCCAAATCTACAAGTAAATGATGAAAATTCTTTCCTAAAACTATAGAGGATTAGGCTTAAAGAAGATAAAGTTGAGAGTTAAAAAAGAAAGACCCTTAATCCTCTTCTTCTAGGAGATGAAACTGGGGGAATTAGAAACCCTAAAAAAATGTTCCAATCTGTGGCGAGGGTGTGAAGTATAGGTAGCATTTTCTTATGGTTCCTTGGAAGGTATATGTAACACATGGTATTCTTCCAACTTTCAATTCCCATCTCATCAAAATATAGTTCATTGGCTAGTTTTTTTTCTTTTACACCTCCTAAGTCATAAGGTATGTTGTTTCATAAATATTTGTATTTTGGTTAATTATCAGGGAAAACAAAAATGTTGGTCTTCTGTTCACTCTTTAGAAGACACTGAGATGAGCCAAAATTTCATTATGGGAGGAGACTTCAACATTTCGCTCCACCGATGGGAGAAGAAAGGAGGATACCCTGTTTGAAAACCATTTCAAGAGCAATTGGAAGATATTATAGCAAAATTGGGAGTACTTGATATCAAGTCACAAACAAATAAATTCACTTGGAGAAATAGGTGGGTAGGTATTAGCCACATTGTAGCTAGAATAGAAAGGTTTCAAATCATGAGTTCTTATCTTATGAAGCACCTTATGGCTTCCTCTCAAAGTTTTACTTGGAGTAGCTCTTGTCATCATCCAATCACGTTAGAAATTTGATCTGAAGTGGATTATGATCCTCTACATTTATGATTTAGCCCTCTATGGTTTCAAAAGAAAGGATTCCGGGAAGTTCCATCATAAGAATGGGGGAAATGGATCTTTGTCTCTCTAATATATATATGGGAGAAAAAGATAAAAGATTTGAAATTGGCATTGAACAAATGGGCCAAGATAAATCAATAAAAAATAAGAAACTCAATCCTCCAACACAAAAATCAATTAGAAATATTCCAATATCAATTGGAACAAGAATATATCTGAGGTCATTCTATTGGAGTGGAAGAATGAATTTGAAATTATCATAAGGTGCTACATGAAGAAGAGTAAATATGGAGACAAAAGTTACACAACTTGTGGCCCCAAGAAAGGTATAAAAATACTAAGTTTTGTGACAATCAAGCCAAAATGAGGATGTGGAAAAATTATATAAAAGATATTGCTATTGATAGGGAAAAATTCACGGGTTTTTCTCAGATTAAAGAATAGCCAGCTAAACATTTAAGCACTCGTTGTGAGGAATCCAATAATCAAGATGAAGAGGTTGAGTGGTCTATGTTGGATCACATCCTATAATTAGTCACCCAAGTAGACAATGATTCTCTCTTGCACCCATATCAGAGGAAGAGATTTAGAAAGTGTTAAGTTCTTTTAATCCAGAAAAATCCCCAAGACCAGATGGGCTTTTGGTACATTCTTATTAGAAATGTTGGGATATCATTAAATGAAATCTTTGCAGAATGATTGACTATGCAGGCATAATTATGTTGGAGGTGGAACCAACTCCTCCTTTCTAACACTAATTCCAAGAAAGTGAATCCCTCTTCATTATCTTGATTTTGACCAATCTCCTTGTGTAACATGTCTTATAAGTTTATTTCCAAAATTCTTTCCCTTTGAATCAAACCCCTTGTTGAAGAATTTTCCTCTTAGGGAAAAGAGTCAACCTCCTAGGGTATGTTTTCAATTTCTCTCTATGTTTTTATATAGGTGGTACTCTTGTTTTTATATGCACTCAAATACTCAAATAATTCAAAAGTTAAAATGTGAACATTCAACACATGCACCTGGCTGTGGACTAGGTGTTTTGAATATAAAAGTGAAATAATGATAACATAAAATATATACTTTCAAGATTCATTCCACTATACTCATCCATTCACACATAATGAGGAAACACATTTGAAATAAATTTAGTAGACATAATAAAGAGGATATGGTCGAAATATTTCAGAGAGATTTCATGCATTAAAATATCATAAAGAGAATAGGAGAACATTCATGACCTACTACTTATTTAAAAGTTTTAAAACCACAAATGACATGCTCTCCTAAAAATAGCTCTTTGTGAGATTCAAAAATAAGTTTACAGGCTTTAATTTTTGAATAGAGTTAAGTGCCTAAAATGCTTCAAAAAATCTTGATAACTAATGTAAAATGTAAATGCATTTTCTCCTAAGGGACTAGGATTGACCTCCCATGGACCCTAAGGGTACTTAGAAGAATGAAAGAAATTGTATTGAAGGATTATCTTTACAAATATATTAAACAATTCACAAAGTTGGATAGTAAAAAATTGGGTCTAAAGTGGGGAATTGCTTCAAAACGAGATAAAAGAAACTCACAAAATTGAAAAAGGATGATGAGTGGAATGAATTCTCTCTCTCTCTCTCTCTCTCTCTCTCTCTCTCAAGCAGTTACTTGGGATTAATGATTTCATTTAAGGACATTTTAAGCCAATCTTCAATATATTCCTTTATCGTAGGATTGTTATGTCTTGTTTAACTCTTAATGCAAATATTTATTCATCTAGCTCTCTCTCATCTAACTATAGTTTCCCCATTATAACCAATAGGTCCTTGTTGTCATTAAAAAACATGACCAACCATTTCTAGATTTAAGCTTTTGAAAAATTAGCTAAGTTGTCGAAATCAACACCCAAAGATACTTTAATGATATTTAGTACATTAGGGATCAAAAATGAATCACCAATCATTCACAAGCCCTAGAGGATCAAACTTTCTTGAATGAGCTTTCAATTAGCCTTGAAAGAGAAAATAATTAATTTCCACTAAGTATGGAATAAAAGCAGGGGAGTATCTTTTATGGCATGTCGCTTGTGGAGATTTGACATGTGTGGAAACTTGATTATGTAGAGAAATGGATGTGCAGAAGGTTGAGTTTTTCATATGATCAAGTTGTGCAGAACAAATAGAAGTGTGTGGGAAAGGTTTGCGAAAGGTTGGGTTATTCAAGCCTTCTGAAAACATGGAAAAATTGCAAAGTATGTAAGAGAGTTGGGAGTAGTGTGCAGAAAGGGATATGTTTGGAATGTAGCGAAATAAAATGTTTTCACACACTACATGCATAGAAAAATGACCAAGTACAAAAAATCTGGGGTGTGGTATATAAACACAACGATGATGATAATGCACAGAAAAAAGTCAACACCCCTGATCCCAAAGTTAATTTCTAAAAATCAAGATTGGTATGTGAGCAGTAAACAAATTGTGGATAACATCATTCTTTTCCAAGAATAAATTCATTCAAGAAAAGTTAGAGGGGGAAAGGGATGATCATTAAATTATATATGGTCAATGCCTTTGACTGGGTTCGCCATAAGTTCATCTTTATAGTGCTAAAGAAATTTGAATTTGAAGAAAAAGTGATAAAGGGGGTCTTCGCTTGCATCTCTAGCTCATGGATCTCGCCACTAGTTAATGTACGACTAGCAGTGTTCTTCAAAGCTTCATAAGGTTTGAGGCAAGGATGTACTTTATCTCCTATCCTTTACATTTTAACAACTAACCCACTAAGTAGAAGATTGGACTATAGAAGGAGAAGAGAGATGCTTATAGGTATCATTGGTGATGAGGGCATGCCAAGTCCTCTTCAGCTCTAAGATCAATTTGCAACACAGTTATGAGTTGATATGGAAGCCAAGTCATGGAGGGTTGTAGGATAGTCACCACTCTTTCTCTCCCATGTGCTCTCTGGATCATTCAGTGTGGATTACATTGGCAATGTACAATGTTGGTTTGGACTTAAGATGTGTGAAAATTAAGGATCTTCTGCATTAAGTGAATTTGTGGGTAAAAGGAATAGAAGAGTAACTCAAGCCTATTTGGTGACTACACTCACCGCACCAAGTGTGAAACAATAAGTGCAATTGGGGAGCATTGTGTCTTGGTTATTTTCTAGCTTGTAATTCCCCAAAGTCTGGAGGCTTGTTACTTCAAATATTGGCATGTTTCTCTCCAAGTTAAGTTTGGGTGGCTATAAGTGTATTTGATTTTATTTTTATTCCTCACTTATTGCACCGAGCCTCCAGGAAACATTCCAAGGACATGCAAGGAATGACAATATCTATAAATGGTATCTCAAAAGATACAAGGAAAAACTTCTAATTCTTAATCAGTGGAAAAATAGGGATTTGGGTGTTTTCTCCTTTAATAATCCATGGGCTTCTTCGGACATAGCCAATGATACATCTAGTTATTTTTCCCTTCATTCAGTTCTTTGTGTTTATGCTTCGGATTCTTGAGATTATGCAATTTGACAGTCCAGAGAATAATTTGGATTGTGCTTCACTTTGTCATTGTGAAGATAGTTTGAAAACGAGGTTTGAAATTCTGATTGTTAAGTTGAAAGATGATTTGGTATCTTCTCTCATGTTCCTGACTATTCAGGTATTATTCACCTTTGGCAACAATGTTAGTAGTTTAGAATTAGAACATAAGGTAGTTGAAAATGAATCTTTTGGTCACATCCTTGTAATCATGCAATTAGAAGGTGATTTAGGAGTACAATATGATCCATTGTAGGAACAACTGCAAAGAATGTAGAAAGAGATTATTTTCGTCCAACTGAATCAAAATTGGCTGGTCTTCAGTCTTACATATTCCATGGAAATTATGATAGAGCATTGCAACTTGATTTAGAAGTCAGACGATGAAATCTTTGTAATATGTCAAAATTTGGAAGAACTGTAGTTTGTTTTGGGATAGCAACGTTCAAAGCTCTCCTTGGCAAGTATTTATCCTCGCTCCCATCAACTCCCTATGCCAAATCTCAGTGAACCATTTGTGGGTATAGGCATAGGCTTTGCTCAAGATGTTTCTACCTTTTCTCATGGTGTTTAAGTAGTATGGAATTTAAAGTTTTTAGGATTTGGGGATTTTTTAGAAAATTTTCATTTTCTGCTTGTGCAGTTCAAATGTAGTTTCAAGTTTGCTTTTTGATATCTTAATTTGTCTTGAAAATCATTTTTTTTAAGCCAACCAACAAACACTCTTTCTATTATAATGTACTTTAATGTAACTACTATACTTTAAATGTATATTTTCTCTTAATATAAATTATCATTCTAGTTAAAATAAATAAATAAAAATTAAATTTCGCTTGGGGTAGCTCAATTGGCAATGGTCATGGAAATGAAGTCTCACTGAACCAGAATTCTTGGGTTCAAATATTGTGCTATCCCCCCCAATCGGGGTGAGAATTTGGAAATGATGAATATGTAGTCCTACTAAGATTACAACAACAACAAAAAACAACATTTAAAAAATAAATATTAAAATTTTATATTCAAGTGTTTATATATATATATATATATATATATATATATATTTGGACAGTTGGCATTATCTGGATGGATAGTGATAACAAGTGTGTGGGCATCAATGTTGTTGGAATTTTCTGACAGTTGGCAAGAGTGTTGGCTTTGATGTCCACTAGCCTAGATGTGATGGTAACTGGGTTAGCATTGATGTGCTCGATGTCTCAATCTCAGGGGAGTCCCATGGTTGCTGCAATGTCTTGTACAGAATCATCACAGTTGTAACTGCCTCCTCCCACATTTACCCGCTTTCACTAGCTTACTTAGGGTAAACATGAGGTGAGGGTCACTATGATAACACTCAACCTCCTATATGAACTTAAGGAAATGGAGTCTACAAATTAAAACTTTACTGACTTCCCTCAGGTGCTACGGGACCTCCAGGAGAAACCCAACCCCTCTAGGTGTCCAACCCTTGAAATAACTCGTTTTCACTAACCTAGAGTCTAAGTTGATCCCTTTCCAAGGCATGCAAGCGACTGTAAGCCTCCATTCGCTCCCATAGGCCTGCCTGCCAACGACTGTGGACTTTAATAGTCAGTTCTATGCCAACGACCTTGAATTCTGAGCCACTTTTTAAGGGCCATGACTCAGGCCTCTGCCCAAAAATTTGTGAAACTTCCATAAATGATAAATGACATAGAAACAAAGCTTATAAACCAAAAAATTTATCCGGGAATTGACCTAACCCTTCCCAACCAGGACTAACATTTTGTCAAACACATGGTGAACATGCAACCTATAGGTCATGAATGCATATCTGAACATAAGGATTTGAAAACTTATATGAGGTTAAGCACCAAGGACCAATGTCTTCTCACAATAGCTGTTATATCACCAATTAGGTTATGCATTCATTAACGAGACATTCATTAATGGAAATGTAGCAAGAGCCACACTTAAATCTGTCAATTAACCATGATTATAACCAGTATAACAAGATAAATAACAATGATATAACAACCATTAAAACCACATAATAACAACTACATTTACTCATCAAAAGTAAGAGGAACTTAGATATTATTAACCATATTCAAAAGCCAACCAAGTTAGGGACTTCCATGTACTACTCGGCCATAGATTGGGCTGAACCAAATCTTTCTTTCAACCAATCACCTTTGTTCCATATTCCAAACATGAATGTGGGATCTCATGGGATAAACCAATCCATAAACAACCAATGGAATCCAGAGGTTAAACCACCTCCACCCTCACCATACCGTGATCTCACCTAAATCGGTATCGAGATCACAAAACCAAACCGAGCTTAGATGCCTCAGAATTCCTTCACCATCCCTTGAGGAATTTTCTTGTCTCTGCCCACCTATTGAAGGCTTCCCGTAGAAAACCATACCCACCCCAACCCTTGGGATTTTCCTGAGACCACCTCACCTGGATCCAAAACCTTCTAACAATCCAAAGCTCAACTGATAAGGAATCCCATCACACCATGGTTATCTGGAAATGGAAAGGCAAGGCTAAGACTACTGTCAAAACTCGAAAATATCCATGCCACTGACAACAACAAAAAACCAAATACAAACATGCATATGCCATGCAGTGGAAAAGCAACTAGGAAATCATACATGCAACATGTTACCTGCAAGTATCCCTACTGAAGCTCCTGATCCAACCTTTCCTTACTTGATCATGTCTTTCCTTTTCTTTCCTTGTCCTTCCTTTGCTTGCTTGGTTTCCTTCTCTTCTTGGTGGTCATCTCCTCTCTGAGACTAGTATTGAAACTGAACCTAAAAAATCCACCAACTAATGCTCTGATGTCTTTTTATTCTTGATGCCTCTAATTTCTTCATTTTCCCATTATTTTCCTTCAATTTCCTCCTCACATTAAACCTATGACCTTTCACTCCCTTCTCTCCTAATTTCATTTATTTTCATAAAAATATGCCAATTAATGCCTCTTTTCCTTTTCAAAGCCTTGCCATTGCCTTTGCCCGAAGGTTTTCTTAAAAAGGATACAGGATTACAGTGAGTCGAGGAAGCAAGAACCTTGGAACCCCAGAAGGCCCAGAAACCTAGAACCTCATAACCTCTTATTAATTGAATTCCTTAAAAGCGTTGGGGTTACGGGGAGTATGGATTTACAAAGTAAATTGCTCACAAAACCAAGGTCTCAGGGACCCTTTCTCTCTCCTCCAACAAGACACATGGAAAAATTTGATTTGATCTTAGGAGTTGATGATGGCAGATGACATCAGCATGACATGGTTTTACAGGGGACATGTTGAAATCAGATTTGGCATTTTTTGGGTGGCTTAATGGGCCAAATCCGGGTGACACATGTCACCAATTAGGAGGCGTCACGTGCGTTTGATGATGTAAGCATGAAAACATCCCGGAAGGGCTGCCTCGGAAGGTTTGAGCGGTGTGCGCAAAGGAACCAACGAGATGAATTGGCGTCAAGTAGGCGTGGCCATGTAAAATCACAGGCCAATGGAAAATGCGTTGGGGAAAACCCATCGGGACAACTCATCCCTCTAGGCAAAGCCCACAAGTTTTTTAATGGTGTGCAAAGTGAATGTGTCAGGCACCAAACACCAAGAAATTTCTTCAAAGACCAAGTGCGCAAATAAGTAAACAAAAAAATAAGCCCTCGGGGCTATAGCTCAAAAAGCGCCCAGGTCTCAACTTTGTAACAGTTTACTGTGTTATTGCAACCATGGGCCTTCTAGCCAAATACAAAAGAAAATGGGGCACCCAGAGGAATAAAAGGGCTAAGTGCCAACATGAGGGGGGCTATAATAAAAAAAGGGACATGAAGTTATATTTGGCAGTGCCTTGGGCCAAGCTTGTCACTTGTGTGATATTTGGAGGACCTCTACAAGTGATTATGCAGGCATGGATGAGTCGCCAGCTAGAGTAATTGAAATTATAGAAAGCAACGAGTCAAGGTAGTGAGGACCATGATTTCACAAATGTTGAAATGGAATCAATGGTCATTTTTGAAGGCACAAAACTAAGATAGAGAGGACCATGATCTGCAGAGGTGGAAATTGACTCCAGAAAAACTATGTTTGGTCTTCCTTGCACACTTCATGGAATTGAATAAAGATCAAACCAAGCTTAGAGAAGTCATGTTAAAGTGCATCTCGAGCTCTGTGTGTAATCAAGAAGCGTGGAGAGCCTTGTTGTACCCTGCAATTTCACTGAGAATTATTTCTCAGTATGAGAGAAATGCTTAGAAGCCCATTCCTTGAATTAATTTAGTTGCAATGGTCAAGTAATTTTGATACAACAACATATGAGATTCATCAAGTAGACCTGTCCTATGCAGTATGGGAAGGAATGCATGGAGTACACACTTGGGAAGTATGGAGGACAACAGAGATAACATCAACTAGAGTGCAGCAAAGGAACAAAATTTATGATTGCAATTGAGAAATTGGGGTAGATAGAAGTGTTTTTGAGAGAGTTGTGTGGAGAAATATGCAAGTGTGCACTGCTAAGTAGATGACAAGTGTGCCTAGGATGCAGAGAGAGGACGAGAGTTATTATGCGGAGGAGAAGGGCCAAGAGTGTCTACATTGAAGAAGAGGATCGAGACTTGAGTGTATGTTGTTGAGAGCATAGGGTCGAGAGATGGGTGTTGCTATAGAATGAGAACAATGAGCATAGGGAAAAGTTGTTGAGTGAGAGTGAGGGTTGTTGAGAAGGACAGAGAATGTTGCATGGGAGAAAGGCAGAGGTGAACATATTTGATATCATGCAGAGTGGCTTCCATCTACAGAGAACATTGGTTCCTTATTGATTGTGGGTTGGAGCATGCATACAGGAAGTTGGTGCTTCCATTTCTAGTGGGTGTATGAGGAAGCCTTGGAGGTTGGTGCCTCCTGCATAAATCGAGGGAGCTGCAAGTTGGTTCTTGCAACAAATCTGTGAAGTTGTTGCTTCACATGGTGCTTCTGGTAAGCTGATCAAGTGTCTACAAAAGAAGAGATTTGGTGCTTCCTACTAGTGGGTGCTATCAAAAAATCAAAAGGAGTTAGTACTTCCTATGAGTGGTAGCTCACAAATAGATTAATGTAATAGAGTAGATGCTCTTATTTTTACATCAATAATAAAACAAGCTTTGGTGGTTTTTTCTTCCGGAAGGGTTTCCATGTTAAACCTCAGTGTCTTATGTATTTGTTGCTCATGATGTGTATGCTTGTATTGGTTGATATGGTTTTTGTTATGGTTTGTTAATGGATGCTCACATTTAATGGATGCAAACTTTAAATGGTTGTTGGGTGTGGAGCTTGATTATCTTCTTTATTCAAGGGTTTCACCGCATTGGAACCTAGTTCGTAATGTGGCGGCAATGCCGCCTGTTGGGACTCAGAAATGTCATATTTTCATCCACCTTTTTCTTCACTATTCCTTACATTTCATCATCCCATTAACCTTTTATCATATCATTTTCATACATACATTTGGGTTTCACCTTCTTATTTTCCATTTTATTCATTTTTGTATTACAAGTGAATTTATGATTAAATATTAGAAAATATACATATTTTTATATATATCTCAAGAATATGTGAGTTTTGTGATGTGTAGGAAATATGTGAAGAATTAATTCCAAGAGACTTATCCATATCTCCTCCACCATATTAAGGAGATAATTATGCAAGCCTATTCCTAAGGAGAAAATCATGGAGGATTTGGTTGGCATATCTTATCCAATTCCTAAGGAGAAAATCATGGAGGATTTGGTTGGCATATCTTATCCAATTCCTAAGGAGAAAATCATGGAGGATTTGGTTGGCATATCTTATCCAAGATATGTGAGAGATTTATGGAGGATTCAAAGAGATCATATTTTGTAGTAATGGGAAAGTAGTTAAAAATGCTTGAGAGATTTGTGGGATCATATCTTGTAATAATGGGAAATTAGTTGAGAGTGCTTGAGAGAATATTGGATATGTAATTATGAGAAGGTTATCTTCCTCATGTATATAAGAGAGTGCTCTCTCTTCATTTGGATATGAATGAATGAATGAATAATGAATAATGGAAAGGAATTCTTAGTTTTTCATTTTTATTATGCTTTCATGATTTGTAACTTGATTCTTGTAATATAAGATATTTTTATTGTTGTGAGCTCACATATGTTGTTTGTCATTCAATTCTTCACATGTTGTATTGCTTTTCCTTTATGCAATTTCCTGCTTTCATAGTTAATGTTTCAATGCCTTCTTAGATTAATTTGATTTCAGTAATTTAGATTAGATTAAGATTAGTTCCACTTTAGTCCTGCATATATAGTGCATGTGTCTCATAAGTCTATGGACCTTGGATTGACAAATTAAATAGTTGGGCAAGTACTACAACAGAATTAAACGAACATAGTTTCACCCAACACCGCCCATAATATTTGTGCTGCAAGGGGGGTCCAGGGGGGCGGTAGCGATCTTTAGGAGCCCCCCCCCCCTCGACAGGGGGTCAGGGGCAGCGCCCCTGAAGCTAAAAATAGATGTAAAATTGGCTTGTAAAATGTTGTAATTTCGTAGTCAATTTGGGTCGTTCATTAGGCAGAGATATGATGGTAGAAGTTATGTTTAATTTAGGGCTTTTTTGCCTTAGAAGGCAACCCCTCGCTATATATGAGGGAATTGTATTGTGTCTATGTAGATCTGTATTCTGAGTGAGAAAGAGAGAGGAGATTGTGTGAAAGCGAAGAGGGAATTACATCGGATCTGCTGTAGGTTGTATCTCTTCAGTTTGCTAGATAATATAAAAGGAAGGACTGGTTGTTTCCCGTGGACGTAGCCCAAATTGGGTGAACCACATATATCTGTGTCTCTCTTGTTTTATGTGTTTTATGTGTTTATATTTCTGCAATATATTTTATGTGTTCCATTGCTCTATAATATATAATTTTCTAACAACTGGTATCAGAGCCGAAGGTCTATTTGGCTGATAAAATCGCAGGAGAGAAGGGTTCTTGGTTCAAGTGGGAGCAATGGCGGAAGATGGTAGGTTTAGAGTCGAAAAAATTAACGACCAAAACTACCAGTTGTGGAAGATGCAGATGGAAGATTATTTGTACAAGAAATATCTGTACCAACCATTTAGCGGAAAGACAAAGAAGCCGAAGGGTTTTGCACAGAAAAAGGGTATAGACTTTGATGAGATATTTTCTCCTGTTGTTAAAATGACTTCAATCAGAACTATTTTGAGTCTAGTAGCATCTGAAGATTTGCATCTTGAGCAGTTAGATGTAAAGATAGCCTTTCTCCATGGGGATTTGGAGGAAGAGATATATATGCAGCAGCCACAAGGATATGAGGTAAAAGGGAAGGAGAAACTAGTGTGCAGGTTGAAGAAGAGCTTGTATGGCTTAAAAGAGGCTCCAAGGTAGTGGTATCTAAAATTTGACAGGTTTATGTCTAAACAAGGTTATACTAGATGTCACTCTGATCATTGTGTTTATTTCAAAAGGCAAAATGATGGCAATTATATTATATTGTTATTGTATGTAGATGACATGCTTGTTGCAGGTTCTACCATGCAGGAAATAAATGTGCTCAAAAGAAAACTAGCGAACTCATTTGCAATGAAGGATTTGGGTGTTGCAAAACAAATCCTTGGTATGAGAATAACTAGAGATAGGAAGAATCAAAAATTAACATTGTCTCAGAGTGAGTACATAGAAATGGTTTTGAAAAGATTTAATATGCAGAATCCAAAACCAGTTAGTATACCTCTGGCTAGCCATTTCAAACTAAGTAAGGAGGTGTGTCCCAAGACTCAGGAAGAAATGGCTTATATGTCTAAAGTTCCATATGCATCAGTAATTGGAAGCTTAATGTATGTAATGGTCTGCATAAGGCCTGATATTTCACATGCAGTGGGAGTTGTAAGCAGGTACATGGACAATCTAGGAAAAGAACATTGGATGCCGATGAAGTGGATTCTCAGGTATTTGAGAGGTACCACAAATCAAGCATTATGCTTTGGTGATTCAAACATTGCTCTACATGGATATGTTGATGCATATATGGCAGGTGATAGATATAACAGGAGGAGCACAACAGGGTATGTGTTTACTGTAGGTGGAACAAATGTTAATTGGGTTTCAAAACTGCAAAGTGTTGTTGCACTCTCAAGCAGAGTATGTTGCTACTACAGAGGCTAGTAAAGAAATGATTTGGTTACAAAAGTTTCTAGATGAATTGAGTGAGAAGCAGGAGTTGGGTAGGTTATATAGTCACAACCAGAGTGCCATATATTGCAAAACTCTTCATTTCATTCCAAGACAAAACATATACAACTCAAGTATCATTTCATATGGTTAGTGTTGGAAGACGGACAGTTGAAGCTGGAAAAGATACACACAAGCGAGAATCCTATAGATATGTAAACAAAAGTTGTAACCAGGGAGAAACTAAGATTTTTTTTGGTTTAAATTGGTCTTCAAGTATGATGATGAATATGAGAAATGACCAGGTCCAAAGTGGAGCCATTGTCCAACAAATGAAGTAGTGGTGGAGTTGCTATCATCAGTCTCCAAGTGGGAGATTGTTGGGTGTGGAGCTTGATTATCTTCTTTATTTAGAGGTATCACCGCATTGGACCCCAATTCATAATGTGTCGAAAACGTTGCCCGTAATATTTTTGCTACAACGAGGGTCCAAGGGGGGGTAGCAATCTTTAGGAGCCCCCCCCCCTCTCCTCGAAGCTAAAAATAGATGTAAAATTTCCTTGTAAAATGTTGTAATTTTGTAGTCAATCTGGGTCGTTCATTAGGCAGAGATCTGACGGTAGAAGTTATTTTTAATTTAGGGATTTTTTGCCTTAGAAGGAAACCCCTCGCTATATATGAGGGAATTATATTTTGTTTATGTAGATGTGTATTCTGAGTGAGAAATAGAGAGCAGATTGCATGAGAGCTAAGAGGGAATTACAACGGATCTACTGTAGGTTGTATCTCTTCAGTTTGTTGGATAATATAAAAGGAAGGACAGGTTGTTTCTCATGGACGTAACCCAAATTGGGTGAACCATGTATATCTGTGTTTATATTTCTGCAATATATTTTATGTGTTCCATTGCTCTATAATATATAATTTTCTAACAATGGTAAATATAAATTAGCTGAAAAGTTTGAATTATTCCTAATACTGATTCACCCCCCCTCTTAGTATTAACATTGTTTCCAACAATTCGTATCAGATCCAAGTTACTTCGGGAACAACTTAATTGCTCAAAGATAGATCAAAGAGAAACAATGGCTAATCAAACTTGGCTTACACCAGAAGGAGTTCCATTTTTAAGTGGATCGGACGAGCTCTGGAATATTAGAATGGAAGCATATTTAATGTTAATAAATGTAGAAATTTGGTTGTCTGCGATATATGGAGAGAGGAATGAGTTCAATACAAAAGTCAAGGAAATCATCATGAAAGGGTTGTATAAGCCAGATGCTGACAAAGTGAGGCATTGTGAGTCAGCGAAGGAAATGATGGACAAATTGCAATGTCTATATGGAGGAGAAAGCTATGCAGTAACAGAGGAGGTCGATGAACCTTGTTTCTCAAGCAGTGAATTTGAATCTGTGAAGGTCGTTGATAATGAGAAAAGGAGAAGAAAGAGAAAGACAAAGGCATCTCAAAGGAAAGATGCTTAAAATCTTGAAGATCCTTCTTCCAATAAGGAAGTTGTTGCCCATCACTCTCGAGTTGATGATAATGAAGAATTAGATGAAAGGCCATGTTTCTCGGAAGGTAAGCTATTGCTTTGTGATAAATGTAAATAAATAGGTCATTCATTACCTAGATGTTCATGTGAATCACTTGAAGATAGAGACAATCATGCATCTAGTAATAGTAATGAAGATAGACCCTGTTTAGTAGCAATAGAAAATGAGAGATCCTCTGAAGAAGAAAAGAGCATATCCCATGAAAAGAATAGGGGCATCACTGGAAGTGATGAAGATGGAATACTCCTCAAACTTGTCGAAGATTCCATGGATACAAATATAGGTTTAGATCTTTTTGGTGGCTCAACTAGCACCTTTGGTAGCGAAGAAAAGGGGCTAGATGAAAGGATCTATTTTAGGAAGAAGTTAATCTTCGCTCTAAAAGAGATAAAGGAGCTATCAAAATAAAATCCCAAGTAAAAGGAGTAGTTGCAGAAGTATGAGCTTGAGAATGAGAATTTGAGCAAAACACTATTTGATCTAAATTCTCAACAAGAAGAGGCTATCAGATTGAATGGTAGGTTAAACATTCAACTAGATGAAAGAGAAGCTTTCTATGAGAGACTACAATCTGAAGTAGTCTCATTGAGACATGACTTAGAAAGTTCAAATAAAGAGTTCTCTCAATACCAAAAGCTTGAGGAGAGCACAAAGGATTTGAATGAGATGATTGTTAAACAAAGATCCCCACTCATCAAGGCTAGTTTGGCTTTCGAAAAAGAATCAAGCTCCAAGAAGGAAAAGATTGAAGGGCCATCTATCCAAGTAAGGGTAGTTGGAGGTTCCAACAACAACAAGGGAAAATAGGTTGTTGGACATCAACAACAAGTAAAGAAACATAAGAGAACCAAGTAGCAGCAAGGAATAATGCAAGGAAATAATGCAAACTGCCATGGAAGGCACATGAAAAACCAACAGAGGTCCTTTCCCCTTCAAGGAAAAAGCTTTGAAAGAAAATGTATCTTCTATTATCAAGCCTTTACATGGTTATTGTTTTTCTTACAATAATTTTGGTCATAAAGCCATAGAATGTAGATGGCATGCAACAAAAAAATATGTGTTGGGTATCAGCAACCCAATAATGTGAAAATTAGTCTGGAGAAGGCATGATTGCAATAGTAAAGGTCGTGACAAGAATGCTAGCATATATGCTAGGTCATTTTCTCCATTATTAAGCCATATTGAATTCTACAACTATGGAAACTCTGGGCACAAGGCAGTGGACTGCAGATATGAGAGGAAAAGGAATTTCCCCTAAAATTTGTAGCAAAACTAAGTAAGTTTCCCAGTGAGGTTGAGAAGATATGGAAGAGCAAAGGAATCCAAGTGTGTCTTCAGCGCTTTATGTCAAAAGGACTTGCTGAATAAAGGAGGGAGAAAGTCCTCTGTAGTCTCCAACTATAATCATCACAAGCCTCAAGTGAAGAATGGAAGTGACAACCCAATTACCATTCTCTTGCAAACAAAGAAAAAAGGCAGCAAGAGGATTTGGGTGAAGAAAGAGGAGTTGAAGGAGAAGTGTCCTCTAGCCATGCGCAACCAAGAAAAGGCCCAAATATGGGCAAAGGAGAAGCTGGGAAGAAATGATGTTGCTAGGACTCAACTAATGAAGGTTTGGATGAAGAAGGAGGATAATCTACTTAGAGGGAGTAGATCCTTTGTTTCTCTTCATTGAAATAAGATAATGGCCTCAAGAGAGGTCGAATAAGTCAAATGCAGGCAACTAGGAAATGATACTAAAAGTAATGCATCTGAACTTTGGAGGTATGGTAAATTCCCCTTGTTGATTACAGTAATAAATTAGTTTATTTAAAATGTATCAACATAGCAAGAGAAAGGTTAGAGTAGCCAACATGATGTCAAGGGGAGTACACAACAACATTTTATGCTATGGGGGAAGAGATTCTACAACAGAAGTGTGGAATGAAAAAAATCCCACAAACAATTCAAGTCCACAGGATCCGTCTCCATGCAGATGAAAGGAAGTGGATGTAGGATATAAGAGAGCACTAAATCAGGGGAAGCTACTTTAATAGTAGTAGAAGCCAACAAAAATTAGCCTCAGGAAGAAAGATTGCATAGGAACGAAAGTCCCTTTTTGGATAGGTGTGATCTCAAGGGGAGTAGAGTTGATCAATGGAGATGCTTAAGTGAAGTGAGCACAATTGCGGCAAGCAGTAGTAGTAGTGAAGAGTAAATCCCAATTGCATCATTCTGGTTGGTATTTGTATGCAACAAAAATACTATGAGTAGATTTAATAGGTATCAGTTTCCTTCTAACTGATACAAAATATGCATTGGCAAGAAGAGTGATTTAGCTAGCCACATAAGGTGTCCAGAACTGGAGGATTATTCAAAGTAGAGGCAATATATTTTCAGGGGGAGCATATAACATATAACTAGTTCATAAAGTAGCAACAACTACAAGAGAACTTAGATTCGGTGACAAACTTCAAATACCCTATCAAGAAGACAATAACCCTTGAAAAGATATATGCAGAGAAAAGTGCATACCAGCTTCCAGACCCTGAGTCATTGACATTTAGTGCTTGCATGGGGGAGGAAAAGAAGCTTGTAGCCCTTTTCCATTGATTTCAAAGTGGGAGAGAAGTTTATTGGAGAAGTTGTGATGGCTCATGTAGAGGAGAGAAATTCATTGATGGCTCATGCTAGGAGAAGTGTGGAAGCAACATAAGGATTGGCCATGAAATTGGAGATGTGACGCAGTGTTGCCATCAATGACAAATGGGGAGATTGTTGGATAGTTGGCATTGTCTAGATGGCTAGTGACAACAAGTGTGTGGGAATCGATGTCAATAGTCATGCTAGGAGATGTGTTGGGCAGTTGGAATTGTCTGACAATTGGTAAGAGTGTTGGCATTAATGTCAACCATACTAGCATGGATGTTTATGGAAACATATGTTGGCTTTGATGTTCACTAGCCTAGCTGTGATGGTAACTCGTCTAGAATTGATGCGCTTGATGTGCCAAGCTCAGGGCGAGTCCCATGGTTGTTGTAGTATCTTGTAGAGAATCATCACAGTAGCATGCTTATTAAAGAAGCCATAAAAATATGATTGCGATGTTTGGGAGTCCCATAGTTTGGAGGATATTCTACCTAAAGCGATCAGCTCAAATAATTTTGGAGATGGAACAACTAGATGGTAATCTGAAAGAGCTTTCTAACAGTATAAATAAGCCTGCAAATGGCCTCCTAGATCACAAGTTAGAGGCAGTCAAACTTGGGCCCACAGAAAGTCAAAATCCAGAAGGCTTGGAACCTAGGAAACCCAAAATTCTGAAGAGCTTGGAAACCCAAAAGGTTGAAATCCCAGAAGGATAGAGCCTTGAGGTTTTATTAAAAGGGATTTGGGATTACAATGAGTCGAGGAAGAAGGAAGCCCGGAAACCCGAAAAGTCAAAATCCTGAAAGGTCAGAGCTCAGAGGCTTTATTAAAAAGGCCAGAAATCCAGGAAGCCTAGAACTTCGGAAATCCCTGAAACCTAGAAGGTTGAAATCCCAAAAGGTCAAAGCCCGAAGGTTTTAATAAAAAGGCTATCGGTTACAATGAGTTGGGGAAGCAGGAAGCTCAAAATCTCAAAAGGCCTGGAAACCCGAAACCCTGTAACCTCGTATTAATTGAATTCCTTAAAAGCGCTAGGGTTGCAGAGAGCAGGGATTTAAGAAGGAAATTTCTCACAAAACCAAGATCTCAGGGACCCTTTCGTTCTCCTCTAACAGGACACATGGTAGCATTTGATTTTCTCTCAGGAATTAATGATGGCAGGGGACATCAACATGACATGGTTGTATGGGGGACACGTGGAAATCAGATTCGACATTTTTGGGTTGCCAAATTGGCCAAATCCGTGTGACACTGTAACCACTTAGGAGGCACCATGTGCGGTTGATGATGTAAGAATGATATCGTCCCGAAAGGTTTAAGCAATGTGTGCAAAGGAACCAGTGGGATGACTAGGCATCGGGCAGACGTGGCCGTGCCAGAGGATGGGACAATGAAAAATGTGTCAGGCATACCCCACTGGGACAGCTCGTCTCGCTAGGCAAAGCCTAGATGTTTGTTAATGGTACACAAAGTGAATGTGTTGGGAAGTAAGCATCATGACACATCATTAGAAACCAAGGGAGTGAATAAGTTGACAAAGCAAATAATCCCTCAGAGCTATAGCGCAAAAAGTGCCCAGATCTCAGTCCTACAACAATTTTGTGTGTTATTACGACCATGGGCCTTCTGGCCAAATACAAAAGAAAATGCGGAACCCGAAGGAATAAAAGGGCTAAGCACCAGCATGAGGGGATATCTAACCAAAAAGGGCCACAAACTTATATTTGGAAATGCTTTGTTGCCTTGGGCCAAGCTTGGCACTTGTGCCATATTTGGAGGAACTATATAGGTGATTATGTAGGCATGGATAGTCGCCAGCTGGAGTAATGGAAATTGCAGAGAGCACTGAGTCAAGGTAACGAGGACCATGATTGCACAGATGTTGCAATGGACTCAATGGTCACTATCGAAGGAAAGATACTGAGACAGAGAGGACCATGATCTGCAGAGGTGGCAGTTGACTCCTCAAAAACTATGCTTGGTCTTCCTTGCACGCTTCATGGAATTCAATAGAGATCAGACCAATCTTAGAGAAGACATGATGAAGTACATCTCGAGCTCTGAGAGCAATCAAGAAGCATGGAGAACCTTGTTGTATCCTACAATTTGACTGAGAATTAATTCTCAGTATGAGAGAAACGCTCAGAATCCCATTACTTGAATTAATTTAGCTGCAGTGGTCAAGTAATTTTGATACAACAACAGATGATATTAATTAGGAAGACTTGTCCTATGTATTATGGGAAGCCATTGTAGAGCATTGGAAAGGTATGTTTTAACGAATAACTTAGTGGTGTTTCAAGCAATAGTTGTAACCTTTTCTTTGTTATAAAATAAGGAGAATGTAATGAGAATGAGCACGAATGACCCAATCACTAATAGTTATCTTCTCTATGCAGGAAACGACAAAAGTAGGAAGGCGCGTTGCAAAACGAGAGTTCCATGAGGAGATAACGGTTGTCCCTCCGAAACCAAATAAAATCCAGACCAGGGCGAGTAAATCAAGGCAGATCAATTCGGGACAAGATGAAGGACTGTTAGTTCAGAAGGCTAGGCAGAGAAAAGAAAGGAGTTAACAGTTTAACAGATCCCTCAGGATCTTTGATCCCGAGGGATCGTTACTTTCAATTATTTTTTTGTTTAGTTAACTCTGCCATTACTTGTATAAAAAGGGGCAGCATCGAAGACTTCAGGGACTTTTGATTATCTTGTATCTTTACTTTCTGTTTACAGACTTCACAGTTGGTTAAACTCAGACTATCGAGTCTCTTTGAGACTTAGTTTTGCTGTACTATCATTGATGTGTTAATATAATATATTTGGTGTTACTTTCTCCCTGCATCTGAAGTAAGTTACGGCGGTGTGCCATTGGAAGCTAAGGGCCTGGCTCCAACGGACACTGGCTGATTGTATCATTAAAGTTTGGCTTTGTGTGGTTTGTTTATTGTTCTTAATAATCTGATATACTTACATGCTGTTCCATACTCGTTCATCAGTAGTTTTCCTTTTGTAAATCTTTGTAACAAGTTTACATCATATTTCCAGAATTGATCACATAACATTGTTCTGAGTTGTTCACTTCTGTTACAGAATTTATAAGTGGAATGTTTTAGCTACATATGGTTGGAGTGATGATCATAAGAAGATGGAATTAACGTTGTGTGTGGACTACTGGTGATCATTTCAGATTATCTGTACATATGATTGACGTTTCCTGTTTATGGTGGTTTGCTGTTCCATTTGATTAAGCTGTCTACTTTTGTATATGATTGACGTTTCCTGTTTATGGTGGTTTGCTGTTCCATTTGATTAAGCTGTCTACTTGTACAAAAGATTGCTCTTTCTTTGTATGTAAGTTGATGCCAAGAATTGAGAGTGTTGAACTCGTGAGATTTAGTTTCTTTACTGTCGTTTCTTTTACTGCTGTTCCATTTCTGAATTGCCGTTTCATTCTGCTTTCTTGCTGTTCCTTTTTACTTGCATTTATTGGTTTGGTGTGGGAGGAGGATCAAGGCTGTCATGAGACACAGCAGACACTATTATGCTCCCAGATCCATGATCCATACTCTAATTCCTTTTCCTTCATCAGTTTCTAGAGGGATGGGTTATTATTTCCGTACCCTTGACTGGTAAAGTTGCAACGTGTGATTTCTTTATGCAAAAGTAATTTAGCCATAGCTTAGCATCCGTTTACTCTTGTATTTCTTAGACCTATACTACTAAGCATTACTCTGACAAATAGCCTCAAATTGAGATACCCTTTACAATAACAAAACGCTCCCGGATTGACTTGTAATGTGAGATAACTAGAGGTGAAAAAGGCCCTTGTTACAGCTCTACATTTTGGCGCCGTTGCCGGGGAAAGGGTATAGCCATTTGTCTTTTAAATAGGGTAGTGTGCGAATCTGCTAGGGGAGAGTTGGATTTTAAAAACGGAAGGTAAGAACCTGCGTACGGAGCATGTAAAAGCCCTGCTCCACCGTCCGCTTTCCTAGCAGAATTGATTGGTTAAATAGGATTTAGCAGTTTAATTGGAGTGCATGACTAAGCAGAAAAAGCCAGAGAAAGATCAAAAGCCTCCATCCAAAGCCAAAGGGCCGGTGACCCTTGGACGAACGACCTTCATAGACGAAATCTATAAGAAAGCCGACTCTCAGCCATCAGTAGGTTATAGGAAAATCACTTCTAAACAACCTACTAGTTCCCTTCAGGCCTTGGGATCACCATCTGAAGCCTTTGCTGAAGTGCACAGTCAAACAGAGGAGCAGGACTTTCAAGAAATTGAAAATTTGACTCCTGGACTATTGCACGAAGGGAATCTTAGTAACCTTTGCGAAGGAGGAGGAGAAACAAGGGAAATCGGGGAACCTAGATCTCCTATTGAACCAAACCAGCCTTTAAATAGCTCGGATAAAGGAAGCGCTGCAAAAATCCTCGTTGAAGGAATTCATTCACCTCAGACAGTTGGGACCATCATCATCCCTGATAAAGGGAGTGTTGTCAAAACAATCCCTGTTAAGACTACCCCTTCTCAACCAAGGAACACTCTCTTGGAAATTCCTGAAGATTACTGGCATATATTCGATCCCATGGCGCAGAACTAGCCAAACGCCCAGACCTCCACATTGCAATATCCTATAGTAGATTCTGCAGCAAATGCGCCCATGAAAGCTATCCCTCTCCAGCATATCCCCACATTTCATGGCCTTACATCAGAAGATCCGGATGCATTCTTGTTCGAATTTGATGTATTATGTAGAGGATACGATTACACCACCGATCCCCAGAAATTAAAATTGTTCCCCTCCACATTAAAAGGGGCTGCTTTAAGATGGTTTATGGGCTTAGGTGGTGGGGTTATTAACAATTGGGATCAAATGAAAGAAGCCTTTTTAAAGAAATATCAGGATTACTGTAGGTCAAGAGAACTAAAAGATGAAATCTTTCAAATGTCAGCCAGACCAAACAAAACTCTAGAAGAATATGTGGAACGTTTCCAATATAACTTGCAAAGATCTCCCTATGCATCGTTACCTCTGCCTGATAACGTGTTGAAAACCGCATTAATTAGAGGTATGAAAGAACAATGGATTGAAACGTTGAATATTATGGGGAAAGGAGACATTTATCAGGAAAATTTTGCTGATATCATTGATCTGTGTATCAGGAGCTCAAGAGGCAGCACGAGGATAAAACCAGCAGAATATGATCGCTTTACCAGAGATAACAGAACATCAACAGAGGGAGTAACACATGTGGAACTTGGAAATTTGCTAGAAAATTTTAAAACTGATATCCTGGGGACATTAACTACACAGCTTGATATTGTGCAGGCTAAACAGAAGCAAGCAGAGGCGGAACAGAATCTAGCGGTTTTCTGCCCTCGATGCAGGAAGAAACATAGCCACAAGGAATGCCCGCTGGATACAGTCCAAATATGTGCTATCTGTACCAAGGACCACCTGACTGAAAGCTGCCCCTCACTTCCTGGTTTGAAGGCAGTATACAAAGAAGCAGAAGAGGAGCTAGAATAAGCATATTTTATTAACCAGCGTCGTCAATGGCATCCTAGGCAATCTGGTATGTTTTCAGACCCCTCCTCTTCTTTTCAACCCCCGCAGTTCAATGCTCAGCAACAGAATATGTGGCAAAACCAGTCTCAGCCCCCGTTTTCGAATTGGTCACCTCAAATGTTTCCTACTCCGAATCCTTGGATGACCCAATTTGGTTGGCCAAACTTCCCTTATCCCCCACCATATTGGCAGAATAATTCATATCCTCCGCAGTGGACCCCTTCTACTTCGCAAGGTTCACCCTGGCAGACAAGCTGGCCAAAATCGACATATCAGCCAGCAGGATCAATTCCACTCCCTCAACCAACTCTGCCAGCCTTACAACAAAATCCCCAGCCTAATCTGAGACCGCAGCTCCCAGCCCAACCCAACCCCAATCCAAATAATAGACCAGTTCAATCTCTTCAAATTATAGAATCCTCAGAGATTGAATCTGATCTGCGGGAGTGCAATGATCTTCAGTTAAGATCTGAGCGAATAATAGAAACTGAGGGACATAGAACAACTCACATTGAAGATCAGTTACCTATAGAACAGCCGTCACAACAGGAAGATGTAAATAAAGACCAGGCTCATCAGTAAGTAATTACATCTCCTCCACCTTTCCGAGAACGATTGGCCATTTCGCGACCAACACAATATCCAGATTTTGATATTCTGGGAGAATTACAAAACTTGTATATAAGAATTCCATTCCTTCAAGCTATACAGGATATCCCCATATATGCAAAAACCATAAAAGACCTGTGTAGCAGAAAATCAAAAAGAAATGTAACCTCTAACCCAAGAGTCCAGGTAGTCGGCACCTTATCTGACCTCCTATCAGGAAAAGAAACACCAGTTAAATACGAGGACCCTGGAAACCCAATTGTCACTGTTCAAATCTATGGGCAGACCTTGACCAACGTCTTAGTTGATCTAAGGGCTGCAATTAACATCCTGACAACATCGACTTGCCAGAAGCTCAGAATTACATCGGTAGAACCTACTTCCACTTTGTTAGAACTAGCTGACCGATCAGTAATTAGACCAGAAGGCACCTTGTATGATGTCATGGTTTCAGTGGATTCCTGGGAATACCCGACCGATTTCCTGATAATTAATCCGAAAACCCGACTAGATGGACATCCGCTAATTCTAGGTAGACCGTGGCTCGCTACTGCTGATGCCTACATTGGTTGCCGGCAGGGAAACATGACCATAACCAGAGGGCCGGATATCAAAAATTTAATCTTGTACCCTCCAGCGCAGCCAAGCATCACGATGATGAGAACCAACCTGTGCCCTGCCTCATATATCACTGACAATATTAGACCCCCATTAACAGTCCAGGAAGCGCTAGATTTCAAAGATCAAACGGAAGACGATGCCATCAATAAATTCATTAATCAAACAGAATCCACATCGTATACACAATGTTTTATGATAAAAGCGGCATTTGATAATGAATTAGAGGAGGATCCTCTGAAAGACGAACATGACCAAATTATACCTGTGACTTCTATCGCTAATAGCAAAGTAGTGCAAATTGAACCGGGGAAAACTTTAAACATTAACGCTAATCTGACACCAGATCAAGAGACGAAACTCATCCAGCTGTTACGAAAGTATCAGGAGGCATTTGCATGGGACTATCCCGATATGAAAGGGATTGATCCCCAGCTATGCACACATCATATTTATATCGAAAAAGATGCAAGACCTGTTCGACAACCGCAAAGAAGACTCAACCCCCATTTAAAAGATGTTGTAAAAGCTGAGCTTCAGAAACTTTTAGATGTTGATTTTATTTATCCTATTTCTGACAGCAAATGGGTCTCTCCACTTGTGGTAGTACCTAAAAAGAACGGGAAATGGAGGATCTGTGTGGATTATAGAGAATTAAACAAAGCCACACAAAAAGATCACTTCCCTCTTCCATTCATAGATCAGGTACTGGACACCTTAGCAGGCAAGAAATTCTTTTCTTTCTTGGATGGCTTCAGCGGATACAATCAGATTCAGATTGCCCCTGAAGACCAGGATAAGACTACCTTTACTTGTCCCTGGGGAACGTTCGCTTATCGAGTCTTACCTTTTGGTTTATGTAATGCTCCAGCCACATTCCAAAGGGTTGTTCTTAGCATCTTTGCAGATTTAATTAATGATGGATTGGAAGTCTACATGGATGACTTCACACCATATGGAGATGAATTTGATCCAGCTCTAGATACTCTCAAAAAATTCCCATAGCGTTGCATCACTACCAGACTTTGCTTGAGTCACGAAAAGTGTTACATGATGATGACCGAAGGACTCATTCTGGGACTCTATATTTTAGCAGCTGGTATTCAGGTAGACCCGGCTAAAATTCAAATACTTTTGCTTATTCCAACCCCCACTAATCAAACAGAGGTACGCAGTTTTCTTGGTTTTTCTGGGTATTATAGACGATTCATACAACATTATTCACATATTGCCGCACCTTTACATGCATTAACTGGAAATGTTGACTTCTTATGGACAGAGAAATGTGATCGAGCCTTTAAAGAATTAAAGAAGCTGGTATCTACAACTCCAGTTCTCCGAGGACCTAATTGGAATTTACCATTCCAAATTTCAACTGACGCCTCAGACACAGCAATCGGTGCAGTTCTGGGCCAAGAAGAGGATAAAAGACCATACGCCATCTATTACATCAGCAAAAATTTGGCTCTGGCTGAATTAAATTACACTGTCACCGAAAAAGAATTTTTAGCTGTGATACACGCTGTTAATAAATTTAGACACTATATTACAGGCTATCCCGTTATTTTGTATACAAACCATTCTGCTATTAAGTATTTAGCAAAAAAGCCTGTTACAAATGGAAGAATAACCAGGTGGTTGATCCTGTTGCAGGAGTTTGATATTACAATCAGAGATCGACCGGGGAAGGAGAACCCTGTAGCGGATTTCCTCTCACGAATACCAAAATCAGTTGAAGCGGCAGCAGTCGAGGACCAATTTCCAGACGAACACTTATTTGCTGTCGCTGTTCAGACTCCCTGGTACGCTGATGTTGCTAACTATCTTGCAGTAGGTAAGCTTCCAAAACATTTAACCCCCAATGAACGGAAGCAGATTGTTCAGAGAAGCAATCGATTTTCGTGGGTTGGGGGCTATTTGTTTCACACAGGAGCAGATATGGAAATCAGAAGATGTATTCGAGAGGACGAAATCTTTGATATCTTGAAAGCCTGCCATGACGGGCCATGTGGAGGACATTTTGCTGAACGAAGAACAGCACATAAAGTATTACAAACGGGATATTACTGGCCTACAATTTTCAAGGATGCGAAAAAATTTGTCCAGGCCTGTGATAGCTGTCAGCGTGCAGGACGACCTGGTCCAGCCGACGAAATGCCTTTGCGGCCTCAATTAGTGATCGAACCTTTCGAACGCTGGGCTCTGGACTTCGTCGGACCCATCAGCCCGCCATCAAACCAAAGAACCTACATTTTGGTGGCAACTGAATATGTTACCAAATGGGTTGAAGCGGAGGAATTGCCTAGAGCCATAGAAGATTCAGTAATACAGTTCTTGTTCCATTTGTTTGTACGTTATGGTCTTCCGAGGGAAGTAATTATAGACGGAGGACCACAATTTGTGGGGCATCAATTAGCTGCAACACTCAATAACTATCATGTCCAGCATAAAATTACTACCCCATACCATCCTCAGGCAAATGGGCAAGTGGAGAGCAGCAATAAGGTAATACAGTCTATTTTGACAAAAACTGTTGCCTCACATCGGCGTGATTGGGCCGCCCGACTACCCGAGGTACTGTGGGCTTATTGAACCACATGGAGAAGCACCACCGGCTATTCACCATATCACTTAGTGTTTGGAAAGCAGCCCATTTTTCCTATAGAATTCGATATCCAAACGCTGCGAACGGCCCAAGAAGTCGGATTAGATTTAAGTGAAGCACAGAAAAATTGATTACAGCAAATTAATGAATTAGATGAAGTAAGGCTCTCTGCATTACAGAATACAACACTCATTCAACAGCAGCGAGCCAAATGGAATGATGCGCTTATCAAAAACAAGATATTCCATGAAGGAGACTGGGCTCTGTTATATGATTCTAGATTTCAGGATTTCCCGGGGAAGCTTCAGACTCGTTGGTTGGGACCATACGAGATTCAAAAAGTCCATGACAATGGGACCCTTACTCTGATCACAATCGATGGGTCTGGATATACATTTAAGGTAAACGACCACCGAGTTCGTCTGTATCGCAAACCGCTCACTCGGGAATCTTTTTGTCAGCAGCTACGCCAAGATACTAACATTGAGATTATGGGCGAGGAAGCAAAAACTTCCTCACCTATAGATCAGTAAGAAATTCATCTTTTATTACCACATCTTGTATATAAGATTGTAAATTTTGTATATATGTTTTTAGTATTTGTGCGTGTTGTTCCTTTTCAAAAAGAACATCACTTGAGTGTTTTTGCTGTTCCTTTTCAAAAGGAACAACACTTGTGTGTTTTGCTGTTCCTTTTCAAAAGGAACAACACTTGTGTGTTTTTGCTGTTCCTTTTCAAAAGGAACAACACTTGTGTATTTTTGCTGTTCCTTTTCAAAAGGAACAACACTTGTGTGTTTTGTTGTTCCTTTTCAAAAGGAACAGCACTTGTGTGTTTTTGCTGTTCCTTTTCAAAAGGAACAACACTTGTGTATTTTTGCTGTTCCTTTTCAAAAGGAACAGCACTTGTGTGTTTTTGCTGTTCCTTTTCAAAAGGAACAACACTTGAGTGTTTTTGCTGTTCCTTTTCAAAAGGAACAGCACTTGTGTGTTTTCGCTGTTCATTTTCAAAAGGAACAACACTTGTGTGTTTTTGCTGTTCCTTTTCAAAAGGAACAGCACTTGAGTGTTTTTGCTGTTCCTTTTCAAAAGGAACAACACTTTTGGGTTTTTGCTGTTCCTTTTCAAAAGGAATAGCACTTGAGTGTTTTTGCTGTTCCTTTTCAAAAGGAACAGCACTTTTGGGTTTTTGCTGTTCCTTTTCAAAAGGAACAGCACTTGAGTGTTTTTGCTGTTCCTTTTCAAAAGGAACAACACTTGTGTATTTTTGCTGTTCCTTTTCAAAAGGAACAACACTTGTGTGTTTTTGCTGTTCCTTTTCAAAAAGAACAGCACTTGTGTGTTTTCGCTGTTCCTTTTCAAAAGGAACAACACTTGTGTGTTTTGCTGTTCCTTTTCAAAAGGAACAGCACTTGTGTGTTTTTGCTGTTCCTTTTGAAAAGGAACAGCACTTGTGTGTTTTTGTTGTTCCTTTTCAAAAGGAACAACACTTGAGTGTTTTTGCTGTTCCTTTTCAAAAGGAACAACACTTGTGTGTTTTTGCTGTTCCTTTTCAAAAAGAAACAGCACTTGAGTATTTTTGGCTGTTCCTTTTTCAAAGGAAACAACATTCGTGTGCTTTTGCTGCCTTTTTTTTAAGGCAATGCATCAGATGAACTCCTCCTCACCCTCCCTTTCAAAAAGGAGTAGTATGCTCTTGTCCCTTTCATATAAAGGATGTGTTGTCCATCCTCTTTCCAAGGCCATAAATAGCAGCTATACATTTATGCAATGAATATAAAAGTCAGGATATATCGAGATCAGCATATCATAAATCGCTATCTTTAACAGCCCTAGTATTAATGCAACAACAAAGGAAGAATCCACACACTCATCATTTTTGCTGTCATGGTCTTACCTCCTCTGCCTTGTTGGAAAATTTCATCATGTGGAGTTCCTACAATTTTCTCTATTATTACTTGGAAATAAGAACAGAAGATTTATATCTTCCTATTGGGATGACAAGACTTCTTCCGCCATTCCCACTCTTAAGGAGGGCTGAACCACCCTTATGTGTAATTACACAAGAGCAAAGTCTGTTTAAAAAAAAAAAAAAAAAAAAAAAGGGCAAAAGCAAAATAAAAAGAAATTACTTGTCAAATGCAGGATAGGGGGTTTCATTAAAGAACCAGCCTACTATGATCATAAGATTGGAAGCGAAGTGGCATTCCCATCATGGCCACCACACCAGGGATATGGTCCAACGGGTTCACTACATAAACAAACCTTGGAACAGGGGGTCTCATTACGAGCCGGCCTGCCCACGTTTCGCGCCTCTCTGGTGAATGGCATCATGGTTATCTGGTTACCAAGCCAGCATGATGGCCTGCATTTTGACAAGAATTGCTCTTCAAAAATACACAAAGGACCATGGTTCCAGGGTGAAATAAACAACTCTGCCAAGGTTATGAACACCTGTCGGCAGAAGAGCTCTGTTAATGGTATCGGAGTCGTAATATATACACCAATTTGGATCATATCAAATACTTCTTTCTATCCTCGTAATAATTATATCTTACACTTTGATGGATACGTCGCATGAATATCTATCATCACCAATCATGGGAAATGTATTGACTATGACTACCTCAGACCTTATATGAGTGCCAGACGTCCTATCCTCCTGTTTTGCATCACATCACGCAGGCTTATGCAAAACGCGATCTACCTTTTGCCTCGATCTCGATATTTCTTTGTCTAATCTGAAACATGGAAAAACTCTATATGCTGTTCCTTTATGACTTGGTGACGGGACGGCGGCTCCTCCTCCATTTGACGGCTGGGACAGCCTATCATATTGCGAGGGGGGAGGTGACCTCATTACTCCGCCGGCCACGTGTTAGCACATCATTCGGAAATGATATGGTACGAAGGTACGGTATGGGTTAACGACATGACAATGCTATTTTTGCAATAAGTTGTTATTTACAATCAATTTTCATGCATGCTCTGTGTTTTTTCTTGCTGCGATTACGTTCTTTGCGACAGGTAATTGCTGTTCCATCTAGGATCTCGAAACAGAACCATGGGAGGCAAGGCTATCAGAAGCGAGCCTAGTGAGCTAGTAGTCTCCGAAGCTGCTCGGGAAATCCTAGAAAGGGCGGGGTGGCTAACTTATTTTAGCCGCCTGCGTGATTCAAATGAAACTGTGGCCATGGAATTCCTGCAGAATTTGCAGGAAGAACACTCCGTAGTGGGTGGGAAGCAGATAACGGTCACGAAGGAAATAATCGCGGAAGTAACAGGATTACCAGCCTCAGGACCAATATGGACGATAAAGAAAGAGAGGTTGCAAAAGATCATAGAAATTTTCCAAGACGAAGGACAGAAGTTAACAGTGAAGGGAAAAGGAGTGCTGCCGGCAACGCTAGGAGAACCCTGGAGCGAATTGGTAAAGGTGGTGCAGAGCTACATCACCTGCGAGGGGCGAAAAGATGTGGTAAGACCGCGTCACCTTAAGCTCCTGGATGTGTTAAAAGGAAAATGTTCTGTGAATCTCCCTGCATTGTTAAATTCATTACTGCATGATGCCTCTCGGAGCCTGAAAAAGGCACACCATGAAGATGCAGTGGTTAGCCACCATGGGTTGATCCGCCTGATAGTGAGCTACAGTCTCACTCAGCAGCAGAGTAGCTGGGGGGAGCTTATTACAGCAATTGGAGGGGGAGTGGCATCACCATCCCCAAAGGCTAAGCATCCCGCTAGTACCTCTGAAGCACCCAAGGAGCCCAAAGAATCACCAAAACCCAAGCATCCCTCGGACACACCCAAGCAACCCAAGAAACGCACCGAGTCAGTAAAACGAAAACGTTCCTCTAGAGCATCTGGACATGCAGAAAAACATAAGGAACTGGCCACAGAAGAGCGTGCTGCCTCGAAACGTAGGCATTCCTCTGGCACGCCAGAACAATCTGAAAAACGCAGGAAGGTGGTGGTGGAAGAACAGGTGGCCAGCACACCTGAACAGCCCGAGAGGCCTAGGAAGTCAGCTCGGTTGGCAAGAATAAAAAGCAGGCTGGAGAAAATCCAGCTAAACATTGACCAGCCGATCGAAATAACAGATGAGCCACCAGTGCCAGAACAGGAACCCTTGAGGGAAAATGTGGAACAAATTGGGAACGAAGCAGAAGCCGAGGAAGGAAATGAACATTCTGACTCTGAGGCCGAGGCCGACTATCCGGAGGCAGCCACTGAGCAGCCAATTCAGGAGGAGGAGACGGAACAATTGGGGGACAGCCCTCCACAGGTCTCCGTGGAGGAAGAAGAGCTGGCCACCATCTTGGCCAGCCTGGGAAATTATGCTTCACCTTCCAGTCCAGCAGACCCTCCTGAAGGACCCTCTGGGGAAGAGACGCATGAAGAATTGCATGAAGAAATGGCAGGAGGAGAAAACCTCCCTGTTGTTGACAAAGAAAATGTAAATACCAACCGGGAACAATCCGTTCCCAAGACACCAGAAGAAAACCCACCTGCTGATGACGTGGAGAATGAAAACGCTCGTCGGGAACAGTTCGTTCCCAGAATGCCAGAAGAAACCCTCGATGAAAGAGGAGCAGAACTGAGGGCCACTCATGCACCCACTGCCGAGGCAAGAGAAATTAAGAAATTGAGAAAGAAACAGCAGAGACTGCTGAATATTATAGCCCAGCTTCGGCAGAAGATTCGAAGTTTGAAAGCCAGTCTGGGAATAAGAAGGACCATAAGGAGAAAAAGAAGGACAAATGCAGCAGGGTCCTGTCAGAAGAGAAGGCAAGGGGCTTATAGGCGTCTCGTAGGTCAATACTCCGCTGATAGACCTACGACTGTTCCAACCAGCACTAAGGAACAAAATGCCGTTCCTATTGACGCTGAGGAACAGACTGCTATTCCAAATAGCCCATTGGGACCAACTGCCGTTCCAATCAAAACCGAGCCGCAAGACGACATTCCATTTACAGAGGGGCCATCGTACCCCTTTATTCATGTTAAGAAAGAAAGGGAAAACAAAGCAGTCCAAACTGAGGCACCACCTTTAGGGATAATTCGGGATACGAATTCCAGGCAGCGAAACGTGAAGGTCCAGGTAAAACTCCCTGCCTCTTAGAAATCATGGAAAAAGGATCCAAAAACCAAGGCCTTGCACCACGAGATGAAGCAAGCCCGACAGGAAGCTGAACAGCTAAGGGAACAAATGATCCCTCGGGAAAAATACGAGGAGTTGCAGCAGGAAGCTGAGCAGTTAAAGGAACAAATGGTCCCTCAGGAAAAACATGAAGAACTGCAGCAGCAACTGCGGAACATGAGTCAATCAGAGAGTCAGGCCTTTGAAGGATGGCAGAAGGAACAGGAAAAGGTTGCCAAGGTAACACGTCGACTAGATGCTGTTATTAAACAATTGGACACTGTATGTTCGCTGTATAATGATGTTTTGACTTGCAGGGCCCCTGCAAAGAATTATGCTTTATTTCTCCTTGAAAGATACTTAAGACTGAAAATAAAAGCTGTCAGGGCAGGTGCCCCTATTCAGATTAATACTGTTAATGATTTTATTGATTGTTGCAAACATTATGGGGTTAAGGTCCAACGGTTGCTATGTGAATTCTATTTGCACAATATGGTGCTTGAGCAGGAAACTGATTTAAACCCTGGCCCTTTCGTGGGAGATATACAGCTACAAGCCTTTGTTTCATTTGGGGTCAATCAGTTAAAGTGGCTCAGGGCTTACAATGCCTTTCAGAGGCAGGAGAACAGCCTAGATCTATGGGTCAGGGCCGAGCCTAGAGACCCAGTTCACCTATGGCAATCACACAAAATCCTTATGAGAACCCCGGGCGTCATAGAACTGCTAGGACCCATGCATGAGGATTTGATCCGAAATAGCTTGGAATACTTTCTGGCTATTAAGGATTCTGCCCTGGATGCTGCCAAATTCCGCTATCGGATTTCTACCCCAAGCATCCAGCTCAGGGAGCCATTCAAATACGAGAATTTTGAGTTGGCTGCTGAACGGTTGAACCTTTATGGCCAGCGCATTCTGCGAGCTGGGCCGTCTTGGTTAGGATACCGGTTCCGTAGCCCAATTATTTGGCACCCTGCACCTGGGTACCAGGCCTTGTATAATATGCCTGCAGATCAATTGAATCAATTCTTTGATGATCTGGTTGCTCACCATGGTTGCAGACCTCCTCACAAGGTGCCCTCTCCCACCTATTCTCTTACCGCTCTCCATGTTAATTATAACGTTTTCATGAGGCTATGAAACAGAGTAAGCCGGGGGGTGTGTAGAGCATTGGAAAGGTATGTTTTAACGAATAACTTAGTGGTGTTTCAAGCAATAGTTGTAACCTTTTCTTTGTTATAAAATAAGGAGAATGTAATGAGAATGAGCACGAATGACCCAATCACTAATAGTTATCTTCTCTATGCAGGAAAAGACAAAAGTAGGAAGGCGCGGTGCAAAACGAGAGTTCCATGAGGAGATAACGGCTGTCCCTCCAAAACCAAATAAAATCCAGACCAGGGCGAGTAAATCAAGGCAGATCAATCCGGGACGAGATGAAGGACTGTTAGTTCGGAAGGCTAGGCAGAGAAAAGAAAGGAGTTAACAGTTTAACAGATCCCTCAGGATCTTTGATCCTGAGGGATCGTTACTTTCAATTATTTTGTTGTTTAGTTAACTCCGCCATTACTTGTATAAAAAGGGGCAGCATCGAAGACTTCAAGGACTTTTGATTATCTTGTATCTTTACTTTCTGTTTACAGACTTCACAGTTGGTTAAACTCAGACTATCGAGTCTCTTTGAGACTTAGTTTTGCTGTACTATCATTGATGCGTTAATATAATATATTTGGTGTTACTTTCTCCCTGCATCTGAAGTAAGTTACGGCAGTGTGCCATTGGAAGCTAAGGGCCCGGCTCCAACGGACACTGGCTGATTGTATCATTAGAGTTTGGCTTTGTGTGGTTTGTTTATTGTTCTTAATAATCTGATATACTTACATGCTGTTCCATACTCGTTCATCAGTAGTTTTCCTTTTGTAAATCTTTGTAACAAGTTTACATCATATTTCCAGAATTGATCACATAACATTGTTCTGAGTTGTTCACTTCTGTTACAGAATTTATAAGTGGAATGTTTTAGCTACATATGGTTGGAGTGATGATCATAAGAAGATGGAATTAACGTTGTGTGTGGACTACTGGTGATCATTTCAGATTATCTGTACATATGATTGACGTTTCCTGTTTATGGTGGTTTGCTGTTCCATTTGATTAAGCTGTCTACTTTTGTATATGATTGACGTTTCCTAATTATGGTGGTTTGTTGTTCCATTTGATTAAGCTGTCTACTTGTACAAAAGATTGCTCTTTCTTTGTATGTAAGTTGATGCCAAGAATTGAGAGTGTTGAACTCGCGAGATTTAGTTTCTTTACTGCCGTTTCTTTTACTGCTGTTCCATTTCTGAATTGTCATTTCATTCTGCTTTCTTGCTGTTCCTTTTTACTTACATTTATTGGTTTGGTGTGGGAGGAGGATAAAGGCTATCGTGAGACACAAAAGACGCTATTATGCTCCCAGATCCATGATCCATACTCTAATTCCTTTTCCTTCATCAGTTTCTAGAGGGATGGGTTATTATTTCCGTACCCTTGACTGGTAAAGTTGCCGCGTGTGATTTCTTTATGCAAAAGTAATTTAGCCATAGCTTAGCATCCGTTTACTCTTGTATTTCTTAGACCTATACTACTAAGCATTACTCTGACAAATAGCCTCAAATTGAGATACCCTTTACAATAACAAAACGCTCCCGGATTGACTTGTAATGTGAGATAACTAGAGGTGAAAAAGGCCCTTGTTACAGCTCTACAGCCATGAATGGAGTACACACTTGGGTAGTATGGAGGACAACATAGATAGCATTGAACAAAGTGCAACAGAGGAACAAAATTGAGGATTGCAATTGAGAAACTGGGGTGGATAATAGTGTTGTTGAGAGAGTTGTGAGCAGAGATTTGTGAGTGTACACTGTTGTGTAGAGGCCAAGTGTGTTTTGGCTGCAGAGAGAGGATGAGAGTGCCTATACAGAGGAGAAGGGCAAAGAGTGTCTGCACTGAAGAAAAGGGCTGAGAGCTAAGTGTATGTTGTTGAGATAAGAGCACTGAGAGATGAGTGTCTTTTGCTATAGAATGAACACAATGAGCATAGGGAAAAGTGTTACAAGGGCTAAGTATGAAAGTATGTTGTTGAGTGAGAGTGAAGGTCGTTGAGTAGAATAGAGAATGTTGCATGGGACAAAGGCATAGGTGAACAAAGCTGATATCACGATGAGTGGTTTCCATCTACAGAGAACATTGGTTCCTTATTGAGTGTGGGTTGGGTCTTGCATACCGGAAGTTATTGCTTCCATCTCTAGTGGGTGTCTGAGGAAGGCTTGGAGGTTGGTGCCTACTGCAAGTTGATGCTTGCATAAATGCAAGGAGCTGCAAGTTGGTGCTTGCAAAAAATCCGTGAATTTGGTGCTTCACATGGTTCTTTTGTTAACTTAATCAATTGTCTACAAAAGAAGGGAGTTGGTGCTTCTTGCTAGTGGGTGCTAGCAAACAATCAAAATGAGTTGGTGCTTCCTGTGAGTGGTAGCTCACAAACAAATTGATGTAATAGAGTATATGTTATTATGTTTACATCAATAACAAAACAAGATTTGGTTGTTTTTTTTTTTTTTTCTCTCAGAAGGGTTTCCATGTTAAACCTCTATGTCCATGTGTTTGTTACTCATGATGTGTATGTTTGTATTGGTTGATATGGCTATTGTTATGGTTTGTTAATGGATGCTCACATTTAATGGATGCCAAGTTTAAATGTTAAATATAAATTGGCTGAAAAGTTTGAATTATATATATATTGAAAAGAATGTAAAAGCAATGTCTTAACATAATTTTTACACAAACTATTAAATATGTAATTATATTGAATATTCAATAAGCTTAGTGAGCATAGCTAAATTGATACATTACATGAGAGTGAATTTTGCAATCATTATCCTCGATGGGGTTACTCTCACAGTCATTTATTCCCGACAGGAGGCATAACTAGAATTCGAGCAGGTGGGAGGGTGTGGTTATGTATACGGTCGTGCTTTTGGCAACAAAATTCATTCTATTTGTTCTAAGATAGATGACCCCTCTCATGGTGGATTGGTTGCGGATGGAGAATTCCCTCACAGACATGGAAAGTCCATTTACCAGCTTATCATGTTGAAGTATTTTGGGATGGAAGAATACTGGTTTGGATTATACACTTGGCTCGTGTTGTTGAGTGCTCCTGTTGCTCACCTCATTCAACAAGCCCGACCTCTCATGTTTGCGCCATGTTATATATGCATGGTCCTAGAATCAAGGTGGCAAAAAAACTGTGTTTTGTATGCAGTGGATAAAAATCCACAATCGTTAATTTGTTCTTAGTGGTCAAGAGAGGTTTATGCTAGACTAAATGGTGGTTTGTTTTCATGGTACTCTCCTTAGATGGTCATTGTATGGTTTTTTTTTAGTCTCTCAAAGGTCTAGTTTTTACTTGGTTGTATTGTCATTAACTATAAGATAATCACCTCTCCTCTGAGTCGTTTGTTTTTTCTCCATAGATGTCAATGTTCTTTGTGCTCTTTTTATTCAACTCAGGGTCTAGTATGTCATTCAAATTGGTGGCAGTATTACCCTTGGCAGCTCCTCAGAACTCTAACCCTGTCGGGATTTCGTTCAAATTCCCACTGTTGGTCTATGGAGTTTGGTACCCTTTTATCTTCTCTATATGATTTTGACAATAGACATGATCTCACTAAAACTTCAGTATTTCAAACATTTATAATTCATTCAGTTCTTGTTTCACAAAAATTTTGAGGGTTCTGAAAGTCTGGGAAGCTATCAATTTGTGAGTATCGTGGACTCCAAATTTTCTTCTTCCGCCCACACAAATTTGTCCTTTATTCTATTACAAGATTTGTGGTTTGTATTGTACTAGTGTCATACCCTCCCTTTTCTTTTTCCATCTATGTCGTTAAGTTTTCTAGAGTCGTCTTTTCTTGTTTTATTTGCAGTTCATATGCCTATATGGCGCCTCAACAAATATTTCATAGTCGTAGGGGTAGTGCACCTAGGTCATCCTCTTCACGACGTCAACGTCTATTTGGATGGGAATCTGTGGCTAATTGTTTTTAGTCTACTCCTCTAGAGGTCAGAAAGGAAATTCTCCACTTGGCGGCCAAGGAGTTTGGTGATCGTGAATATTTTTCTGATTCAGAGATTGGAGGCAGTAGCCTCAAGTGGGTTCCTGATCCAGGGAAGTTTTGTAAGAGAAGACTTCACTTCCTCCATTCTATTAATTTGCATTATCAGTTGGAGACTCTAGTAAGCATGGTAATTTGGGATAAGCAGGTAGACAAATACATGTTGTTTGTAGGTCAGGAGGAGATCAAGAGAATCTTGAGGGACATTGGGCATAATTTGGATGATATTGTGGTCAGATTGACTTGTGTGGAACGTTTTGTGGTCTCATATTCAAAGGCTGACTCCAATGAGCAACAGGAGGTGCCTGTAGTCATCAACGCTCCAACTCAGACCTATCCTCACACAAACTCTTCTCCTCTTTCGCCAGTTATCATTTTGGACTAATAAGTCCACCATGCACACCTCATCAATGTTTAGTGTGGGATAGAACTTGTTTTTTGTAAGCAATATTATGGTGTTTTGTTAGTGTTTCCAATGGGTTGTCAATATGTAAAACTGCACTTTGCTTTTGGAATTTTTCATGGCTCAGTCATAGCCTTAGGGAAATAGTACACCTCATCACCATCTATTCTATGTCATGTGGACAAAAACAAAACATTTCAATTATATATATATATTGAAAAAAATTGACTTTAACTCATCATTTTTTTGAAAAGAATGTAAAAACAACCAATTAACATAACTTTTACACATAAGATCTACAAACGGGTGGATATATATATATATATAATCATGATATTTTGATTGTAGGGAAAGATGGCGATTTTGAAGAGTGCTATGGTTTCCTACATCTGTAGAGCTTTACCAAACAATGCAAATAATTACAAGCTAGCCTTGGACAATGATGGAGCGCTTTAGTGTGGGTTGGAATGATAAAGAGGAGTCTTTTCGTCTCAAAATATTTTGATCTATATGAACAGTAGTAGATCTGCTATTTGGGCCTCTATGAGTGGATGTTGGATAGCGATGGAGAACTTTGGTGTGGGTTAGAGAGATTGAGCAGAGATTTTTTGTCTTTGCATACTACAATCTGCGAGAATAGTAGTAGATATGCGTTTTGGGCCTCCATAGAATGGATGTGGTGGTCACGTAGAGTTGGGATGCCACCAAAACCCTCTATTTGAATAGATTCGGTTGTTATTGCACACTACGCCTATTTGGGCTTAGGTTTTACATAGGTGCTATAATGCATAGGGAAGTTATACCTCTACAAGGAGATCTTGATAAACCTCAGTTTATATTTCTAGATCTGCCCTTCTATGGATCTCCTCCCTACTTTATTTCCCTGTATATGGACAAAGGTCATATAGAAAAAGAGAAATATCATAATTTTTTTCAAAAAATTTAATGAGAAGACATCTATCTGATGGATCAAGGGCTCAAATTTAGTGAAAAATCTATAGCAAAGCATTCAATGTTAGGCCCCTATGCTACTAGTGTAACCCCTTATTGTTATTAGTATAACCCACTTATTATATTGATGTACCCATGTAGTGCCCATATTGTTACTATTGTGCCCCATAGAAGCCCACTATTGTTATTATTGTGCCCTTACATTATTATTGTTATGTCGGCTCTGATTATGTTATGACCCCTTAGATTCCTATATATAGAAAGGAGGTCTTTTCATTTGTATCATGCAAGAATTGTTGATTTATGTAATGTAAAGGAGGTTTCCCCCTCGAAGAGACTGAATTTTAAGGCGTTGATCTATCTTTTCTATCTTTTTCTTGAGCTGGTTTCATAACATTTGGTATCAGAGCTTTGGATTCTAGGGTTTCGCTGCTCCAAACAGGTCATCGTGGAATTTTTGCTATAAATTTTTTTTGCGATGTTTCAGAAGTTGCAAAAAAAACCCATTTGAGAAGAAATCGCGCTGAACCTTGGGTCTGAATTTCAGAGCTTTTTGCGCTATATTTGTGGAGATATGATCTGAGGAAGTTGGTCTTTTTGTAGACTCCTGAATTACATTCCAAACAGGTGACCTGGGGAAAATCGTCATAACTTTTTCTCTGGGGATCGGATTGAAATTTAGTAAGAAGGTAAAGAAAGTGGACGGACTGTAGTTTCTTGTGTGCATTTTTCAGATCCAAAGGTCGAAACAGTGACACATGGCACTTCATACAAGTTCGCTCTTCTGGAAAGGTCTATAATCAGGTCATCTTGGGAGATTGTGCATAACTCTTCCTTAGAGAATCCAATTTGGATCAGACTGGTGGAATTGGAAAGAGGACATAGAGGGCTACTATAGGTCACAATTTCAGAACTTAAAGATCCGAAAGTACAGAGTTACAGTCGTTTCAAGGTCGAGCTCCTAAAATCAAGAAAAAGCAAGATGAGGAAGTTTGATGGCAAGGATCCGGTAAATTGGATACTTCAGATGGAGCAATATTTTGATCTACATGGTGTACAACTGTTACATAAGGTATGTACTGCATCTTCATATTTAGAACCAGATCAATTTTTATGGTACGAAGGGCTTTTTTCTCGTAAACAACTTGTTACGTGGTCAATTTTCACGGAGGAAATGATAGCACATTATGAGGATACAAAGAGCAACACCTTCTTTAGAGCAACACCACAACAATTGGAAAGAGTAAAAGGGCTTTGTGACATAGTGGAAAGCAAAATTATGGAAACCAGGAAGCGTACCCCTCACAACTATAAAGATGGAAGTGTTGTTTCTCCTAGCCTTCCACAACCTACAAGGGTTACACCACAACAATTGGAAGAAAATAGAGAAAAAGGGCTTTGTTACAATTGTGATAGCAAATGCACTAAAGGTCATAAGTGTGCTGAGAAGAAATTATTTTACATAGAATATGAAGAGGAGGAAGAAAAGGATCAAGAAACATCAAAAGACGAAGATATATGCCAGGACCCCACCCCAGAGAAAGAAGAAATGAATCAGACCATATCTTGTAAAGCATTGGCAAGAATTACCACTCCTCAAACTCTCAAGATAGAAGGACATATCAAGAAGAAAAAGGTGCAAGAAGTGAAAGATCACATCGAGAAATGAATCCAACCATATCTTGTAATTCATTGTTCAAAATTACCACTCCTCAAACTATCAAGATAGAAGGACATATCAAGAAGAAAAATGTTCAAGAAGTGAAAAATCACATCGAGCATCAAGAAATGAATCTGGCCATATCTTGTAAAGGATTGGAAGAAATTACCACTCCTCAAACTCTAGAGTTAGAAGGACATATCAAGAAGAAAAAGGTTCAAGCAATGAAAGATCACATCGAGCATCAACAACAAGTTCTCCAACTTTTAAAGGATAACGCCACTTTGGTGCAAAATCGAACGAAACAACAGGTAGATCAACATTGTAGTGAAAAATGTTTTGATGTAGGTGATTGGGTATTTTTACTGCTACATCTCAAGCAAGCTATTTATGAGAAGGAAATGTTGGCAATACTACATGCACTTAAAAAATGGCAACCTTACCGAATGGGAAGACTCTTCAAGGATGATGATGTGGAAGCATTGTTTTGTGCTATTTATATTATCCAAACAGATTGGATAGACGAAGCAAGGGATGAATGGAAGAAGGACAAAGAAGTATGGCCACTTATTCAAAAGTTGCAAAAGATCCCAATTCAAACAATATTGCCAGAAATTGAAGACGAAGGAAAAATCATATTGGAACCTGGAGCAGTCACAGAAACAAGAACTCGACAGCTACGAAATCGATCAATTTCAGAGTATCTCATCAAGTGGAAGAACTTACCCATTGAATATTCCACATGGGAGGACAAGAATTTTATACATCAGCATCAAGAACTACTCAAGCATTGAGGACAACGCTTTTTGAAGGAGAGGGGCATGTTAGGCCCCTATACTAATAGTGTAACCCCTTATTGTTATTAGTATAACCCACTTATTATATTGATGTACCCATGTAGTGCCCATATTGTTACTATTGTGCCCCATAGAAGCCCACTATTGTTATTATTGTGCCCTTACATTATTATTGTTATGTCAGCTCTGATTATGTTATGACCCCTTAGACTCCTATATATAGAAATGAGGTCTTTTCATTTGTATCATCCAAGAATTGTTCATTTATGTAATGTAAAGGAGGTTGCCCCCTCGAAGAGGCTGAATTTTAAGGCGTTGATCTATCTTTTCTATCTTTTTCTTGAGCTGGTTTCATAACATTCAAAGTGATATGGGAATACCAAATGGGCTCCAAGTCTTGTTATATGAAGGAAAAGTGCTCTAGGATTCCTTCCACTTGCAATATTATGGCATGGTAAGAGATTCTACCAAAATATTAAATATGAGGTTGCGGGGTGGAGCTATGGGCTTAAAAAATCCTAATATAAATTCTAGAAACACTAATGGATCAACCTAGTTCAAGGATGCCGTGCAAGGAATCCAAAATATCCCAGAACCCTATATCGTTGAATAGAAGGAACACACACATGGATGGCAGTTAATATGCCAGAGGTAAATGGTCTTTTCAATGTCCTCCAATCTAGAGTTGTTATTTGTAGATTCAATGGGTTCTGGCCCAAATTAGAGGATCTACATTAGTGGGTTTTCATCACCTGGACCCCCCACTATGATATTTACTTATGCTCTAAGGGATTCTTTTTTGTACAATTTGATACATAGAAAGATCTGGAATTCGCACTAAATGAGGGGTCATGGTTTTGGGGCAAAGCGAGTCTCTTCATAACTCCATGGTTTCTAGAGTTCGATACTACCACAATGGTAGTCTCAAAAATGTCAGTATGGGTGATACTACACAACCTTCCCCTTCCTTTTTAGCATCACCAAGTATTAGAAAGCATTAGAAATACATTGGGAAAGTTTATAAAGATGGATTTGGAAAGAAATGAAAAAATGAATTTTCATTTTTGCTAGAATCTTTGTAGAGGTAGGCCTCTCTAATGATTGCATCCACCTAATTCATAATAGTTTTCAATGGACCCAACCATTAGATTTTGAAAACATGGCATTCTATCTATTTTCAAACAGGACATCTGTAGAACTCATATCCATGGGCTAAGAAAGTTACAAAAAGGAAAAAAAGGCAGTCCCAAAAACTAAAGGGATGGTAGTTTCTAGACCCTCACCTTTCAAAGGAAGAAGAAGAAGAAATGATGGGAAATCCTCCAAAAGTGGATGTACAAAATCAGTAAGGCACAAAAGAGGGTGCGGGAGTTGAGAATCAACACGGCACTGAAAGTATCTTCGAGAAATGAACAGTACTAGCAGTGATTCTAGTACCAAAGCAATAGAATAAAGAAATACACAACATTCAGAGTGCGGTGGGCATAAAGAGAACACACACTTTTGAGATGGTAAATAAATTGCAATGGTAATAGCTAAACCCAACCCTGGGGGTTGGCAAAATGTTCAGAAAAACAAAAACAGAAACAAAAAGGAGAAACTTAGTGATTGTCCACTTAATTAACTTCGAGACTATGTAATTTTTATTGCATTTTCTATTTTTTTACTGTTTCATAAGTCAAAAAGCTTATATAATCAAATGTAATATACAACTTATCTGACTTCTAATACATATACACAGTAAAGAATGTAATTTTATCATCCAATAAAATTACAATTTTTTCTCCAAATATATATATATATATATATTCAAAACCAGATTACAAGTTGTAATTTACTTATTAAAAAAAAATGTTACATTAAACTATGTTTTTATGCCTATTTAATGTAGTGAACCCTATTGGAGAGTGAATTGGACTACACAATTTCTCTTAATATTAATTCCATTCTATTAAATATATTTCTCAACCTCTATTAAATATATTTCTCAATATTTAAGAAATAGTATGAGATTTTTGCCTATAATTTTTTCTATTTAATGTAGTAATATTTAAAAAGTTTATATTCAATTTATATATGTAATGTTCATAACATAATTTTGATGCCACTTACTAAATCATTAGAAGTTTATATTTTTTTGTTTATTATTATTTTTAAATAATAATAATATCAAAAAGTTTAAAAAGCTAAAAACACAAAAAAAAAAAATATTGACTTTAACATATTATTTTTTCATAATATATTAAAAAATAATGTTATTTTTATTTAAAAAATAAAAAAAAAAATTGACTTTACCATGTCATTAAAAAAAAAAAAAAACTAAATAAATTTTACAGATCTTGTCAAATAAGTAATTAGGTTAACATTAAAAAAAATTCAGTCAGTACCGTTGAATTGGTACATTATATATGGGTGGATTTTGTTATTATTATATATTTTCATTTTATAACTCATTCCATTGTTGCCCCCTTCAATTCTTTGTAGGACTTGGTGTAACAAGGAGCCACTGCCGTGGCGGTAGTCCCTGCCGGGTCTGCAAGGACAACACAAATGGATTGTATACTGTCCGATTTGAAATGGGATTTGAAATGGAACTGAAATAGTTCACCTAGAGCTGTCAAATCGATGGTGATGTGCGGAATTTGATATGTAATTGGGTTTTATTCGAAACCTATGGATTTTGTTTTAGTTAGACCTACTGATTAGCTGAAACAGATTTCAATATTTATTGACATATTTTGAATATTATGAAAGGGTTATTTTAACCCAAGCTCAATGTATATAATTGGATTTTATGGTGAGAAAATTTTGATGTCTTATCCTTCAGTGCATATGTCTTAGTCACACATATGTGTATTTTTAATATTTTTCCCAAACGTATAAATATATATTTAAAATAAAATAAAATTATATAATAAAAGCATATAAAATTATATAATAAAAGCTTTATATATCAAGCTTAGTGCATTGGGAGATCTCTTCCATGGTTTTATTGGAATGCTAGGGAAAAGTTTCCTACTTTTTAGGCAATGAAAAATAATGGTTTTGTTTTTGTTTTTGTTTTTAATAAAAGTTTATATATATTTATGTGAACAAAATATTTTGTTTAATTTTCTTTTATCTTTATTAAGATTAAATAATATAATGGTTAAAATGGATATATAATTTTATTTTATCTTTATTAACATTAAATAATATAATAGTTAAAATAGATGCATGCTACTACACATAAAAATAAATATTTTTTAAGACTTAATTCAGATTTAAAAACTAGCAAAGATGTTCACCACCTAAACTATAAGACATTTTTCATTATTCATAATGCAGTGCAGTGTTTTGAAGAAAAGAGTAGTGTTTTTATTGATTTTGCAATTATGTAATTGATCTGGATATTTTTAACTTGGGAATTCTTAAATCTTTTACAATATTTTTAAGTTAGAAATTCTTAAAAATAAATATTTTTTAAGACTTAATTCAGATTTAAAAACTAGCAAAGATGTTCACCACCTAAACTATAAGACATTTTTCATTATTCATAATGCAGTGCAGTGTTTTTATTGATTTTGCAATTATGTAATTGATCTGGATATTTTTAACTTGGGAATTCTTAAATCTTTTACAATATTTTTAAGTTAGAAATTCTTAAATCTTTTTACATTTTTATTTGTACAAGTTTTTGATATTAAATATTAATTCTTTACATCATCCATTTTTTAGGAAACAAGATATTACAATTTATTATGTTCAAACTTCAATAAAACCAATAACATCATAAAATATAAAAGATTTTACACTAAAAAATTATATATACTTAATCTTTCAATGACTTTCAATATATTTGATTATATTATATGTAACACAAAAAAATGTATAATTATGCATTTCATTTTTACTAAATAAATGGAGTTATAAAGTTATATTATATATATATATATATATATATATATATATATATATATATATAATATTTGATTTAAATTACTTTAATTTTTAATGTAAATAAAATTTCAAAATATTTATATAATTATATATATAATTTAAAAGACAAAAACTATAATAATTAACGAACTGTAATTAGAATCCAATACTCTCCAATTTCCCTAATAAAACAAAAACAAAAATAACAATAATAAAAATATTTAAAAATTCACGAAATCATAAAAATAATATTTTATATTGAAAAATATATATTTTTATAAGTAATCCCAATGCACTGTGTGATTACATTAACCAATGGGGAATCCCAAGGACATTGGTCCTCTACTTATTAGTATATTTCTACCATTCATGAACAATGCGTTCACGGCATGAGGATGAATTGATATAATCACGTCACTTGTTTTCAGTATTTACTAAGATACTTTGAATATTATGAGAGGGTTATTTTAATATAAAATCAATGTATATAAATGAATTTTATAAAAATGTTCCAAGTCAGCATTGATTTTTGAATTCTGGAACTTATTGGAATGGTCTATTAAATGGAGCCACTATCTTGGATTATAACCCAACATATCACACCACGGATATCTTGTTATTTAACGGAAAAAGTATGGATTGACACATGGGCCTCCATGCAAAGCACCATTGAAACAGGTGGACAGCGATGCAAACCACTGTTGGCTCGAACATCATGAAAGAAAAACATAAATAACCAAATCATTTTTGTGCCATAGCTACTGCATCATCAGCCATAGCAACTGCCTAATCAACCAACTGCTCTATTGATGCCCCTTTAGATATAGTAATCGGGCAGGTATAAATAGAAGTACGAAAAAAGGAAATGGAAAAAAAGGCATTTGTTATAGGTTGGACAAAAGGAAATGGCAGGTATAAATAGAAGTTTGAAAAAAAGGAAATGGAAAAAAAATGTACATAAAAGCAACAAAGGTTAGAAAAAAGGAAATGTATAAAAAGGAAGAAACAAAGGTGCAGAAGACACCTGAAGTACCTGGATCATATGAAGGAAGTTTTAGACCTGAAGGAGAGGCTAGGCGTAAACTGAAACAGATTTTTCAAGAGTGTTATTTTTTGAGTTGCGATTGTAAATTGAAACAGGTTTTTCAAGAGTGTTATTTTTTGAGTTGCGATTGTAAATTGAAACTGGTTTTTCAAGAGTGTTAATTTTTGAGTTACAATTGTTGTTTTATGGGGCCAAATTAAATTTATTTTCATTTAAATCAGAGTGAATTCAACCTTGTGAATATGATTGATTGAGTTGAGTTTCGGCTAACACGTTTTATTAAGGATATTGAAGTTAAAATTCTTTTCATTTAAATCACAGTGCATGCAGCGTTGTGAATATGCTTAAGTCAAGTTTTGTATAATACTTTTTATTAAAGATTTTGAAGTTGTGGCTTTTGAGTTTACATGTATATCAATTGTTTTAAGCCTAATCCTGGAATTATAAGAAGAATATTATAATTAAGCAAAGAATTAAATGAAAAATGTTTGTATTTCAACAAATTATTTAATAAAATTCAGAAGCCAAACATGAGTTAATTTTAGAGAAACATAGACATAATTTAATACTCCAATATTCTTGGAAATTTGAATCCTCCCATATTCTTGAAAATTCCAAAATTCAAAAGAAAACGTGAATAAATTTTAGACCAAACATAGACAGTAAAGCAAAGAATCCTCCCATATTCTTGAAAATTCCAAAATTCAAAAGAAAACATGAATAAATTTTAGACCAAACATAGACAGTAAAGCAAAGAATCCTCCCATATTCTTGAAAATTCCAAAATTCAAAAGAAAACGTGAATGAATTTTAGACCAAACATAGACAGTAAAGCAAATATCAATCAATTTTAGACAGTAAAGCAAATATGAATAAATTTTAGACTAAACTTAGACAGAACTTTGAAAATTAAACACTAAAAATTCAAGAGAAAACATAAGTAAATTTTAAATCAAACATAAACAGACTTCAGTATTAATTTATAATGCATCAATATTCATGAAAATTCAAAAGAAAATATTGGAAGTTCAAGAACAGACAAACCAACTCTTATTCCGCCCTTTCTGGAGAGTGTTCTATTATGAGTTTGTTCTATTCAACCTTGGATACTGGTTCAACTTGGTAAATGGGTTATGGAATGCTTTGACCTCTGCTACTTTACTTCTCGGTGCTTCCCCTCGAGAAAATGAAACTATTGGTAGTGCTGCTAAAACTGTTACTCTATCTACATCCTCACTTCTCCTCGAGTAAATGCAATTGCTGGTAGTGCTGCTAAAACTGTTACTCTATCTGCATCTGCACTGGAAAGAGCGTACAAACCACACCGAAGAACAAGGTTATTTGATGTTCAAAACCAGCGGAAATTACAGAAATTGTCTTCTGGAAGCTACTATGACTAATTAATTGGGGTTATCTGCATCACAAAGAAAAAAGTGCACTTGAAGATCGAGTACTAGACCCAACTCTGTTCATCCCCATCCAAAAGCGAAGAGAGGAGCGAAGAATTGTTGTGGGAAGACCCAACCCCAAAAGCGAAGAGAGGAGCCACAAATTGTTGTTTTAGCAGTTGTGGGAAGCTTCATAGATGACAAATGGCTAACATGCCAACAGCCAGTTGTGGTTAACATAGCCTCTTATTCAAATTTTATTATTATTAATATAACTTCGTTATTTCACCTTACATTCGTAACTCATACACTTGTAAATTTTATCTAACGCCCAATAATATTTATTTTCAATTAATATAATAATATAAAAATTATTTTATGCAATTGCATTTTTTACGGTGTCCTTAGTCATACAGCCAGATCAAATAATTGAGATACGAAAGATTTTAAAGTAAACAATTATGTAAACTGAAAATATCAAATAGATCAAATAATTAAGATAGGGAAATATTTTAAAGTTCATAGTTCATTTGCATCGGGGCACGTGAAGTGTGCAATAAGACCTCCAATTCACAACTTTGGTTATAAATTTCTTACACCAATATTTGCAGAAATAAACTTTGGTTAAACTTTGATAGTGGATAAATTTTTTTGGTCAAAAGACCGGTTAATGTATGGTCAACGATGGATCGATCGCTATTAGTCCCAGGCAGGACTAATAAATAAGGGTGGGAAGAACTTGACCCAACACACGTTAGGCAAAGAATTGCTTGGTTCTAAATAGGCGATTAGACGATAATTATACACTTCATGTTTGAAGTTACTAAAAATGTAAAAACAACTTGCTAAAGTTAATCTACAATCTATACTTACAAAATAAATGTAATTTATATAGTATACCTTATACAATAAATGTAACTTTCATATTTAAACCTAAAAGAATTAATTAATACTTATAAAATAAATGTAACTTACATATTTAAACCTAAAAGAATTTGGTACTTTGATCTGTATTTTTATGCCTATTTAGTGTGGCCAACTAACATTGAAGAGTGAATTGGAGTACAAAATTTTCATTAGATATTTGATTCCATTTTATTAAATGTCTTTTATAATATTTAGAGAATGGTATGAATTTTTTGCCATAAAACTTTTAATGTATTTAATAGGGTGATATTCTAAAAAGTTTATATTCAATTTCTATATATAACATTGATAACATGATGATGATGTTGTCAAAGGAATCTAGTTCTACTAGTGTGGCACATGTTTCATGTTCCCTATTGTGTAGGGTCAAGTCTCTAGAGACACGTTGTAAGTTGGCCCTTGTGACATTTATGAGATAGTTGTTCTACTTGGTGAATAGTGGCAGCAAACACGTATAGTGCCAGTCGTATGTACTATTTCTCGACATATGATCTCGATGGATACTATGTCTCAGTGAAGGAGGAGAATACACTGCTTCAACATTCATGTGATCACAGTCTCAACGCAGTCACAATCTCAGCCTCCTCATGATCACAGTCTTCAACACAGTGATATAAAACGCAGTCACTGTAATCATGGATGGAGCAATACACCCTCGACATATGTACAATCTCTAGATCTTAGTTCTTCGATGGGTAATATAATAAGGATCTCCGAGCAGACAAAAAACACAACGGATGATCTAATGTTGCAGTGTTCTCTCAATGTACTAAACACAATCATGAATCTAAATGATCTCACAGTGCTCTCTCGACAGACTAAACATAGTCACTAAGTAATCTAGCAGTGTACCATCAACACTGTTGAATTTCCATGACCTTGGGTCTAGGTTAGAATCTTAAAATCATTGACGCTACCAAACCAAGAATCTCAACCATAAACTATTTTGTACAACGGAAATATAAAGCAGTAAATCAATACGCATAATAATACACAATTTTAAACAAAATTGTACAATAATGTACAATCACCGATCTTTGTTATATTAATCCAAATCTTATAAATACAATAGTTTATAGTTACAAGATACAATGATAAACTTGATTGCAACACTTCTATGTCATATCTTGTCCTCCCGATCCGTCGCACCTGTATTGCTCACTAGTAGTGCCTTAGTCCATCAAGGCCACTACAAATTGAAACTTCAGGAGGGCTGCCTCCTATCACTGTTGCAAGTCACTTCTTCTACAATGAACACAGGCTCATCAACTACTCTCTGGGTTGGCCAATTCCCGATCTCTAATCTTCCATGCTAGTAACAACTTTAGTCCATCAAAGTGTTGCACTTTGGCACCGTCCTTCACCCAATATCGCACCAACAAAGTCCTTCTTGTCTGCTGCTCTAGAGCTACTTTGGGTAGCCAACTCGCTGCCCTCCAACCAGCTCTATGACACCCAATCAACTCACTATCGAATCTTCTCCTAGGAAAGACTCTTCTCCTCCTCGGAAGACCCTCCACTTGGAATCAACAGGATGCTAATCTGATCCAAATAAGGTCACATACCTTGACCCAACACACATCAATTTATGCTCCAAGTCTATTGTCCTTTTGCTACCCTTGACTGTCACTGGTTAGGGCATATTTTTCAGGCTGCAACAGCCACTAACCAACCCCAGAACAACCCTCAAACAACCCTCATTAAATGCGGCCTAGTCTTGGGATAACCCTCCTCTACCACGCTATTGTTGTAGGCTTGAACCAACCCACTGAAACCTCCCTTCACACACCTAGTTGTGGTGTTATGGCCTGTGGCCTAGCACACAACAATCCTGTAGCAAACGGTCAGCAAAATGATAGATATCTATCCCAAAACGTTGCCCAACAGACTTGCCTTTTCCCTTACTTAACTCGGCCTCCCTGCAAGATAAAACAGAACCTAAAACAGTCACCAAGAAGCTCCCACGCTGCCTCTTCTCCACGTTGTCTTGTCTTCTATCTGCGACCCAATCAAGCTAGGAAATCCGAGCTCCTTTTCTCCTCCAATGAGTTCCTTTTGATGTATATGTGTTGCACACAAAATGGATGCTTAAAATGACTCAATACGCTTCATATTTATACACATATGAAGGCTCAATGTCACATTTGAAGTGACACTTATCAAGTCAGCCTACTTGACAATTAATTAATTATGTCAACTTCAAAAATTTATATCTCTCTAACGACAACTCAGATTCGGACGATTTTCAATGCGTTAGAATCATATTTCCGAGAACTATCATCCTCATCCATTACATGCCATGAATCCATCATGGTTTTGCTCCAAAACACGACGGATGCTAAAACCCCATATTTGGGTTCCAAGCCCACAAGCTGCCCTTACGACGCTTTGTCCTCCAAACCCTGAACCATAGGGCTTGGAGTACCTCCAAAGCTACAAAAATCAACAAGCATATCATATAATCACAGTTACAGTCTCAGATTAAGGGTGGAAAAAAGGATCTCAATGATGTCACCAATTGTGATGAATAGATCCTACAATAACATGATTTGGCATGACATACAATTTGGATGAAGTCATGAACTCGATCTCAGTTTGATGAAGACATAATTACATATGAGAATGCAACAATAATCTCAATAAAACTACAGTGAGAATCTCAGTGAAGATCTAATAAAGAGGCGGCAGTAATGATCTTGTTATTGTAATGAATATCTCAGAGAAGGTGAAGTAGTAGTGATGATGATGATCTCAACAGTGACAAAAGAGAGGATTGGTGCCTTATTCTTGGAGTGGCCTAATAGGTCAAGGGTCAAGGTCTTGGTATTCGTCAATTGGAATCTCTAAAAGAAGAATTTAGTGCGGGTTTTCCTCTCCAAGAGGGAGAGGTTTTGGCCCTAGCATAATGACAACATCTTGTGTTCTTGTCTTTTTTCTTTTAATAGCTATTTGATGAAATAAAGAAGACACTATCTAATAATAAAAAAGTGAAGATTGAACAAGAAGAATAAGTTGAAACACCTCACAAATAGTTATCATGATAAGAAGAATCAACCTAACTCTAACTACCCTAGATTCTTCAACATGGTATCAGAGCTATGGTTACGGATCTGATTAAGAAAATTAGTTTTGATGTGCTAAAATTCCTTTTCAGATTATATTAAATATGCCACAAGATTCATGAGATTGATTTCAAGTTTAAACATGGGTTTTTGAGTGTTTTTATGTAATTTTTTGTGCAAATTAACATAAACAAATGACTGAACAACAACAAATGATAGACATAAACATCACCACAAATAGTATCATAACAACACATGATGGAGGAGTTCACCCCTCCTGGAATACGTCTCCTTGGTCCAACATCCAATGGCTTGGCCCTCTCTATTATGCTAAAAAATGTGAATACATCAGTCTAAAATGCTCATAATGCTTTGAAACATGTTCAAATGGCTCCAAAATGCCCAAAAATGCTTGTGTAGCCTCTTTCTGCTCCTGATTTGGTCAAAAACTGAAGGCATTATGGCCTTTCCCAATATTTTGCTAATCACACCGCAAATTCCCCAAAATCTGGAATCATCCTACAATTGTGCCCCCAAAACATGCTAACAGAGCAATAATTTTGCTGAAAACTGGGCTAAATTGTCGGACAGTTTAAATGTCCGCTAATGCCTATGTACCAAAAATTCTGGCTCGGGGCGAAGGCCAACGGCCCACCCTCATGAGCTGGGCCCCCACACCTCCTTCATAGGTGGTGTGTGTGGTGGTGTGTCCACGGGCTGGCCCTACCCCCAAATTGCGCGACATTAAACTTCAATTAGAATCTGTGAACAATACGGTTAAGAAACATTGTGTATGTTGTAAAGGATTTGTATTAGTGTTGGGAGGTCGCGAGTTTGACCCCTGTTGCGTCCACACATACTATAACCAAATTTTTGGTGGCCTCCTAGGCTGCCACGTGGTGGCCTCCAGCTGGGCCATGTGTCAGCTCGTGGTTGGCCACCACTCCCACCAATTAAATTACACCTATTGAACCCAATAATAAAATGACACTTGTCACATTTTGATTCACCGAGGAGCCCGTTGACCAAGTCAACGACCACATACCCTGTCTAGTCAGTGCCACGTCAGCAGTATGGACTGTTGACTGGGTTGTCAATTTTTTTTTTAAATTCACCTGTTTGGGAAAGTGAATAGAACTCGTTTCTGGAGTCATACAGAGTTTGTTTCGCGCGAAACAAGTTGCACTGGATTCAGGATGACGAGCACTACGCGGTCGTCCAAGTTCCACACCAATCCAACAACTTTGAATTTTAAGCTATTTTTTTTAGCACCTAATCATTCCTCCCCACTGGAAGCCTTTTGGACCCCAAAAGATCACTTTTAGTTGTCCAATAGGTGAGGGTACAGTTCCCTCACCTTTCCAATCTCGATCCATTTGGCCTTTGAAGGATTTGTTCCCTTGAGCCCTACTAGAAGGTAATCCACATTACCTCATTTTGAGGACCTTGTTCTTCTGTCAAGTATGGTATCTTGCTATAGTTCATCAAGGTATTCAGGAGAAAAATCCTCAATGGAAGGAATTTGGACATTTTCTCCTTGATCTTCTATCAAAGGAGGATCATACAACCTTAAGTTATCAACATTAACAACATCATAAATTTTCATATATGAAGGCAAATCCAACCTAAAGGCATTGTTACCAATCGTTTCCAAAATTCTGAATGGACCATATCTAATTGGTTTTAGCTTTTTACCTTCTCCTTGGAGCCTCTCTTTGTTGATGTGAAGCCAAACTTCATCACCGAATTGGAACTTGTGATCTACACTATGCTTGTCATGCCTTTCTTTGTACTTGCCTTTGCTCTTTTCAAGTTTTTCTTGCACTGTTTGATGTACCATTTGGAGTCGTTCAATGAACTCCTTGGCTTTGTCCATTTTACCATCAATAGCAACATCCTTCTTACCAAGATGATGCAAATGGTAAACAAATTCCTCCACTTGATTCCTTTGACTCAAGCTTGAATATACATCTTGAAAGTATGTATTTTGTTGATCATAACTTCCATGTAAAAAAAATGATGCTTGAGAAAAGTAGTTATATAAACAATAGGCCTAGAAAGTACATCAACAAACTTGTCACTTATACCTTTCTTATTCCTTTTGACCAAGTGGAAAAGTAGAAGAAAACCCATCCAATGAAATTGTCTTTGTCTCTGCAACTTAAACACTGCACCATTGAAAATTTTTGAATGAAATGAAATGGGCTTACCACCTTGCATAAAGACTGCACCCATGGCATAGTTGCATACATCAACCTGAAACTCAAATGACTTTTTCAAGTATAGAAGAGCAAGTATAAAGGCTGAATTGATCTTTTGTTTTAAAGCATAAAACGCCTCTTTTTGTTTGCCTCCCCAATGGAAGACCTTTTGCACAACTGCCAAAGAATGCAAATGAGCTACAATAGAAGAAAAAATGACAAAATCTTTCCTCCAACATTGGGTTGCTCCGAAAAAACCTCTTATCCAAATGACTATCTTGAGCATTGACCAATCCATAATGGCATTAACCTTGGAGAGGTCTAACTTCAGCTCACCTTCTCCAATATTATGGCCCAAGTACATCAAAGAAGTTTTATCCAACATATACTTTGACATCTTCAATAACAAATGTTCTTGACATATGACATCAAGTATTTCTTTCTCACACATGACATGTTCATAATGAAATTTTCTGAAAATGAAAATGTCATCCAAGTAGACTATCATGTCTAGAAATGGCTTCAATACATCATTCATCACATGCATGAAAGTAGTAGGAGCATGGAAAATACCAAAAAGCATAACAAGCCATTCAAACAAACCTTGCTTGGTTTTGAATGTCATCTTCCATATGTCTCCTTCAACAACTCTACTTTGATGATAGCCACTTCTTGAGTCCCATTTAATGAAATGCTTACCATTCTTCTTGGGCGCCAAAACAATAGGTGCACCACATGGTGAAGGAGATGGTTGGATGATCCTTTTGTTCAACAATCCTTGGATTTTCTTTGTTATTTCTGCACTTTCCCTTCTTGACATCCGATGCATGTCAATGTTAGAAAGAAGACACTTTTGTTGCAATGGTATTTCATGTTGGATTCTCCTCTTGGGAGGTAATCCCTTTGCTTTCTGAAACACCTCATCATCATGGTTAACTACATCAACCAAATCAGTTTTCAATTTTGAATTACAACCATCAAACGCTTCATAATCAACATCAACATTGGGTTTGATCATAAGAAGCACTAAATTATTGCTTGAATTCACTAGTCTTTTCATTTGCCCTGCATTAACTAATGAAAGATTTAGTTTCTTGTGATGAGATCTCACAATATACTCCACACCATCCTTGAACAAGTGCTACTTGTTTTCATGACGATGGAAGATTTCTTTTCTATCATAGAGGTAAGGAATACCCAAAACAATTCATGAGATATCAAGCGGTACAACATATAATTCAACTCCATCAATGAAGTTTGTTGTGATTGCAAACCGAAGAATACATTTTGTTGTAACCTATAAGTTTGTGTCCTTGCATATCCAACCCAATAGATATGGTTTTGGATGTAAAATGGTTTCAAGATTAAGTTTCTTGACTAAATCATCAGATAACGAGTTGGCTTGAGATCCACTATCAAATAGTGTGTCGATTTTTGTATAATTTTGAGATTACCCTCACATGAAATAATTCAATCCTTATTTATTCATTTGGATTACTATTGTGACAATTTGATATACTAGTGCTAGCAATGGATTATTTTCCTTTTATACCCATGTCTGTAATTTTAGTTTCATCACCTGAATCGAATCCCAAATCCTCTTGAATTATGACGACTATCTTTTCTTTTCCTTTGTTGTTGAATTTGTTAGGCCTCATCTCAGGATGAAGTTTCCAAAAATTAGCTTCATCGTGGCCCTATTTGGAACAATGTTCACATATTGTTTTCTCTCCTTCTTTTTTAATGGATGCATTTTTCTTTCCTTTGAAACCCTTTTCTTTTTATTTACCCTTGAATGACTTTTTACTACCCTCTTCTAGTGTAATTTTTCCTCTTTCCTCAAGATGAGTGGCTTGCACACACACCTCATCTAGATTATTGTGATTAAACATAAGGATAGTATGCCTAAGGTAACTGTGTAATCCCCCTATGTACTTCAGCAACGCGTCTTGTGATTTCAAATCTACACCTAACATTAGAGACCTTTCTCTGAATTCTTGGGTGTAATCTTGCACGTTTTGACCTTTAAGTTGTCTAAAGTTCTGCCAATTCATGATGGCTTTCTGCATATAAGCTAGAGGGTAGAATTGTCTTTTAATTGCAGCAATGAAATCAGACCAAGAAATTGAGATATTACACTATTTTTTTAATCTCCTCTTGTGTCTTTGATTCCCACCATACTAATGTTTCACCCTACATCCTAAAGGAAGCTAACTTAATCTTTATGTCATCCTCTTCAAGGTTTTGAATTCTGCAATAGACCTCCAACTAACGAATCCAATTATCAAGCTTTTATGCATTCACTTCACCGTTATACATGGGCAATTCAAATTTAACATCAAGTTTTAATAAGGATGATTTACCAATTCCTTTAAGGTATGTTGATGAGTATGACTAAGGGTTATGTTAGTGGAAGAGAGTGAATATGCTTGTGAAGAAGAAGATGAAGAAGATGGTGGAGAGGGTGGAGGTTTACCTCCATTTCCATTACCTCCTCCTCCTGAAGAACCTTCTCCTTTGGGAGTTTTGGAGCTTTCACCCTACAGTATGGTATTCCTCTCTTCATAGAGGACCTTCACCATCTCTGTCATATCAAGAAAGCCTTCCTAAGGACCTTCTCATCCTCTGTCATGTTTGTAGGTTCTCCTTCATGAGGCATGCTAACTAGAGTCTCAAATTAAACTTGAGGAAGAAATGGTGGTGGATATTGTGGAAACCTTTCCCTCCTTCCCCTTGACCCAACTTCAGGGCTTTCAACTAGCTTCCCTTCTCCTCTCTTGAGTTTTAACCTTGTAAGCATGACATTCACTTGCAAACAGTTAAATCCTTCTTGCACAAATAAAACCAGGAGCTATGATACCAAACTTGATATTATTAAGAATATTAGTTTTGTTGTGCTAAAATTCATTTTCAAATTATATTAAATATGCTTGAGGATTCATGAGATTTCTTGAAAGTTTAAACATGGGTTTTTGAGTGTTTTTATGTGCAAATTAACATAAACAAATGAATGAACAACAACAAATGACAAACATAAACATCACCATAAATAGTATCACAACAACACATGATGAATGATTTCACCCCTCCTGGGCTACGTCTCCTCGGTCCAACTTCCAATGGCTTAACCCTCTCTATTATGCTAAAAAATGTGAATACGTCAGTTTACAATGCTCAAAATGCTCTGAAACATGTTCCAATGGCTCCAAAATGCCGAAAAATGCCTGTGTAGCCTCTTTTTGCTCCTGATTTGGTAAAAAATTGAAGAAGTTATGGCCTTTCCCAATATTTTGCTAATCACACCACAAATGCCCCAAAATCTGGCATCGTCCTACAATTTCGTCGAAAACCGAGTGAAATTGTCAGACAGTTTAAATGTTTGCTAATGCCTATGTACTGAAAATTGTGGCCACATGCCCAGGGCTAAGGCCAACAGATTGTCCCCACTGGTTGGGCCCCCACTCCACTGTGGGTGGTCGTGTGCAGTGGTGTGTCCACAGGATGGCCCTACCCCTAAACTGCGCAACATTAAACTTCAATTAGAATCTGTGAACAATACAGTTAAGAAACATTGCATATAGTGTAATGGTAAAGGTATTGTAGTAGTGTTGGGAGGTTGTGGGTTCAACTCCCGTTGCCTCTATTCGGACTATAACCAAATTTTTGGTAGCCTCCCAGGATGCCACGTGGCGGCATGAGGTTGGGCCACGTGTCAGACTATGGTTGGCCCCACTCCAACCAATTAAATTGTGCCAATTACATCCAATAATAAAATGACACTTGTCACATTGTGATTCACCGAGGAGCTCGTTGACCAAGTCAACGACCACATACCCTGCCCAGTCAGCGCCACATCAACAGTACGGACTGCTGACTGGGCTGTCAATTTTTTTTAAAATTCGCATGTTTGGGAAAGTGAACAAAACTCGTTTATGGAGTCATACGGAGCCCGTTTTGTGTGAAACAAGTTGTGCCAGATTCAGGATGATGATCACTACGTAGTCATTTAGGTTCCACACCAATCTGACAACTTTGAATTTTGAGCTATTTTTTTGAGCACTTGATCAGTTGCAGTCAAAAGAAGGGCAGAAAAGAGACATTTCAAACCTTGATCTTGATCCAACCCTAGCAATCTACAACAACAAGAACTTGTGTCTCCATATTCATCATCAAAAGGCCAACAAGACCCTCTTCAAGATGTCTACAAAACAAGATAGCTCAAAGAATTTCAAAATTAAGATCACATCAGCTTGGAGAAACTTGAAATCCTAGCAGTAATCTTGATCTACAAAAGAAGGCAAAACGTATTGAAGATGAAAAAGAATTGTCATCATCTTCAAGGTTATAAAAGAAAGGATCATTTCCTTGAAGAAGATCATTCGAGAAAGCATAAAATCATCCTCATCAAAAGGAGAAAACTTTTTCTATTGGGAAAAGGCTTTCTCATTTGAAAAAAAAAAGATCACCCAAGAAGAAGCCCTCATACATCTTCTTCAACCAGCATCAAAGTGATCAAGGTGAATATTTCATCTTCACATGACAAGTAAGTATCTATTCATTCTATATTCAAGTTTGGTTAAATGACTTCATGATTGCAAGGACATCTATAATTTAGATGGTTTATCAATATTCCTTGCATGAAGAATGAGGATAGACATAGGCCTCTAAGTAGTTGAAGTCATCAAAAGGTATCCTCTGAATATATGAAAGATCCCCTCACATTGCAATATTGGAGACATCAAAGTGATGTAGATGATAAACTCACTCTCTTAAGGTGCGATAAAGAAGGTCACATGATATCTGATCTACATGAAAGTAAAAGATGGGGAAAGACAAGTTGATGGAAAAAGTATTGAAGAATAAAAGAACTCAACCATGTGCAGAAAGGAAAGGCAAGGTTGGTCCTCAAGCAAGACATAATAAGTATAGCTAAGACTCAATGCTATGGAAATATTTTGGAAGCTCATATCACCAGATAGATGGAGGAAGCTGAAAAAAGGGACAAGAAAAGAGGGAGTAACAAATCTCTCCTATAAGTAAGATGGTATCCCTCACAAACGGGATATGTCATAAGATTTCGTTATAAGATATGAAAATGATGATAAGATGCATCGTGGCACCATTGAAGCATTATAAATAAGAGCTTGTGACATCACCATGCGAATCATGAAGGACAAAATTTATGACAACAAAACATGAAGGATATAGCTCTTGGAAAACTCAGTGGACATTGAAGGAAATAGTCATCTAGGACAAGGCTCATCATACAAAAGGGAAACATCTGCCAGATGGGGATATACAAGATCCTCAAAATCCTCTGATGGAATCCTCATCGTAGGGTTCACTAATCTAGAGAGGAAACAAGTGTTTCAACAAGAACTCCAACTTATGGAATCCATGAGATGATGGTGTGATGACATGAAGCAGATCAAGGGATTGAAAATCTTTTCAATCAACGAAGTTGTTGGAAGGAGCCTCGATGACCTGAAGGTAAAATAAGGTATGTATGATTATGTTTAATATTATAATGTGATGTCATATGGTTGTAGGTAACAAGGATCATTGCTCCTATCTTAAGAAGCATGATCAATCTCCTCCTTTGAAAGGATGCAAGAAGACATAAGACACACTAGATGAAATCAACATAATATGTCCTCATATATGAGGTGGTTAATCACAACTAAGAAACTCTGATTAAAAGCACCTGGGAATGGAATGAGTAAGGAAGGAAGAGATCGTGAGATATGTAACCCAGATTAAGGAGATCAACATCCAAAAGATCAAGAAGACTTGACTAGAAAATCTCCCGGAAAGATATGAAGACTCTGATGGAAAAGGTGAAGACCCTTGACAATGGATATCTTTGGGAGATGTGTCAACATGAATGCAAAATGTTGATACCCACAAAAAGATGTTATGATGAAGAGCCACCTAGTAAGGTATGATTTGATTTAATGATATCTTTTGATTTCTTGAATAATATCTAGATAAGTTCATGTAGGGCTACTGGAACAAAAATTGTAAGTACAAGTACAACCAGCATTCATGCGATGGATGGAAACTCCTGAAAGAAGCATGAAGAGAAAATAAGTATACATATGAAGAATGTTCCAGATATGTACCAAGAAGGCCGCTTTCCATGAAGAGAGAAATGACATGACGAATCAAGAAGGAAAGTGATCAATGATTGTTGCCCTACAAGGAATAAGCTCAACCGAATTTCATGACATCAAGAAGAGAAGTGGATCAAGTAGTTGAAAAACCCATGAAGGAGAAGTTTCTTATGTATGGAAGAATCCATAGCTAAGAGGAAGCTCTGAAAATTTCATGATTAAAAGGGATATTGGGAAAGTTTCTAATAAGAGGAAACTTGGGCATATCTTCCCCAATTGAGAGGGAGAGATAGACACAACATTTTTGTCTTCGCTTTGGAAGAAAGAATGGAGGATTGGGTGATCATATGGCTTTTGATGCTCTTTGAGGATGTGTAGGGATTCCAATACAAGGGTAGGCAAGAGGACTGATATTCTTTGAGGGTTGGGAACCCAAGATAAGAATACTCCTAGAAGGGCATACTCATGTTGGTCACTTTAATTGCTTATTAATTCAAACAACCAAGTGCTACATAAATTATCAACCCAGGGAAGTCTATTTATTTCAAAGGCAACTGCGTACTGTATGTACTCAATCTTAAAAGCAATAAAAGTTGTAGTAAAGACTAGTCACACCTTGCTTAAGAAAATTGAAGCTCCACTCTGAGTCACATCAAAAACAATCTATTGCAGATAGCTACCAAACAAGGCTTAATTTCATTAAAGGAGTAATTTAATGAAAAAGAAACAATCCGCAAAGGAAAGCACTAGCTATGCTGTAACAGAGAACAGGACCCTATTCCTAGAGCGGGAATCTTCAGCACCTGTTTCTGATTACCATGCTGCCAACTCACTCTGTAAACTCAATTGCCAATGAAACACTCATGAATGAACTGTGGATAAACTAAATAATGCAGCAATCAATTGGAAAGAAAACAAAGTTTCAGCAATAATGTGAAAACAATATTCAGTAAACAGTACTGTTAACAAGGCATGGATAAAAGACACACTTAACACACTGCAGAAATATAATGGGTGAATCTTGTGATGAAGGTGGGCCCTGTCCTTCTCACAAGATTCCCCAGGAGACGAGAACTAGAAAGGAATGTTCAAAACAAGATTTTATTCATCCATCAATATGTCATGTTACAGAAAAAAAAGGATTCTAGTTCTGCTCCTTCAACTAAGCCTTTCCCCGCAGTCTGTTCATCCCCTTCTAATGTAGATGTCTCCTCTTTTTAAAGAGGAGACATCTATTACAATAGATTACATTGTAAGTCCTATTTTAACCCTTTATACAAAAATAGGGAAGTCAGTTTTCCCATCAACAAAATGTTGTTACAATAATACTGTCTTTATATCATGATCGTTACATCCAGTGTAGCAGCTCCTTCGGTGATCTTCTTCTGTTGCTGTCAAATCTAGACTGCAAATCACAATTGTTCAACCACGAGATTTGCGCATCGTTCCTACTGTTTCAGCAACTGTAGAAGTAATCTTGCAATCTCCAGGCAGTTTTAGCAACGTGGACTGCACATCATTCTTTAACCGTTCAGCAACTATCAATTCAATGATCAACAATGAAGATAGCGTAATTATATGTAAAATAATTAAACGTATAGTGATGAGAAGAAATATTGTGTACCTTTGGAATAATTGAGTTAAAACAGTAACAAGGACTTTAAATGTAAGTTGAAAAAGGATAACATCATAGCAAAATGTATGGTACAAAAGAGACAATATGAGGTCCTAACAACTCAGTGAACACTCGGGTGGGTATGTAGCTTGAGAGACAATGATGAAGGGGTCTATAGTCATTGGTCTCGACAACATTGTGCTATGATCTAATAAGAGATAGAGTTGTCAATCAAGGCCTTGCTATGGAAACAATGTTATTTACTATGATGCTATAACAAAGGTTACCAATCTGATTCTCTTATGAGAAATTATTCAAATTGAGAATGACCAAGTACCATTATAAATACACCCCTAGTTCAAAGGGAGTGTTGAAGAAAGTGTAACTAGGTTCAGTATTTACAAATGTAATTTTGATCTTTGTACTTGTTAAGAAAAAGAAATATTATTTTTTTAAATTATAAGAATGAGTTTCTTTCTCATTCCATAGGTCTAGGAAAGTCAAAGAGTCAAAGACATGTGTAAAGAGCTCTTCTTGAGCATATGTGTAATGTATACAAGTCCATAGAAATGTCAAGTAGCCCTCCAAGACAAGCACAATCCTCCAAGACAAGCTCAAGAAGAAGTATGCCAGCTAAACAATGTGAAAGACAGTCATGTTGCCTCAAAGCATATATAGATGTCAAGTCGGCTAAAAAATGAAGTCACAATGGTTCACTGGTTCATGTCGGCTTGCATACATGGATAAACACCTATAAATATGCAGCTAGAGTCACCACAAAGACAAGGAATTTTGGATAAGTGTCTGCAACTATGGAAGAGGACAAAACTCCTCTATAAGTCTTGGTGAGCACAACAAAGTATAGTATCTCAGCATACGATCTCGGTGGATACTCTGTCTCGGTGAAGGAGGAGAATACACTGCCTCGACATTCCTATGATCACAGTCTCAACGCAATCACAGTCTCGACCTCCTCATGATCACAGTCTTCAACACAGTGATATAAAATGTAGTCACTGTAATCATGGATGGAGCAATACACCCTCGGCATATGTACAATCTTTGGATCTCAGTTCTTCAATGGGTAATACAATAAGGATCTATGAGCAGGCAGAAAACACAACAGATGATCTAAGTGATGTCGCAGTGCTCTCTCAATGTACTAAACGCAATCACGAATCTAAATGATCTCACAATGCTCTCTCGACAAACTAAACGTAGTCACTAAGTGATCTCGCAGTGTACCCTCGACATATCATATAATCACAGTTACAGTCTCGGATTAAGGGTGGAAAAAGGGATCTCAATGATCTCACCAATTGCGATGAATAGATCCTATAGTAACACAATTTGGCATGACATACAATTTGGATGAAGTCATGAACTCAGTCTCAGTTTGATGAAGACATAATTACAGATGAGAATGCAGAAATAATCTCAGTAAAACTACAGTGAAGATCTAACAAAGAGGCAGCAGTAATGATCTCGTTATTGTAATGAATATCTCAGAGAAGGTGAAGCAGCAGTGATGATGATGATCTCAAAAGTAACGAAGGAGAGGATTGGTGTTTTGGTATTGGAGTGGCCTAATAGGTCAAGGGTCAAGGTCTTGGTGTTCGTCAAGTGGAATATCTATAAGAAGAATTTAGTGCGGGTTTTCCTCTCTAAGAAGGAGAGGTTTTGGCCTTGGAAGAATTCCAACATCTTGTGTTCTTGTCTCTTTGCTTTTGGTAGTTATTTGATGAACTAAAGAAGATACACTCTAATAATAACAAGCAAATATTGAACCAGAAGAATATGTTGAAACGCCTCACAAATAGTTATCGTGCTAACAAGAATCACTCTAGCTCTAATTGCCCTAGATTCTTCAACACAATTGATCATTTAATGTAGAGGACTCACTAAGCATTACCACAATTGTAGGTGATCATTCTAATCATGAGTTGATGAATTAATTGTTCATAATTAGTTGATAATCTCAAAGGGTGATCATGTGGGATATAGATAGACTAGAGGAGGAAAATCTATACTAACAACGAGAATGACATGTGCCCTTCAAAAGTGATACCTCATTTCTTTATTGAAGATACCTTAATCCTAAATTAGGATATGTTTTTTATCCAACACAACTAGCTAGGAATTAGTTGGAAAACCAATGGAGTTAAAAAAAAATGGTGTATGTTATAGATGAAATATGGGAATATTGTACATGAAGTGATCCCACATGTTTTGGTTGAACCCTTCAACCATCATAAGAAAAAATTTGCAAAAAACTAGAGAAATGTCATTGTTGTCCAGGATCAATAGGGCCTTCAAAAATTATTGTCATAAAAAACAATCATTCTTCGAATCCTCCCCCCCCCCCCCACCCCCAAAACAAACTATAGTGGAAGGTTATTTGCTCTACATATAAGGAGTCATGGACAAAATTCCCAAAATTATTACTTAAAATAACATCAAGACCATATTTAAACCTCATTAAACCCCAAAAAACATTTCCTTAAGCACATGCTTTGAAAGTTCTTGCTCTTGTGGGGTCACATTTGTCTCATATATTAGCCAAATTAATTGATTTGTAAACCTAGGCTCAAGGACCATAATATATGTGCTATGAACCATACAATCACCTCTAATTATGTCATTATCTAACATTCCTCCTCAATCAAGAACTACAAATTCTTTGACTATGTAAAAGTTTTAGATAAAACTCAACATTATTCCTCTTTTCAAGAAGAACCCTTCACAACATTAACTAAGAAGATGGTTATTCTTAACCAATTTCCTTGTATTTTTCTCTCTTTCTTTGTGGCTTGCCAATATCTTTACGAAATAAATTACATTCATTCCTCTTCTTTTCTCATTTTTCTCCCCCTTACTTTCATTTTCCTAATCACCTTTCTTTTAGTTAAGAGATATATATTCTCTTTTTATTTGTTACTTATTTACCTTCCTTTCTACTCTTTATTTCAATAAGTAATCCTTAATTTTTCCATCTTTATCTTTTATCATCCTGTCGTCGGCAGTATAACACATTTGATCTGCCTTTAACTTCTAATTAGTTGTAGAGTGGACTAAAAATTAAATTTTTATTTTTAAGGTAAACATTATGAAATCTATTTAAATTAATTTTTTGAAATATTTTATTATATTTATCTAGAATTTCATTGGATGCAGACTTTTAAAGTGTACTCCTCCTCTAGAAAGCATATCACCTTTCAAGATTTTCAACAGCGTGCCGTAAAATCTTTTATGACACTTCCCAAAAGTACATATTAATTGTCCACGATTAAATGGCCAAGAGTGACACATTGGTTGTTGATATAATGAATTTTAGCTTCAAACTATTAGAATCTCATTGATTTGACTCAGTAGTACATGCCATATTGTTTCAACTCGACAACAAGAGTACACAATAGTTTTTTCTTTCCTCAAACACTCGACAACAAGAGTACACAATTGTTGCACTTCTGAAAGATACGCATATGCATATCACTTGCAGTACTTACAATGGAGCAAGTGTGGTAGATTATGTAATTTGCTCGCATGGTTTGTGTGAGAAAATGGAGGAAGTTATGATTGGAGATCAGCAGTGGGACTTGAAATCAGATCACAAGCCAATTTATCTATGTTTCTCGTGGATCGGAAAGAAACAATTAGATCCAAAAATTCAGCATGTCCAACAAAATCTCCCACAGGGCAGAATTCTTTTGACCCCAGAAAATTGTAATACCTTCAAAATGATGCTAGAGAGGCTCTTCAGGAAGGAGAAAATTGCAATTCACAGCGCTCATAGTCATGAATTAACACATTTAATTCAATGTGCACTTGCAAAGTGCAAAAGAGAAAAAATTAAGAAGTCTAAGACAAATTGCTTTCTGGTTAATGCTTGGTTTGACGAGGAATGCAAAAAGGCAAGGAGAATGTGGAAAGAGTCAAATAAGGATAACATAAAGGTCGATTTCATGGCTTTTAGGAGGGAAGAACTAATATTCCTTGGGAAAAATAATCCCAAATTATTTTTGAAGGAACTCCAATCGAAAAAAATGCAAATTGGAAATAATATTACAACTTCTAAATGGTTTGACTATGTAAGACAACTCTATGAGCAGGTTCCCAAGGTTGATCCTCCCCCCTTGGTCAACACTGATACTGAACTCTTCATGATACAAGAGGTAGAGATGGGTATCAAGAAGTTGGGTGTTGGAAAAGCAAAAGACTTAGCTGAACTCCAAGCATAATATCTAAAGTGGGGCTCAAAGATTCTTGCATCTCACATTACAAAAATCTTCAACAACATCATACAACAAGGGCTCCCCACAGATTGGACAACTAGTCTGGAAATACCTCTTTTCAAGAGCGGTGACATCAATAATCCCTCCAATTATAGGACCATCATGATAAACCCTTTGTTTGCAAAGTTATTTGGAAGCATGCTAGAAAAAAAAATTAGCAAGTGGGCAGAAGAAAGAGATAAGCGTGCTAAAGGGAAAGCAGGTTTTAGACCTAAACATTCCACAGTTGATCATTGTATAACTTTAAGGCACATCATTGAAAAAGTGTGGGAGAAAAAGGAAGAAGTCTTATGTTGCTTTGTTGATTTCAGAAAAGCATTTGACTCGGTTCCTAGGGATAAGCTTTGGCACAGAATGGAGGAACTTGGGGTTCCTAAACATTTGAGAGCAGCTGTGCATAGGCTGTATGAAGAGGTGAGAGTCAAAATTAGAACTTCAGCAGGAATTTCTGAAAGTTTTAGAAGCGATATCGGGGTCAAGCAAGGTTTCCCACTATCTCCTACCTTGTTTGGTTTATATATCGATAAGCTTGAGGAGTGGTTAAATTCACAAGGGGGTGATGGTATCTATTTGGGAAAGTTTGTTATAAGGCTTCTTTTGTATGTAGATGACCTTATTCTGATTGCTAAATCGACTCTTGGTTTGCAAGAGCACTTACTATCCCTTGAGCATTTTTTTACAATTGTGGGGATGCAAGTTAATATCAGCAAAACGAAAGTAGTGGTCTTCTCTAAGAAAAGAAAACATAACCAACATAAGTTTTACTTTGAAGGAAACATTCTGGAAGAAGTTGCGGGCTACAAATACCTTGGGATTGACTTCAACAAAAATCTAAGTTGGAATGGTTGTAGAAAGAATAGGACTTTGGGGTGTTGGAAAGCATTTTATGCTTTTCAAAATAGGTGTGGAAAGGCAGAGTTATGGGACTGGAACACCACTCAAACTCTTTTTGGGCTTCTAATGATTTTGGTAATTGTCTATGGTTGTGAACTATGGGCCAACAATACATCCGCCATGCAGTGGAGACAAATTGAGGAAATTCAGAAGCGTTTGATTACAAACAAATTTAAGATTAAAAGTGCAGTTCCTTATGATATCTTGCTAAGTGAAACAGGGACCGCTCCTACTAAAGCAATTGCTATGGTGCAAGTCATAAGGTATTTAAAAAAAATTGAGAAAATGGTAGAGGGTAGATGGCCTAAGGTTGTCTTTAATGATAGATTGTACAAGAGCAAAAAAACTGGATGCAACAAAATAACAAATGGTTTAGTAAATGGGGTATTTGCTTGAACGCGTGTCCCATAAACAACAAAGAGATAAAATATTTTATTATGGGAAAGTTCCACAAGAATATTTGGGATAAGGAGCTAGGAAGAAAGAAAAATTATTATATTGAAGTGTTTAATCCCGCTCATAGTCATCAACCAAAGGCATACATAGAGGCCAATATCTCTTGGAGAGCCAAAATTCTTATTGCTCAATTCAGGACTAATTCTCATCAACTACGTTGTGAAATAGGGCATTGGAAAAGGCCAAAGGAAATATGGGAGGAAAGAGTATGCATTTTTTGTTCTTCCGAAAAAGTGGAAACAGAAAAACATTTCATTTTAGAATGTGAGGCTTTCAAAGACAATAGGGAAAGTTATGCAGATACGTTGGCAGCTAGCTCTTGGGATAATCTATTTAGCGAGGGGTTTGTCGAGAAGCTGGGAGCATTTATTTTGAAGCTTCACAGAAAAAGGGTCGAATACATCAAGCAGATGAAGAAACAATCTGTCCCACAGGCTATCTTTAGCCTCGTGGATGTTAAAAATAATTTCTCTCTTTCTTTCTTTCACGTGGTTCATTTAATATTTTCCATCCAAGTGATTATTCGCGAGTATGGTACACAACTCTTGGACTTCAACATTGAGTTCTGAGCCATCTAATAATAGGTTAAAAAAATATTCAATTAAGTCTTCATTAGATGTTTGATAGATATTTCATGTCAGCATGTGTTATTTGATTTGCATTTGACTTCTAATTAGTTGCAGAGTAGACTAAAAATTAAATTTTTATCTCTAAAGTAAAGTAAACATTATGAAAGTAATTCAATTTGTTTTTGATATATTTTATTGCATCTATCTGGAATTTCATTGGATGCAGACTTTTTCCTCTTATTGTGTAATCATTGTTATAATGTACTCCTCCTCCTGCGATAGATTGTACCAGTCAGAAACTGTAAATGACATCAAAAGAGTCGCTCGTTGTATAGGTTGACGCGTCAGTTCATAAATGCCAAAAACTTAGTGTTATTTAGGATGTTATGGTGTTATTAATGATGGTATGGAAGCCTGTCCCAACGCCGGATTTAATATTGTTTAAATTGAACACAAACTATTGAGAATTTTACAAAGTTATTACTTGAATTAAATAATTTGTAAAGCCATCCTAGAGTTTCATTTTTATATTATTATTTTTATATATTAATTATTTTTACACGTTAATTTTTAATTTTTTCAAAAATAAGAAATAAAAAAATTATTTTGTGGATATACATTAATAGAGTTATTTTTTTCAAAATGGAAAATTATGGTTAATGGTAAACTCAATAGTGGACCAGTTCTATAATTAATAACAAAGTACAGGGAATTTCACATTTGTTCTTTTATTTACGTCGTAAGGCATTTCTCTTTGAAAACAACTCCCCCAACGACTACCGTGTCAATTCGTAGACCATCGATTCTATATGTTAGACGATTAAAAAAAATAGCCTTTGGATGATGTTGGGTGGAAGTTATTATCCGATAACTTGTCTTGAAAGTCAAAAAGGGTTCATATGTGTCTGCTGCGTTTGACATGCCATCACAACCACTATGCAAATTTACTCTCTCCATCGTATTCGTCTTCAGTCCATTTTTCTCTTCACCCAAAGGTCCATTTGAATGGTGACAGGAGTAGTTGAGTCTCTCATAAAATTGCATGGAGATGGATTGCAAATCTTCTATGCAAACACCCTGGATTATCACTGGTGCGCTAAAAGGTTGTTCTAGTATGTTCTATACTTTTGGATAAGCTCAGAGTGTTGCAGAATATGATGTAATTTAGTGATCCTCGGTGATTCATTTTCTCTTTTTTTATTATTGTTTTTTTATGTGGTTACAGTTTGTTCAGGGCATTAAAGAGACCGCGAGGTTTGGAAAAGGAGCTAACAGACTGTACGCGACCATCTATCTGGAGAGAGATCTAGTGGGTCAAACTCGGATCATCCGTGACGAACCCATGATGGTATGAGTCCTTTCACATTTACTGTGCTCACAAAGCTGGCAATGTTGTTTTTAGTGTTAAATATGATAACCCAATTGGGGAAACGGTGGTCGGAAGAGCCTATGTACCTCTGAAGGATCTCCTAGATGGCGAAGATTTCGAAGATCATTGTTGTTGACAACCCTTTTCGTGGAGATGGTTTGGAGTAGAGGAGGATCATAAGCTTTGTTGGAGGGATTGGAGGGATAGATCTGTGTGATGGAAGGTATGATACCCAATTTCATTCTTTGCTTAGGACTTTCGATTCTTTTCATCACGCTGATTTCCATTAGTCGAATTTCCCTGGTGGGGTGATTGATAAAGGAGGGCCTAAAGAACCCAGACATGATATTCATTCCAAGCTGGAAGGGCCTGTTGCTTGGGATGTGCTTTATAAATTTGAGCAGAGGTGGAGGAAGCAAGGTCATAAGGATTTTCTCTTTCCTCTGAGACAATTTAGTGAGATCATTCCTCCTTCATGTGACATATGGAAATGACCAGGAGATTTGGAATGTTCAAGTCTTTAGATCAATCGATTGAGGAGTTGCATTTGATTTTTCCTGAAACACCATAGGATGCAACTAGATCAGGGTTGGTTAGTGGAAAGGACTCTGAGATAGCAATGGGGGCTTACCAACCATATCATCTAGTAGTTAATGGGCTAGCCAGAGGGAAAATCCATGGTTTCAGGATGTCTCCGTGGTACGAACACATTGGATTGCTAGATAACCTATTCCTTCAACCCGAAAGCCTAGAATGTATCAGGAAAGTGAACAAAATAGCAGAACGATACTGGGATTTACATAGCAGTGAAAGTTTGGAAAGTGATATATCGGGCCATTTGTTGATGTATCGTGTGGGTGTCACAAATGCTAGTGAAGTGACAAAGTTACCTAGCACAGAATTCTTTCCAGATACAAAGGCTCGGGAATTGGGCACCAAATCAGAGTACCTACCACCTATTCTGACCACAAAGAGAGTTGGAGCGGTAGTACTCCAATAGTTGTTTGGTCTTTTGAAACCCATATTATATTTAAAGCTCTTTTCCTTTCTTCCCATTGTTAGTATTTGCACTAAAATATAGACAGTCGTCTTTAGAACTCACACAAAGCTTGTGAAAATATCTAATCTAGTGAAAGCTTTTTCCTTTTGCTCTTAATTTTATCTTTAGTCAAGCAGATTAACAGGAAAACTAGAAAACTAATATCAATTTGCATGGTAACATCTCGTGCAATAACCTAACAGGGATTGTTAGGCATTGACCATTTGGTCAATAAAATCTACATTCGATACCTATAGAGCTATGTTATTTATGTATTTGCAGTTTTTTGATAACACAGTGTTCAATATTTGGCATTCAAGTGGTATGTGAAGCTCTAATATTATGATTTTTGTAGTTGATATGTTTCTTTATGGCAAGTATTCGTTGTGTTTGTATTCCTGCCAATTACACACACATCAATTTCTTTTTCATTGTTATGTTCCAAGAAAAAAGAGTGAAGATTTGCATATCTTCTTTATGTAATTTGATATACTGAAAACATGATAAGGCTTTCTGATGACCTTTATGGAAATATGATAAATTGTGTTGGTTGAAATTAGGAAGTGGCTTATGTGGTGAACATCCCTAGTCACAATGAGAGAAAATATCTTTTATAAACACAGAGTTATATTTGAACTCTGTGTTTTGTCATCTTAAATCCAAAACCATTGTAAATGGTTATCAATAACAAGGACTGTAAGTTAAGAAACAATATTTTTTGTTATTGGCTATATTTCTTGAGCTGCCTTCTTGCTTGGTTGGGTGTTTTCCGGGGGGAGTATATGTATCAACATGCATGACTCATGTGGTCTTGCATTGTGACAATCATCTTAGTTTTGTGTTTTATGACATGGGGATATTGCGCAAGATCTGCGTGCCAATCAAATCTATGATGCAAATCCCAAGGATTATCTGATATTTTTCTGCTTGGAAAAAAGAGAGGTAGAGAAAAGTGGTGAGTATATACTACAGGAGTATCCGGAGGAAGATTATGCCTACAAGAGAGCTCAAGAAAATAGGCATATTATGATTTATGTGCATGCCAAGATGATGGTAAGAACTCCTGAGGTTAGTGCATCACCAAATTCCAATTTTCTTTACTTCCTTTCTTCAACAACATCATTTTTTTGTAAATGCTTGTCATTTTATTTGGCTTGGACCTTGGTTTAGTAATAGATTAATGTGGGTCTACCATAATTAGCATGCCTACTAATTTACGATGACTACTCTAGGTTGGGTTTGGTTTTCCAACCGTTCATGCTTGGAGATCCATGAAAGCCCCAAATATCATGTAAAGGTTTGTAAGGATAAGGTTACTGCATAAAAAAGGGAAAGAGAATGTCTTGGAAAAGCAGGTTTAAACATGTGTTTGAGTTTGCATAGTTCTAACTTGTTTGTTATACACTATGCAATACACTAGAGTGTGGGGGCTCTAGGAACATTCACTGCGTTTCTGGGTACATTGAGTTTGCCAAGGAACGTGGGTAGGAACCAAATCACCACATTTTGGTAGTGTCCGGAAGTACCCTGTATTAACTTTAAAAAATACAAAAAAACAAATTATCTTAAAGGATCTCTCCTTAAATTCTAATTCCACTTTATATAAACCTTTGTACACACCCCATCCAAACTTAGCCTTGTTATTGATTTTATCAAGTCAAGAACCATACCACTTGTGCTAAGTATCTCACTTGTACTAAGTTCCTTTTACGTTGAACATTATGTATCATTAATGTTCTGTATATATTTACATTTTGGAATTTTGATAATTAAGAAAGGTTCTTAATGTGGGATCCATTGTCTTCATTGACAATCTTTTAACTTTGGATGTACCTCCATACACTTTAGGATGGATTTCGGTGTCATTGGTAATTTTTAAATTCTTGTTGTCTTCATATGCCCCAGTATGCATCTCCATATCTCGTTTGACAATCCTTAAAATTTAGAGATGTGGAGCAGCATCCGCACATCCCAAAATTTTGGTGGAACCCATTGTAATCTTTTTGTCTTCATTTTATTATATTGTCCTTGCATACCTCTTGCTCTATAATTTTTGTTCTGCAACTTATAAACTTTTCAATGTACTGGTGGCATGAATCTGATTTGATATGCTTGAATTTTAGTCTCGTGTGGATTTTTCTCAAGATTATATTCTCTCTTCTGACACCTTGCTTGTTTCTTTTATGCAGTTGATGATGAGTACATTATTATTGGATCAACAAATATGCACCAACATTCCATGGATGGTGCAAGAGACTCTAAGATAGCAATGGGGGCTTACCAACCATATCATCTGGAATTTAATGGGCAAGCCAGAGGGAAAATCCATAGTTTCAGGATGTCTCTATGGTATGAACACATTGGATTGCTAGATAACTTGTTCCTTCAGCCTGGAATCCTAGAATGTATAAGGAAAGTGAACAAAATAGCAGAACGATATTGGGATTTATATAGAAGTGAAAGTTTGGAAAGTAATCTATCGGGACATTTGTTGATGTATCCTGTGGGTGTCACAAATGCTGGTGAAGTGACAGAGTTACCTAGCACATAATTATTTCCAGATACAAAGGCTCAGGAATTGGGCACCAAATCATACTACTTGCCACCCATTCTGACCACATAGAGAGTTGGAGCAGTAGTACTCCAATAGTTGTTTGGTCTTTCGTAACCCATACTATATTTAGAGCTCTTGCGCTTTCTTTCCATTGTTGGCATTTGCACTAAAATATAGATACTCATCTTTAGAGCTCACACAAAGCTTGTGGAAATATCTAATCCGATGAAAACTTTTTCCTTTTTCTCTTAATTTTCTCTTTAGTCAAGCAGATTAACAGGGAAACTAGAAAACTAATATCAATATGCATGGTAACCTCTTGTGCAATAACCTAACAGGGATTGTTAGGCATTGATCTTTTGGTCAATATCATCTACATTCAATACCTATAGAGCTATGCTATTTATGTATTTGCAGTTTTTTTATAACGCAGGGTTCAATATTTGGCATTCAAGTGGCATGTGAAGCTCTAATATTATGATTTTTGTAGTTGATACGTTTCTTTATGGCATGTATTCGATGTGTTTGTATCCTTGCCAATTACACAGACATTGTTATTTCTTTTTCATTGTTATGTTCCAAGAATTGGCATTGTTATTTCTTTTTCATTGTTATGTTCCAAGAAAAAAGAATGAATATTTTCATATCTGGTTTATGTAATTTGATATACTTAAAACATGACAAGGCTTTCTTGTGACCTTTATGGAAACATGATAAATTGTGTTTGTTGAAATTAGGAAGTGGCTTATGTGGTGAACATCCCTAGTCACAATGAGAGCAAAGATCTTTGATAAACATGGAGTTATATTTGAACTCTGTGTTTTGTCATCTTAAATTCAAAACCATTGTAAATGGTTATCAATAACAAGGATTGTAAGTTAGAAACCATATTTTTTGTCATTGGCTATATTTCTCTAGCTGCCTTCTTGCTTGGTTGGGTGTTTTCTAGGTGGAATATATGTATCAACATGCATGGCTCATGTGGTCTTGCATTTGACAATCATCTTAGTTTTGTGTTTTATGACATGGGCGATTTGTGTGTTAAGTAGAGAGGGATATTATTACTTAAGGGTTATAGAGTTGTTTTGGTGATTGAAAGTTCTTGTATACATTGTAAGTATGCCAATGTTGTCTCAAAAATGAGTAAACTACATTCATACTCGATAACAATTTCCTTCTGTTGGTTATAATTATAAATTTTGTTCGTATATTCCAAACAAATCTACGATGCAGATCCCAAGGATTAGCTAGCCTTTTTCTGTTTGGAAAATAGAGAGGTCGAGAAAAGTGGTGAGTATATACCACAGGAGCATCCAGAGGAAGATTCTGACTACAAGAGAGCTCAAGAAAATAGGATTTTTATGATTATGTGCATGCCAAGATGATGATAGGTAAGAACTCCAGAGGTTAATGCATCACCAAATTCCAATTGGCTTTACTTCCTTTCTTCAACAACATCATTTTTTGTAAATGCTTGTCATTTTATTTGGGTTGGGCCTTTGCTTAGCTGTAGATTAATGTGGGTGCACCATAATTAGCATGTCTACTAATTTACCTGCACTCTGCATTTGCATGGTCAAATCAGCCAGCTTTGCATATATTTTGTTTGTTTGTGGGTGGGATCTGTCTCCTACAAAAAACGTATATACTTTATTTCTAACATCAATCCAACTGCAACCAGGGGGCTTTTTCAACCCTCTGTCATTCATATTTTTCTCACCTTTGCAAATCCATCCCACCTGCCACCTGTAGCATAGACATTTGCTAGAAGCGCGTAATTTCTGACATTTCCAGGCTCTATCTCAAGAAGGTGTCTTGCTACTTACTCCCCTAGCTCTATATTGCAATGAATTTTGTAGGCAGCAAGAAAAGCCCCCCATAGATATGCGCTAGGTTCTAATGGCATCTTGTAGATGAAGTTCCAAGCTTCATCCAGTCGTCCAACATGACCAAGGAGATCAACCATATAGGCATAATGCTCCACTCTCGGTGTGATATGATACTCTTGAATCATGAGTTTGAAGTGTTGCTAGCCTTCATTCACCAAGCATGCATGACTACATGCGGATGACACCCCAACAAAGGTAATATGATTTGGTTTCACACCCTCATGTTGCATTAGTATAAAGAGATTGAGGGCTTCCTCACCATGCCCATGCATTACATACCCTACAATCATAACAGTCTATATGACCACGTCTCTTCGATTTATAATGTCAAACACTCTACGTGCATATTCTACACTCTCGCATTTTGTATACATGCTTATCAGTGCACTCCCTACAATAGCATTTATCCCAAAGTCTCATTTGATTATGTAACCATGAATCTCTTTACCATGGTGCAATACCGCTAAGTGAGCACATGTTGGAAGAGCACTCGTAATGGTGAAGGTGTTCAGATCTACGCTTGCTAACTGCATTTCATGAAAGAGTTTCAATGCTTCAACATTGTACTCATTCTTTGTACACATTCCAATCATCCTGGTCCATAGTACAACATATTTCTCAAGCATTCTAACAAATATATGGCATGCATTATCTATTCTTCCAAACTTGGAAAATAAGTTCAGAACCTCAGTCCGATAACGACATTTGACTCAAAGCCAATTTGAATAACATACAAATGAATCTCTTTCCCCTGTTTCAGAGCCCCAGATGCAATACATGCAGAGAATATTTGCCACGATGATGGAAATCGGTGCAATGCCTGCTTTCTGCATTCGAAAAAACATCACCAAAGCATCATGACCTCGCCCACTTTGAACATACCCTGCAATTAGTGCAATCCATGATATCACATTCAACTCAATACCTGCCAACTGCATTTCATGGAAAAGATCCAAGGCCTGGTTACAATATCCATTTTTAGCATACCCTGCTACCATTGAAGTCCGTGAAACTACATTTCTTTGAGACATTTTGTCAAACACTTGCTTGCATCTTCTACAACCATGCATGTGCTATACATATCGATCAGAGCATTTTCAACAACTATGTCTTTCCTACAACCCCTTCTGCTTATTTGACTATGAATCTCCCTGCCCTGCTGCAGATTACCCAAACTAGCACAAGCCTTCAACACACATGGAAAGACAAAATTGCCATATTGCATACCAGTCTCTTGCATTTCGCAATAGAGCTTAAGGGCCTCCTCATAATCACCACGGTTGGAAAAACCTGCAATCATAGCAACCCATGAAGGCCCGATTCGTTCAATAATTTTGTCAAACACTAGTCGTGCATCCTCTATTCTCCTGCACTTGGCATACATGGCAATAAGCTTAGTTTCTAGCATTCCATTTGGTTCAATCCCATTCAAACCCATGTGGGTATGGACTATTTTTTCTTCTGAAAAAACTTTCATCTTGATACAAAGTTCCAAGAGGGAAATATAGGTGTCTAAATCGACTATAGCACCGTTTAAATGTTCCAAAGATTCCTTCAATTGACCCTTCTTACAAAGTGCTCTCACTTCAACAGAAACATCATTGGCCTATGACTCTAGCATTTGATTTTCATAGGGTTCTTCATATAGTGTCGCAATCACAGGGGTAGCTGCAAAGACAACATTTGTTTTCAGATCATGAATAACAGAAGCCATGGGGAGCCCAAATTTAGAGTTGCAAGAGAGGTGAGAAAATTGGACTAGATGATGTGGCAGACTTGCATATGGTACTAACAGTGCTGCCATGATCCTATTGTTGCTCCTCAAAATTAGAATAATCTAAAAACACTTGGAAAATAATGGTTTTTCCTGGGAAATTTTGAAGAAATTTGGCAGAAAAATTTGGAAGGTGTTTTCACCTGGAAAATAATGTATTTTTCTGTGAATTTTGATGGAATTTGACACCATACATCAAATAGATGAACTAAGTAGATTGTGCTCTTCAATCTTTATACTTGAAGCATTGGTAGGCATTACATTTCTCAAGGCCAAATGCCAACTGTATCTGGAAACTACAAGCTAGAACCTCATGCACCTAGGGAATTCCTTAATATCAAAAAATTTGGATGCAATGTACTTTTATTTCACTTACAAAATGCTAATTAATAAATTTTATTACTGAACAATCATGTAAGTCCCTTAGAACACAACACTCTATAATCTTATGTTGTGGGCTTGATTTTTTAAATTATATTCTTTATCGCTCTATATAACAACTCACATGGAGATAGTTAACAACTTTTCCCTTGATGTTGTGGATTTTCAAGAACTCTTGCAGACCCACACATGTTCTAGAATTTATCCATTATGCTGGTTATATATTAACTATAGGCAAAGAACAATTTTGAGTTGTGTTTCTTTTATGTGACAAGCCCAATAATTTTGTTATCTAATCATAGTGTTGAAACTAAATTTTGTGATATTCCTTATGGCAAAGGATAATTCTCTAAGGTTGTTACAGATGAAGGTGGTCAGAAACACTTCTCCACATGGGAAGACATTACACGTTCATGTGTAGGATTTTTTCTTGTCAAATTATATATTGTATTCTGACCTTGAATTATCTACAAAATTCACCACGGAGACTAATGTTAAGTTGTTGAGAGAATTGTTTGAAATTGCGGAGTCAGGAACAGGTTCCATCTTCCTCATGAACTAAACTGAAAATGTAAGATATGTTTTTGGATTTCAATGAAATCTGAAGAAAAGTCACTCTAAAAATATCTGTTTAAATCTCTGCTTTCTGTGTTTGACAACTGCAGATGGGAGTTGCGCAATTATATGGAAAGGCAATTTTTCTTCTCATTAGTGTTATGGATGAACTCCATTTCAGTCTTTGATGAAAATATATTCGAAAATAAATACCAATGATGACTTGGAAATCCTTTCGATATCAAATAGATGAACTAAGTAGATGGTGCTCTTCAATCTTTATACTTGAAGCATTATTGGATATGTGGCCCAGCATGTGCATTTTGTTTATACATGTTTTTCTAGCCTTGTGTTATGGGTGATTTTGATGATAAATAGGTTGAGGATAGGCTCCCACATGCATTTTTTCAGACATTATTCCATCCCCTTTCAACATAACATTGACTTGGCATATGCTAGGTCATGTTATCATCTTTCAAAATTTTGTATTGGCTACCATGCCCATGTTGTAATTTCTTGTTGTAGCCTTCATATCATGAAGATTCCACATTTCCTTGTTTTAGGAAGACATGTTTATGTAAATAAAGAGCTAATATGGCTCCATCGGTTGTATGGTTGCACCTAGCTCTTATAATTTTTCATGTTATAGTAGGTGGAAGAATAAGCTCTCTAGCATGAAGCCTATTTTCCAGGTCTTTGTATTGTTCTTTGTCATGATAATAAATGTTGATTGAATGATATTGGACATTGTAAATATATAATTTTGAAACATTATAATTTTGTGCAGAGATTGCATCTATTTTACAAGACACTTCAAGCTACTAGTTCCTTTTCTACCACCTTACGACGTTTTCTTTGCAACATCTGGTGCAAATGCTAGTTACATCATCTAACAAAAAAATCTCACCATGTAGTGGAGTAGCTAATGTGAACAAACTTCCTTAGATGACATGGAGCAACATGAGCAACATTTGGAATATTAATTTACTATTATTATGGGATAATGGTGAGAATTAACGAGTATTCAAAGAGGAGTTACAAGATAATTTCAACTTCTTGAATTTTTTTATTCTTTTATTTGTTTTACTCAATAACAGAGTGTCAGGTGCAACCAGGTTTCTTTTATAGGTTAGTCTCTATTAGAATATTTCTTAATTTGCATTTATTTTTGGAAAGTTTCATTGGTTGTTTTCTTTCCTATAAAAGTAACTTTTATAGTAGTTGATAATGATCTCATCTAAGTAGAGATATTTGGTCACATACTGCTTTATCTCTTCCTTTCTTTGAATAGTGTGTCCTCTCTAGTTTATGTGTAGGAGTGTTTTTCTTTTCATGTATTCAAAAAAATGCATCTTTCTAAGGAAAGCATTGAAAAAAATACATGAACACCACCATACAACAACTATAAAGAGAGTAAGAACTCTCATAAAGTTGTGATTAAAAAAAAAATCACATTTCACATTGTAGATACAATTTCTCAGTGCACCCATGAGAAGCATGAAAGTTCTTGAACCAACTGGATTGGTACATAACACATTAAAAGAAAGTTTTTTTAACTAATAACATTTAACAAAAATTAATTACATCATAAAACTACAAAATAAATTAATAGCTAAATCAAACTAAGCAGTGACACTAGCTATGCGACCTTATTTCCTTTCACATCCTCTTTCCTTTTCTATTTCTATTTGTGTACCTTCCTAACTATTTGAATTTTTTATTATTTTTACTTGGCCCATTTATATTTGTTTAAAACTTGCAAACACAAAAATATATGCTTTTGAGAATTTTATTATTTTTACTTGCCCTATTTGTATTTGTTTAAAACTTGGAAACACAAAATATATGCTTTTGATTTGATGGTCGAGATGTTTTGAGTTTGCATTAGTTCATTTTTATATTACAAATTCTTATAAGGTTTTCTAATATTTAGGAAAAACAATTTATTAAATCAACTAACCGTTTAACCATCTCTCATTGTTGCCACCTCATGAATATGATTGATGTTCTCAACCACCAAAATTGGAAGTGGCAAGACTGTGACAAGGTAATGTACATTACTATTATGAACCTTGCATGTGTAAATAAGTGTGAATGGTCAAAAGTGGTCAGAATCTGGGCAAATTTTTTTTCAAGAAATCTTGTAGTAGCAGTGTTTGAATCATGTTTTTGATAGTGGAAATAGATTCAGCACCATGAAAAACCTCTAAGGCACCCAAAATCTTGAAATTTGACAATAGTAATAGGTAATTTGAGATAGAGGTAAGACACCCAGCAGAGAGCTCTCACCAAAACCCAGAAACAGATGTGAGAAAAACCCTAAAACGTAGAAATCACATGTTCTGACATGGTTTTTGATGAAATCACACTTTTTGGGCTGAAATCTGCGTTCTAAAGCCCAGATCGCACCTTTTGGGCTGAAAACTGTGATTTCTTTTCTGAGACTCCCGATCTGCAAATTTCAGAAAAAAAATTGTTGCCTTTGTCACGGATGGTCCCTGTGACCTACGGAAACGACCAGAAAGCTTGCGGAAGTCAGAAATTTATCATATCTAAGGTTAAAACACTAGGAAACATTAAGAGAATTGAAAAAAGAAGAAACCCTAAGCTGAAAACCAAAGGTCACCCAGGTTTCTGGATCTGAAGTATAAAACCTAGTGGAGTCGCTAATTTGTTGTAGTGTTTTCTTCTCAATGATGTACGAAAAGAACCCACTTAAGATTGTGGATGACAAAAAATCTCAACAATAGAAATGACTGCTAAACATTGTAGATCTGCAGCTATTGATAGAAACAAAACCTGCCAAAATTCTGATCTATGTTACGATCATAGTTAAACAGTGAAAGAAAGAGTAATAACCCCAAACATCCAATGGAAACCAAATATGTAAAGAATAATTTTATAATAACACCTGTGAAGAGAACATATAAATGTTACCAGGCCCCTCTATGGGATGGGTTCTTGACTATCCTCAAACGTCTTCAGCTTCTGTAGAGTCTCTCTCCTCTATAATGTGTAAACCCAACAAAAATATGGCGTGCAGCAATGAAAATAATGAGAGTTACAACAGTGAGTGCAACAACGAAAATAATCAAAAGTGAATAATGAATGGAAAACACTTCTATTTATAACAAAATATTGAGTTATCCTCGAATAATGAGCAATAATAAAATATTATTGATCCCATTCTTGGAATAACCACTTGGAATATTTTATTATATTTGTTTAGGAGGGAAAAAGTATTTAAACTTTTATTTAGAAATAATAAATAAATAAATGATTTATTTATCATCTCGAGGAATTAGTTAAGAAATAATAAACAAATAAGGATTCATTTAATTATTCCTAAGGGATTTAGTCAAATTTAACAAATAATAATAATTAATTATTCTTATAGAAAAATAAGATAAATAATGATTTATCTGTTTATTTTTCATGATTGATTCAAATTTAATAAGGAATAATAATAAAACAATGGTTTAATTAATTATTCCTAGAATAAAATCAAATAAATAGTGATTTATTTAATTATTCTTCATGGGTTTAACTATAAATTACTTAACAAAGGTGGTTTATTAAGTAATTTCTCACAGTGAAAACAATTTTACTATGGTAAAACTGGCTTTACATGGTGTACTTCGATCCATCTAGTAAATTAGGCTAGATGATCAATTTTTTGTTGATAACAGACTGCCTCCCAACGTATAAGTGTTAGGAGCAAAACATATGACCAAAGTAAATTGTAAAGACACAATCAATTAGACAACACAGGGGAGTCAAGGAGAGAGAGAGGGAGACCAATGAAGCTAAATCTGAGAGAGGATAGTAACAGAGGGGGCGAGACTAATGCAAGTCTCCTTTTATGTTTGTGGTGCTCGACCTCAATGAGGCAGGGGAGGCATACCCATACCCCCCGAGATAACTTAGTACAAAAAATAATGGTTCCCCCAAAAATATAAAACTAAGTAATGAAGTATATGCTGCATGGTACATGACATGCTGGCATAACAGAGCCATAAAATAATACAATATGTCCCATATACATAGTTCACCTGGTAAAAACATGAGTCAGGACTGAATACAATAATATCTGAGTACATGAGATACAAAGCCCCTTCCCTCAAAAAATGGGTGGGAGGGAGGGTGGAACAATAGGAGAAGCCTTGTTGAACAAGGAAGGGCTTTGCAAAACTGAATGGATCATCTGGAGGAGACGTGCATGCTGTGAACACTGTGATCGATAGGAACTGAACCCATCAAATCTACGGAACTGCATCTGAGGCTGTAGCATAGTAGATATACATCCGGGCATGTGGGGGACTACTTGAAGGGCCACCCTCTCATGAGGTTTGAAACATCTCACGCACACCCGAGAATCACTAGGACAATCTGCTGCATCACTGTACCATCAAGTGTATAGATCACGAACATGAAACAACCAAGTCAAAGGGAAATAATGAGACCCTCTGCTCGATCCAAGGCGCTGAACAAGAATGGAAGTTGGAACTGAGATGCACCGCCCTCTAGTCATTCTTCTGGAATAATTGAGTTGATGTTGATAGTATAGGGCCCATGATAGATGAGGCAATGATGATCCACAACTAAAGCATGAGGGAAAATAGTAATGTGACTGATAGACTGACACCAGAGAAAATGGGGAAATGGGACTGAGGGACAAACAGACGACTACCCTTGTCAGAGCATAAAGTGCATGGTTGACTTGGCAGCAACTGACTCAACTCTAGAGGGGATGGGGATAGTATGACTGGAGGCCAAAATGGGCAACACAGGATGAATGATATGCAAATATGGATGAAATATGGTGACATGAGATGATGGGACATGAAATAGACTCCAAGAATGCAAGGGTGACTCATTGCAGATGCTCTGAACAAGGGTGACTTGATGACGCTGCCACACAGATTAGGCTTGGTGGGGACCATGAAAACATGAGTAAATGATGGTTACTCACGATGAAAATCGACATATGGTACGACAAGTATTTAGAGGAGGTGGACCTCAAAGTACAAGTGTCACTTTATGATGAAAGTCGATTTTGAGGGGTGACGAAGTGACCTTTCTTGGAAAAATGGTTTCCTGGTGAAGTGTCAAATCATCAATACTAAGGAAGACCCATTTTAGAGCTCAGTGAGAGATTTCCAAAAATATTGACGGTTCGTCAAATTGAGCTATGGTCTAGTCGCAATGTGCGATAGAAAAACTGTGGGTTTTCCTATAAAAGGGTGTTTTCCCTCCAATTTGAGATGAGGAGAAGGCCCTAAATCTTAAGAAGATCGTAGCATAAAAACCTACCATCGGAATCAAGATCTACGAATTTCAGGAAAGTGGCCTTACTTGTCTAAAGATGGCCTTAATGCTTCTTGGAACGATGGTTCCTGGTGAAGAATTAAGGGAAGAGGAAAATGAGAATGAATAACTAGAGGAGATCTAAAATCATTCTCATCCACTAAGTCAAACATGGGGACTACGCGGAAATAGAGTAGAATATTTGAAGATATGGTATCAAACATCTATGATATGTGATGTGCATATGGCTTGCCGAAGAGGCCTTTAGTACAAACTATCCAAGGAATGGGAGGATAATCAACCATACCTAGATCCAGTGGGATCTAGGTCGAGACTTAATTGAGAATATGGCCAGGGGAAAAGCATCGTGCCCCAAAGCATGAGATGTTGATCTGGTATGCAAAGGTGGGAATGATGCCCCCTAGCAGGAGGAGTGTGTGGAGCGCCATTGTGTGTCGAGTGCTCGAAAAAGGGATTCAAGCACCTCGTCCCAACTTGGCACGAGATCCTCCAAAAGGGGATGTAGGGGCCTATGTGCCCCCCAGTATGCTATGGGTACACTAGATGTATTTAGAGCTATGGGCTCCAAACACTTGCATGATACATAATATTATTATGCATTTTATATGACGATGATGGTTCACCATTTTTTTTGTTTATGGTTGTCTTATGTGGTATACATGTGATAAATGCCAATCTAGAATGTTATTTGCAATGGTATCTACATAGTGATTTTGGGCTCTAGGCACATGACTGAAAGTAATGGTTTCAAATTCACGTACCAATAGCTTCACTCGTAGATATTTTCTAAATAGGACTTGGTTATGCACATGATACACACCATTCAATTGCATGACAAGTAGCAAGGAATCTAAATGAACATGAAGATGAAGGATGCGATGAGCAAGGGCATCGACTAAAAAACCTATCACTGCATCATATTCGGCCTGATTATTGGTGGCAAATCCAATGCACACGTCGTTTGAAAGGAATAATGTATGCAAGGGGGTAAAAATGGCCCAGGCTGCTGAGGCTAGATTCTGGGAGAAGCGACTTGCACCATCGGCATGACTGATATACAGTGTGGATGATGGATCCATCTGAAAGGTGCAAAAGACAACGAATGAGATGATGCAATCTACCTAACTTCATGGCAGAAATAAAGACACGCAAATCAAAGGGATGTGCTATGAGCAAAATTTCTTGAGGTAGAGCGCATTGAGAGAATTAGGAAGGAAATGGTCTTCAAAATCATCTAAAGAATGCCCCCCTTACTCAAGTGTAGGGGTAATCAGGGGTAAACATAGCTTCCATGGTGTCCTCATCAGGCTAGGAGATGGGCGGACGGGAAGAAGACTGACTACATGATGCGATGACATTACCTGGTGCATCAACCTAAGGAATAAGGTTCACATACACATCATCTTGAATGACAGATGGTGGACTGGTAGACGGAGGGTCTACTAATGTTGAGACCTCAAATTCTGTTGAAAGAGGTTTGATAAAAATGCGCACAACAATCTCAAGAAGTTTTTCCGACGAGGAACTCAAGGATGACGATAGGTAAAGAATGCGGCCTGTGGTGTCCGTCATCTCGATATCGGGGGGAGGGATCACAATAGAAGGGCCATAGTTTCCCTATTTTGGTTGACTGGTGGTACCAGAATCCACAGGTAGAGGAGCAAAGGTTCCACTACGAGTGGCCTCGTAGTCACGAATCACCCCAAGGAAATCGCGAAACTCATCGAGACGAGGGAAACAATGGGAATAATGACCATGAAGATCACAAAGGGCACAAGGGTGGTTTGTGCAGAGCGTTTTGAGTTTCCTAGGTGGGACTGGAATGTTAACATGGAATTCTATAATATTTGATTCAAGGAACGCTTCATGAACCAAAGGTTTAAGTTGAGGAAGCTTAGGACAATTGTTGGTGGCGTGCCCAACGACTTCACACAAAGCGCACGGGGGTGTCAGCTTTGGGGCCTTAGGGGTTGGAGGAGCTTGGGGAGCCTTTTCCTTCGAATATTTCCTTTTGGCTTTGCCCCCCTGGTCAGATGCTTTTGCAACAGGAGTTGGTTCCTGTTGAGGTTGTGATGGAATTGAAGCAGCGACAGGGGTCATGGAGACCGGTTGAACTGGGGTCAAAGCGTGATACGATCTTGGTTAACCAGGTAGACTGTTTGCAGGGGGATCAATGTACCATACTAGGATCCTGAGAGTCATGTTAGGAAGGACCAATGAAGCCATGACAGGTATAAAAAAAATTCCTGGAGGGGGGAATAAGAAAGGTATTTGGCCGACAGGATAATGTCCGGCGGAATAGCTCCTGGATGGTTAAGACTTGGAGGAACAGTTCCTAGAGGGAACATAGGAGAGGCACCAACAAATGGAGGAGGTCCTAGGGGAGTGGGTCCAGAGGGTTCAGCTGGAAGAGCAACAACAGGATGCTAAGGAGCTGGTTGTTGATCAGGTGTACCAGACTGCTTAAGGGTATCTCGTGACACTTGTAACATGCAAACACTCATGGAAGTAGGTTCAGAAATGGGAGGGGGAGGACCAGGGAAGGCACCCAACAATGAGGAATCCTTATAGACTCCGGGTGAGACACTGGTGCAAGGAGTTGAAGACTGGTTGTTAGACATCGACGAGATGATGGACTCGGGGGAGGTCACGGATGCCAGCTCGTAGTAAGTCAACTGATCAATGGTAACAATCTTCCCTTCATGGGGGAAGCACATCTTGCAGAACACCACAGACGTGACAACTAACATGGCATATGTGTAACTACGACCTAAGAGGATGTTGTAATCCAAAGGGGCATTAATGACTTCGATATCAACATGGACAGTCTTGCCTGCAAGGGTCACTGGACAGTTGCGGTACATGCCAAGGGGCTGGGAGGAGTGTCCATCCCAAGCACGCAAGGTGATGGTGGAGGGGGACAACTCAGGTGACTTGAGTTGTTTCCAAACAGTAGCGGACATCACACAGGTGGATGCGCCTTCGTCAATAATGCATTTGGAGATGATGGCATTATAGACTCTAACTGGTATCTGGAAAGCAACAGATGAAGGCAATGGGGGATGCTCTGATGTATCAATTGGGAAGACAATCAAATGATCGTCGGAAGGATCCACTGCACCCAAGGTAGTTAGTAGAGCCTTCTTTTGGGAAGGGCATGACTGGAGGACTTCCAGTGTCGACATGGTGGCAGGTGATTGTGCCAAGTCATCTACTATACTGTATGTATGGGCAGCTCTGTTAGAAGTCGCATTACGGCGTAATGGTCCCTTTTGGATCTTGGGAATGGCCTCAACTTTGGGTTGAGGGATCTGTAAAGGACCATTTGGTGTCATAAGAGGCTCAGTGGACACTTTGGTTTTAGACGCGACAGCTAACAAAATGGAAGGCTTGTCATATTGATGCGACCGAGTTTGTAGGTTGATATTGGAGGGGTTAAACTCATCAGAGTTCATCATCAGGATTTGGTAGTCACCCAGACCAGAAGGTTGGGGGAGGTGGGTTGCTTGACTTGGTTGGGGTTGAGCAACAACAAATCCTTGCTGAGGGAAAGGATTTGTGAGCACGGACAGTTGAGGTGGCACAAGATTCTGAGGCGATTATTGACCTCGAGAAGCTGCTTGAGCTTCCCACATTTGGCGCATTTGGGGTAAAAGAGGACATTCGTGTATAATGGCCATGTACACCACAACATGCACAAGGCTTGTTCATACGAATAGCCTTGTTCTTCTTGGGTTGGCCGCCCTGTTGCTGGTTATTGGTCTTAGGCTGGCTCCCTTGGAGTTCACTAGGCTGGCTACCTTGGTTACCCCAATTACCCTTGTTACCCTTCCCCTTATTCTTTTTCTTCGAATTCTAGGGATTGGTATCACTCTACTGCGCAAACACCTGGCCTTGAGGGGGCGGTGGTTGCTGGGGCTGAGGATGCATGGGATGCTGCGGCGCTAATGCTTGAGGGGCTGGAGCACCAGGCTGTGCATAAGAAGGAGCAACAGTTTGGTAGATGGGTTGGGGCCCTGGAAACATGTTGCTAGCAAGAGGGGCATAAATGTTGGAGGAACTAGTGCCCCCCTACGGATAGCCATAACTCTGTTGAGAATATGGCAAAGAGTGTGAAAGGGATCCAACAATACCTTCAGCGATGTGAGATGCCCCTAGTGCATTGGCACTTCCAGGACGAGGGAGGTTTGGAATGATGGTATAGACATAACCGAATTGAGCATAAATCAGATCGTATCTCAAAGCGGTCTAGAGAGCTTCTTCCTCAGTCTGAGGAAAATGGGACGCGACATCTTTTCTGATGGGGGATAAAAGGCTCTTAAGAAACCAATCTAGATAGACATGGTCTTCGAAAGGCAGGGCACAACATGTGCTCCTCCTTCCACGCCACTCTTGAACATGGTTAGAAAGGCGAGTGGCAGAGGACTGACAAAATGTGGTAAATAGCTCCGTATGAGTTTCGTACCAGAGAGGTAACTGGAAATATGATAAGAACACTTTAGCAAGCGTCGCGAAAATGGAATGAGAGGTGGAGGGCTAGTCTACATACCATTTTGCAGTGTCTCCAGTGAGCATGCGTTGGAAGAGATGAAGACGAATGGAGTCATCGGTTATGAAGTTAGACGAACAACACATGTGAAAGGATCGAACATGGTTGGTAGGATCCTCTCCAGCAATACCCTCGAACTTTGGGATGTTTGAGGGAAGCTTAGTCGACATAGAGGGCCAACTAGCATCATGGTGTATGGGGTTGTTTATCAACTGGTTAAAGGGGAGCATGGGAGTTGCCGGAATGGTTCCTGAGACTGTTCCGCCTGATGTGACCATCGGTATAGAACTGGAGCCACCACTAGGTTGGGTTCCTGCATCAGTTGTGGGTCCAGACATGGTGACGATATGTAGTGAAGGAGGCTCAGAATCAAATGAGGAATCATAAGGACCAGGAGAAGAGTCAGTATGGGGACTCGGAGGGCTATGAACTCGAACCCGATGGGGAGGGGTAATACGCCCAAGCAGAAACTGGGGGTGAAGGCCTAATAGTCTTCACGACACATGCCTTGGTGGCACAATGATGGAAGGACACACGAAACACAAAAATGGTGAAGGGAGATCAACAATATATCTTTTGTCTTTGATGCGGTGAGATAAATTTATTATGTTAAGTCTTGGCTTAGTGGTGTAAACCAAGTGCCCTTCGCTTAAGGTGTGCTTGTGTGTGAAAGTGTATTAATTGATTAAGCCTAGATCGTGTTTGTAAAAAAGAAAAAAGCTTGTTGCAAATAAACTTAAATAAATAATAGAAAATAAACAGCAAAATGATTAAATAAACCCCACCCAAACTGGGTTTGCAAACATTGTACTTCTTGGTGGCTAAACCAATGGAAAATACATTGAAACATTCAAGAGATGTAGATGTCGGTGTGACTGGGATCAAGTGACTCTAAGCTTCTAGAAAGTGGTGCAGGAACAACAAAAAACCTAAGGGGAATATCACTGCATAAAGATAGGGAGATGGCTGAAACACCTAGGGCAACCAATGGGACCCTAAGGGAATGACCAAACAAGTTTAAATGTGAAACTATGGATGGTAGCAACCTATCTTATCAAATCTAAAACAAAAGATTACAGATCTGGAAAATGTGGATGAAGACGCTGCAGAAACTCAGAGTTCTCCCTTAGCTAAACTCCTCTAGAAAGGTGGAAGTACTAAAAGCCCTAGGGGAGGCTAAATTCGACTTTGACAAGTAAATTAGAATGTATCAAGGCCTAAGTAGGATGAGACAGAGGTCAGACATTCAGCAAACAATTCTCAGCAAAACCCAGAAATAGATCTGAGAAAAACCCTAAAACCCAGAAATCGCATGTTTTGACCTGTTTTTTGATGAAATCACACTCTTTAGGCTGAAAGCTGTATTTTGAAGCTGGGATCACACCTTTTGGGATGAAATTTGCGTTCTGAAGCCCAGATCACACCTTTTGGGCTGAAAACTGTGATTTTTGTTCTAAGACTCCCGGTCTGCAAATTTCGGAAAAAAGTGTCGCCTTTGTCGCGGCTGGTTCCTGTGACTTGTGGAAATGACCAAAAAGCTTGCGGAAGTCAAAAATTTATCAAATCTAGGGTTAAAACACTAGGAAACATTAAGAGAATTGAAAAAAGAAGAAACCCTAAGCTAAAAACCAAAGGTCACCTAGGTTTCTGGATCTGAAGTATAAAACCCAGTGGAGTCGCCAATTTGTTGTAGTGTTTTCTTCTCAATGATGTACGAAAAGAACCCACTTAAGATTGTGGATGACAAACAATCTCAACAATAGAAATGACTGTTAAACATTGTAGATCTGCAGCTATTGATAGAAACAAAACCTGCCAAAATTCTGATCTATGCTACGATCATAGTTAAATAGTGAAAGAAAGAGTAATAACCCCAAACATTCAATGGAAACCAGATATGTAAAGAATAATTTTATAATAACACCTGTGAAGAGAATAGATAAATGTTACTAGGCCCCTCAATGGGATGGGTAAAAGGTGTCAAAATTCATAATTTTAGATTCCATAAACATTTTTGATGGTGTTGAATCCATTTCCACCATCAAAAACACGATTCAAACACTGCATCTACAAGATTTTTTGAATTTTTTTGCACGGATTCCGGCCGCTTTTGGCCATCCAGGCAATTCCTCCGCCTCTGTAGACGACTCCTCAAATAAATAGTGATTTATTTAATTATTCTTCATGGGTTTAACAATAAATTACTTAACAAAGGTGGTTTATTAAGTAATTTCTCACAGTGAAAGCAATTTTACTATGGTAAAACTGGCTTTACATGGTGTACTTCGATCCATCTAGTAAATTAGGCTAGATGATCAATTTTTTGGTGATAACAATATCAATTTACTTAATTATGTATATGAGATAGTAAATACTTTTTCACTTTGATAAAATTTATACCACACCAAATTAATTATTCTAGGAAACACTTTAGTTTTGTAAGTATTCCAATTTCATGCAATATTATACATGTAATAAGAGTTCGCATTTTAATTTTGTAAGTATTCCAATTCCATGCAACATTTTACACGTAATAAGAGTTGACATGTGCTTAAACAGTTTCAAGTTTTGCAAATTATTTTATAAGACTTTTTACATTATAGACAAAAACGAATCTAATATTTTGTGTGTGATTCCTGTGAGGGATCAAAGCAAAGGAGAATGAGAAATTGGGTGTTGGAAAGTTTTATAGCAGGATGAGTTTGTTGTCTCAATGTGAAGCTAGGAAGAATTTATACAAAAATAATCTTATTTCATTAATATAGGTTAAAGATTATATAGTTTGAGAATTTTTTAAGAATGAAGATACCTTAATTGAAGTTTTCGGCACAAATACTCTTTGGCTAAATGAACCTTATACTCTTTTTGTTTTCTTAAATTTTGTCCACACTTAATTTCCTTTTGTGATCAATAATATTATTGTCTATATGTGTTTATTGTTTATATGTGTTTATTTTTCATTAATTACCTAACATATATTTTTATTTATTTTTTAATGTAACTTTGTGTGACAACTTCTCCCTCATATATTGGGTTGTAGAGCACCTGTCGGCAAAAAGAGTAGATATTTCCTATGAGTGAAGTAAAAATATTATAATATCATGTATAAAAATTTCTTATGACATGACCACATACAAGATCGAATTTTGTCCTAATGAACCCATATTTTTCTTCATGTGCACCAAGTGAGATGGTCCTGAATGACGTCATCAAAATCATAGTTGCATATTGGACCCCTGAGAAACAATTTTGATATGTAGAACGTCCACACCAGCATGGATCAATGTCTGAAGCTTCTCCACAACAACCTAAATTAGTGTCTGAAGCATCTCCATAATCATGTCAGTGTACTATTTCTGGTTTTTTATACACATCATACCAATATGTAGAATAATATATACCGATTAAAAATAATGAGTAGCAGATTTTATGTAAAATTTATGGTCTGTTTTAGGGGTGGCGACAGGGGGAGGGTTTATTTTTTTCCCTCAAGAACAAATAGAAACTCAATTTTCCTAGGGCTTAGGGGTTACTACCAACAACCATGCATAATATCTTTCCCTTTTGCAAGTATTGAAAATGGGAACTAAAAACAAAAATCACAAAATTCTATGTATTCAGAGATTCAATGATAGTTATTCAACAGGTGAGAAAAGCATAGGGATCGTCAAATTCAAATCTCCGCATAATATCTTTCCCTTTGGCAAGTATTGAACTTGGGAATTGAAAACAAAAATCATAAAATTCTATGTATTCGTAGATTCAATGATAGTTATTCGACAAGTGAGAAAAGCATAGGGATCGTCAAATTCAAATCTCTACATAATATCTTTCCCTTTGGCAAGTATTGAACTTGGGAATTGAAAACAAAAATCACAAAATTCTATGTATTCGTAGATTCAATGATAGTTATTCGACAGGTGAGAAAAGCATAGGGATCGTCAAATTCAAATCTCCATCCTATCCTTCAAAGGATTGTTTTAATCTCTTTGTAATTCGAACAAATTGAATTCTTTCATGTGCTCAGACAATTGAACTCAAAGGTTGATTCATTGGCCAACAAAGGTACCACTATGGATCAGAGGAATTTAGAAGTTGATCAAAGGGTGGTAATTGTTTCACATATCCCATGATCATTAGAAGCATATTGAAGTTTTATGTCTAAAAAATTTGATAGATGTGGTCAAATAGATGTATGGGTACCACCCCGAAAATAGAATGTGTAAATTCCCCTTGTAATATGATTTTGGTTAGTAGTATGAAATTAAGGGAGGATCGTTGGCCAAAATTAACTCTGCATCTTTAGAATATAATGATGAAGTACCACTTTCTCTATCCAAATTCTACCTAGCAATTGATCCTGGCTACATGCAAGTGTAAGTGGCATTTGTATTTAATTCTCAAGGCAAGATGGAGTTTTCACAAGTGTGGGGAGCCTTGGCTTTGCAATTGCATTGACTCCTTCACACATTGAACTTAATTTTTCCCCTCCTCCATATTAGTTGGATATCATTCCAAAGAATGCTTCGCAATTTCAGTTTGGATTCGAAGGCTCTGGAATTCAATGCATCATGGTGGTGGTACGAAGGGAGAATTGGTTATAAATATAACATTGCATCTTATCTTCAACTCTATTTTTTTTTTTGTGCAAATACAACAATGTGAAAATGTGGTTGTTATTTCTTGACAACAATTATGAGACGTTGCAAATCTTGACAATGGAGGCACAAGGAGAATCATCTTGTGATGGTGAAAGGAAAAAAGAAAAAAAAATTGTCCCCTGGAACACTTAATGGAGTCTCTTGAAGGGATTCTAAAAACTCTGATTCACAAGAGCATTGCAAAGGAGGAGCAGATGACATTCCAGTTGTTGATGGACACCAAGTTTGAATTATTGCAAAGCAAAGTGGAGAAACTCCAATATGAGATGTGCACTGAGCTAGTAGTAATGAATATTGGGATTTCAGAGATAGAAAAATACTCCAATAGTAATGCCAAATCCAACTTCGAAGCAGTTGGGGTTAGCGAGAATCAATTGCAAAAAAATTTCAGGGGAGCTTGATGGAATGGAACAACAGGCTAAGGGTGGAAACACAACTCTATGGATAATCTGGGAAAAAGGGCTACTCTTTGTCAAAAACTTGTTTAAGTCTTGAAGTCTTTATGTACTACTGCTAGGAGTTCTTTGTAGCACCTATAGTAGCTCCTATTTAGAAATGTTAGGAAAGCTTGTCATGAGAAAAGATACTCTATTTTCCATGCTTCTGAATGTAGTGTAGTTTTGGATAATGAAGCATTTTGTAAGTGTTTTGGCCCAAACTCCATAATTTTACTATAATTCCAAAACCCTAACCATTTCTTTGAAAAAAACCTACGGTTAGTTTTGTATAATCTTTGCATTCTACCGTGCTATGAATATAAAATGTTTAAAGTTTAAAATCTCTAGATATATATTTTGGATCAGCCTCGATACCTTGGCTCCATGGTTCGTGATGAACAAGGACAACAAACTCATCACAATATACCAAATATTGTTTGTGATGAATTTGTTGTTGTTCATCAACAGGTACAACAAACTCACCTCAATATGACATGGGCCATTGGCAATGAAACTAATATTGGCAAGAGAGTGCCAGAAGAGTTGCAGGATCCAATCCTAAACATAAAATGACATTGCATAGCATGACATTACAATCAAGTTCCCATAATCAAGAAAGTTCTCATATATCACCCATTGGCAGGCTGATACAAGTCAGATATACTTCATTTTTTAACGTTATTTTGCATCCTTTCAAATAATAATAAATTTTAGGTTACTCTAGGCTGATTGTGAAGTTGTTAATGATGCATAATAAAATACTTTGTGAGAAATAGTAAGTCCCATGATAATCTACAATGAGCAAGGTTGGGGGCTAATGGAAGACCTAATTCTTTCCATGCCTTAAAAATTTGATCCGAGCACAATAATTCCTCTTCTAAAAATAATATCGGGAAGATTATAGCCATCACCAAGCTCAATGATCCAATAAGTTATTAAATCAATATTTTACATTTCAATGGCCATATATTAGTGATTTTTCATATCTTAAACAAAATAATTTATAATTCAATCCAAAAAGTAGGTATAATTTGATTTAAAATTTTATACTTTCAATCAAAACACTAAACATTGGGAAGTGGCAACTTTGGCAAATTTTAACCTTTAATCTTGTTTATACAAATGTCTACTTATTAGTTGCTAAATTATTACATATTTAACTAGCTTTTACTGACTTTTAATTTCACATTATCCATATGTCAACTATTAATTTGACAAAACCATAAGAAAATGTGATGCATTAATAATATGCTTGGCCAAGAGCCAAACTATATCTTTAAATTTTTATTATCTTGTTTTTTCTTCCTTTCATATATCACAATAATGGTCATTGTGAACCTACAAAATATTTTTCTATTATTTAATCGTTGCTTGTGCATAATTCTAGCCATTGATTTGACCGTTTGATTATTATTACTTTGCTTTTGACCCGATTCTAGCCAATAAATTGAATGTTTTATTGCAACTTTCAAAATGTAGCAAGTGTATATGGTTGTTGATGTACTAGCACTGTAGATAACTACATCTATAGAGCTGTAGTCGTCATCTGGTTGACAAATAATTAAAACCATGTTACATCCACATCGATTTAATTATTATGTCACTGCCCTTTGGGGAGCGATATTTAGCAACAATGCTCTAAAAAAGGTCAATTTTTTTTCCTCTCCTCCATAGTTTAATTTTGGATTTTGAGGTTTCGAAGGTGATGACGTTGGCATTGGTGGTGCTCCATTTTATAATGGAGTCGTTTAGGTAGGTGGAGGAATTGTCTGGATGGCAAAAAAATTAAATCCAGGCAATTTTTTTTTTAAAATCTTACAGATGCCATGTTTGAATCATGTTTTTGATGGTGGAAATGGATTCAGCGCCATCAAAAATTTCTAAGGCACCTAAAATTATAAAATTTGACAATTTTTACTTGGATTTACAAAAATCTTTACTAAATTTTTTCAAAATATAATCATAACTTTTAGTGAAAAAACATAATCGTTAGACTACGGTTTTTCCAATGCATAGTGTCAGCGCTATGCAATAGTTAATGTGACACCATGATCTGCAACACGCTTTGAAAATATCACTGACCAAAAGCGTGTTGGGAATTAAATAGTTGTGAAGACACAGTGTACTCTATGTATGTGTGGACACTCTTGAAACAATGTCAATAGCTTTGGTCTCGACCCCGTCAATGGACGGACGAAGAGTTTCACTTTCTTTACCCCTCCCCTGCCCTGTGCTTATCAAATTGTCGGTCGGATGGCGAATTTGAATTCCAGTTTATTACAGGGACAATTTGACCAAAAAGCAGTCGTCGACCATTGATATTCTGAACAAGGTACGTGGAGTTACACAACCTTGATATTGTGAGGAGGGAGGTGGATTACGTATTCCACTTCATAGTCTTCATCTGTTCGTTTGATGTTTAATTGTAACTATCCCTACATGTTAACCAATAGGAGGGAAAGCCCTAAATTTCGAAATTTATTAAGGGGTTGTTTTTAATGTGATTTTTTTGGAAGTTTTTCAGGTGGGTTTTTCCGGTCTAATTTCTCTAAAATCTAGCGAGAATTTTTTGCAATCAAAAGTTTGATGGGTAACCCTTCACAATAAAAGTGCCCTAGGGGTTTTTCAAGGTGTTGAATCCTAATATGCAGTCAAAAAACCAATTTAAATAACACAAATCAAGATTTCACCTCAAATTTCTCCACTTGATTCCGACACCAAATATGATATGATACAAAGAAAATCTAAAACCCTCTAAAACTAAATAATTCTAAATTCTAAATGGCCTATGTAAATTGAATACAAGGAAAAATGTACATTAAACCACAAAAAAAATTTCAATCACACTTCAACGACATAAAATTCTCTTTAAAGGAAAATGTAAAATGTAAATGCAAATTTGACAGTTTTTCCTATTATTTGAGCCAGAATTCAACAATAAAAGAATATTTCCCAACTTTTTTTTGACTTCAGAATCAATTGAAAAAAAACTAAAGCTGCCTAATAATTACCAGAACATAACACCCACATTCCAATGAAAATAAATCAGTACCTTGTGGGTTTAGTGTCAACCTTAGTATGAAATATCTTGCTTCGAATGGTAACAAAACTATCGGTTAGAGTCTGTGAATTAAAATTAACACTCAGTTTAAGGGAGAAGCGGTAAAGATTTAACTAATGTGGTCCATCCTTAAGACAAGGTGGGAAATCAATCGATTGGTATAAATAGCATGGATGCATCATTGCCCAAAAATGGAGTATTCTCTGTATTTATTTTTTTTAGAATGCATATCACAATTTAGCTCTATAGGTAATATTTATGGCATTCTTTAAATTCTTTTATTTTATTTTTTTATCCAACTTATTTATAGATAAGGGAACTTTCTACTCTTAACGCTAAAAATATGTATGTGTATATTAAGTTTTTTTTTTTTTTAATCTATAAGGTTTTATGTTAAGATTTCAAATTTATGTTAAAATTTGGTAGGCACTGCTTTTAATTTTATAAATATGTAGTGTAAATATATTTTTTCTTGTACCACAAAAACAATGATTTAAAAATATTAATTATTAAATAAGTTTGATCATTTATTATTTATAAATTATACTAAAAAAGGGGAAAGATTGAATATCTATCAAAATTAAAACTATTAAATATTAAATAATTATTAAATATTAATTAGGATCGACGATTTATTTGAAAATTAGATTTCAAAAAATATATAAATTATTAAATATTAAATATTAATTAAAATTGAGAATTTTGAAATTTTGAAAAAAAATATTTTTAAATATTTATAATAAATACAAAATTAATATTTATTTTTAATATATACATATTATATATCAATTTGTTATTAAAAAATTAAAAATATTATTCATTCCTTTAAGATTTTTTTTTTTTTTTTTTAATATTATTTTCACACGTAAACATAAGTCCGTGTTATCCTTGCACTAAAAACAAAAGCTATAAACTCATATACATAAATCCATGTCATTCTTACCCTATAAACAAAAGCTATAAAACAAGAACTGTGACGTGGCTCTTATTATTAATTATATTGGTGATTTATATTTAAACATTTTTCATTAAAAAATACTCTACCTGCCCTACTTTTTTATTATTAATTTATTGCTTATTTAATTTTATATTCAAAGTCGACACTGGTTTATTATTAATTTATCACATCACTATTAAGAGATTATAAAAATCTCTAACTACCCAAACCAGTTTTTATTTTTTGTTTATTTCTTATTTAACAAGAATGAGTAAATGGACATTGAGGTATTAGCAGGATAAGAAATTCACTTAGGGTTTAAACTGATTGTAATTTTGTTGTTGTTTTAATTATGTATTGGTGTGAATTCATATTCTCATAAACGTGTATTATTAGGGTTATTTTTTTAAGGTATGTGTGTGCACATATATTTTCATATATGTGTATTATTGTGTAATTTTGAATTTTAGTTGGATTATATTAATTATATATTCTAATTAATTGAGTTAAAAAAAATTGCAAATAAATTTAACGATTATATATAATACTTTTTTAATTAATTTTTTTTTTTTTCTCGGTAAAAAAGCTAATCTATTAAATATGTACAGAGTTCAAAATTACATCAGGTGAAACCAATATGCTCTTGCCCTCAAAGGGCACCAGACAGTGACAAAAACTAAGACTGACAGAAACCAAGACATAGTCCCCCATAGCAAGCCCTCGCAGGGGTAGTAAACTGAAATTCCAAGACTGCCCATAGACGGTGGCCCGCGCAGGGGCCTTAGACAAAAAGGAGCTAACCAAGTCTTCCCGCGCAGGGGAAACAGTAACTGCTCTCGTCATTAACACAAAAAAACTCAACAGCTATAACATCCCAAAAAACATTGACTGAACAGACAACAAACCAGAAAACGGTGACTGGACCTGGAGCGACCTGGTGAAGCATGAGCGCTGGCGCGGTTATTCATTCGGCTCATCCGGTTGCTCTTCCACAATTGGGCACCACCCGTAGTAATCCGGCTCAGCTTCAGTAGGAGAGGTCGCTTCCTCTTCCCCAATAACCGCGTTTGGAGCATTCTGGGAATGCTTGGATTTTTCCTCGACGGTAACCCGGCCCTTTTCTTCCTGCTCCAACTCAGCTGTCGGAGCCTGCTCTGCTTCCCCAGGGTAGTCCTGCATCCCTTGCTCCCGAGCTTCAGTGGGGTCATCCGCCTCAGGAGGATTCTCAATGAACAGAATGGAAACATGCGCACTGATTCTTGGGTTTATCGTTGAGCTGGTGAAATTGAAGATGGTGGAGCCAAAAGCTGGCAAGGTGGCCAAGCTAGAAGCCCCGGCATCCATGTGTTGGCCTGAGTGTAGGGGATTGGCTCCAATGGAGCTTGCTAGATTGCAGTGGCAGCAATGCCCAGCATCATCCCTTTCAGGTCTGCGCGAACCCCCTCCTCTGGATGAGCCTCGACGGCTCAGCATCCGCTGTCGGGGTCTCACCATAGTGGAATGAGACTTCCAGCAAACTGCCAAGTGAACCAGACTATCAATTGCAAGAACCAGCCTCGTAATGGACCCGTCCATCTGAGAAGGGACCGCTTCGACGACAGAGAGGCCAGCCGAATGCAACACGACCCACATTCCCTGCTCCAGTCCAGTTTTATTCTCCTCATCCTCACCTACCCTGCTCGGGATCCCATCCGCCATTACTGCTGCGTTGCTCTGGATCGAGTGCACTCTCCGGGCATTAACTGTCCCAGGTCCCTTCGTCTTAAACCTGGTATGTCCTATCCATCTGCGCGCATGGGGTGCCACGTGATGCCTGAGGGACGGCATGTGGCCAGCTCCCAACTCCCGTCCCATCGCCTTAATCACCCGCATCCGGGGGCTTTTTTAATTAAATTTAATAACTATATGTAATTTTCATTATTTTAAAATTATTGTAAAAAAATTGAAAATATAATGTTTTTAATTGAAATGCATCGTAGGTATAATTGAAAATGTTGAATATGTTTTACTTAATAATAAAAAAAGGAAAATTCCCAGATGGGAGTGATCCATGAGGATCTAGGACGTAATTAATATAACCCCCATAGCATAACTTAGAGCACTTACAAGGTTTTTAAGGATGGAATCGAAGGTGAGGACCAAATTGGGTGAAATATGGTGTATTTCCAAAGCGAGGTGTATGTCTACACATTGGATCCAGAAGAGCCTAAATATGGGACTGAAGTCACCTTAAGCGAGAGCGCACTAGGGAAATTACTAACCCTCAAGCATTCATTCAACGATAATGGAAATGGAGGCTATCAATCAATTAGGTAATGTTTCTGAAATGATTAAAGGAATGTACAGGGTATATTTGGGTTAGTTTCATACTTTAGCTAGCATATATGCCACTCATTATGCTAGTCTTGGTGAGCGAGAGGGAAAAATATTTTCCTATATTGAATCACCACTCTACAAGTTGAAGGACCAAGCCCTCCTAGCCCAATCCCTTTGCATTTGATAACTCCATGCTTTCTTTAGCAATTATCATCATACTCTTCTTTATGTTGCAAATGAAGTGATTATCTCTATTTAGACTACAAGCAACACGGGTCCTTAGAGTCTGACACCACTTAAGTATATCATCTCACTGAAAATTTTCACTATATCCAATTTTTGGTTTGGTTTCTATTACACTAGGCTAGTTATTTGTGTTACCCTCCCTTTTGGTTCCACTCCCTCTCGCTCAAGCTCCTTCTTGCAGTATCCCCACTCATTCTCTCAACCTCCCTTACTCTCGCCTAATGGTTTCCCCATCCCTTGTTCCTTTGCATTATTTTTTGTTCTCTTTGAAGTGGCCCTGATGATCAGTAGGGAGAGATTTTGTTCAAGAAGAGGGGTTGGGGGCCACAATCCACCAAGAAATTCTCATGATTGAGCTTTAACATACTTCTCTCACAAGCACACCCCCTGCTGTTTCAACACAAAATATCAAATATCAAGCAAGAATTGGTTGATGAAAGAAATGAAATATCTCACCCCGACGTCTTGATGGAAGTGGATGATTGGGACCTGTATTTGTGTATGCCAAGGGCTCGTCACAATCAAGCTCCTCCTTCGCATGGAGGAGCTCCACCTACCCTATTATATTATGGATGACAAAATTCATTGAATGGAGACAACATTGTGATAGATATTTGCAACCTCTCAGTCACCATTTTCATCCTACTCTAGCTATCTAATTGCATGGTCTCTCTATGGCGTAAGGCCACCATCAGTACGCTCAACAATACCCATGGTTTATAGTTTTCATGTTTCTAGTCTATTTGTTTATTTGGTTTTTATGGATTTCATAATGAATATTTTTATTTGTTGCAATGATGAGCCTAGCTACTACCAACTCCAAATGTGAATTTTGGAACACTCTAGTTTGAACCTTGGCTACTCTTCGCAATTTGGTTTCAGCTCAGGTAGACTAGAGCTAGTCAAGGGTTCAACCTTTGGAATGGTTCGTACATATATATTCATGTAATATAAATTTATGAATTTACAAAAAAAGAAACATTTAAAAGGAAAAGCTAGAAGTTAAAAGATGGATAAACTTAATTTCCCTTATGATTTTATTTTTTGGAAATAAGATAAAGTTATACTTTAATTTATATATATATTTTTGTAGTTTACATCATTAAAAATTCTTTTTAAATAAATTAAAATCACTATAAATTTTTTTTAAATAAATTAAAACTTCTATAAGAAAATATTTATAATAAAAAAAATTAACATTTAAGTGGAATTACAATGTTAAAAAAAAAAAAAACAAGACTAATAGTTGTGATGCAGCATAGTCCTTGCCTTATCACTATTTAATTGATTCTCTTTGCATGAAGCTTTCCGCACAATGAAAGTTCTAGCCACTTTCGCATATATCTACTTCCATACACAATAACACCTTTCAGTCAACGATTGACATTGGAAGCTTTTATTAATTGATAAATGTGTTTGCATCAAAGGATTTTATTGCTAATATTTTAGTAAGTGGTTGATGTACACAATATTATTGATAATATTTTAATTGTAAATAATGCTTATCTTCGTATTTCCGGATATCTCTTTGTTTAAGCTCTTGTGCGAAAGTGCACAAGATGTCCATTGTGCGAAAAAAACTTTCTTTGTGCAGATCTCTGCATTCGCACTAAAAGCTTGTATTGCTAATATTCTTGGTAATATCTTAGTTATAAATAATGCATATCTTTGTATTCCCTTTTTCTCAAAGAGCCCTTTGGAGATCTCGATCTTTTATAGATATTAATAATCAATTGAGTAAAGGTTGTGTGGGGTGCACACAAAATTCTCGCACAGTAATGGTGCCTCTACTGCTATTTAATTGATCCTCTTTGTATGAAGTTTTCCACACATTGAAAACTTTGGCCACTTCCGCAAATAACTACTTCCGTACTCAATAACACCTTTCGGTCAGTGATTGACATTGGAAGCTATTATTAATTGATAATTATGTTCGCATTAAAAGATTTTATTGCTAATATTTTAGTAAGTAGTAGATGTATATGATATTATTGGTAATATTTTAATTGTAAATAATGCTTATCTTCGTATTTCCAAATATCTCCTTGTTTAGGTTCTTGTGTGGAAGTGCGCAGGAAATCCATTGTGCGGAGAAAACTTTTTTTGTGCGAATCTCGGCAATTCACACTAAAGGCTTTTATTGGTAATATTATAGTTATAAATAATGCATATCTTTGTATTCCCTTTTGCTCAAAGAGACATTCGGAGATCTTGGTCTTTTATAGATATCAGTAGTCAATTGAGTAAAGGTTGTGCAGAGTGCATAGAATTTTTTGTACAAAACCACATTTCATTGAGCAGAAGCTTTGTTTATGGGATGTGCGGAAGAGAAGATAAAGTTCATTGTATGATGGAAGCTTTCAAACTTTTATTGTGTGAATCTTCGTACTCCACACCAAAGGATTTCATTGATAAAGGTTTAGTATTATAACATAATCCATATTTATTATTCACAATAACATTGTTTATGCTTATACTATTTATAATATTTTAATTGTAAATAATGCATATTACTGTTATTTAATTGATTTTCTTTGCATTAAGCTTCCTACACTTTCGTACTCAATAATGCTTCTCAGTCAGCTATTGATATTGGACGTTGTTATTAATTGATAACTACACTTGCATTAAAGGTTTTTATTGCTAATATTTTAGTAAGTGATTGACATATATGATATTACTAGAAAAATTTTAATGGTAAATAATGCTTATGTTTGTATTTCTAAATATCTCTTTGTTTAGGCTATTGTGTGGAAATGTATAGGAAGTCCATTGTGCAGGCAAAGCTTTCTTTTTGTAGATCTATACACTTCTGCATTTCATTGAGTAGAAGCTTTGTTTATGGTTATGTTTTTGAAACTAGGCAGATGTGCAGAAGTGCGGATAAATTTCATTGTCTAAAGGAATCTTTCAAGCCTTCATTGTGTGGATCTTCGCACTCCGCGTTGAATGCTTTCATTGCTAATATTTTAACTTATTCAAAACATAATCCATATTTGTTGTTCGCAATAACATTGTTTATGCTTAATAAATTTGTAGATGATACCCTGTTAATGGGCATATCACAGTCAAGGAAGCTCTTACTTTCATAGAAATTCTTAAATGTTTTTCAGATACCTCGGGAACATCTATCAATCTCAAAAAATATAAATTATTCTTCTTCAACACTCTCATTTCCATTCAAAGAAACATCACTAGCACTATCAGCTTTCAAAAATGTTCTCTCCCCTCAAGATATCTGGGTGTCCCTCTAACTGACAAATGCTTCAAAAAATCCAATTGGGAGGACCTTCTCAATAGACTTCGCAAAATACTTTCCAATTGGACCTTTCACTCCCTTGATATGGCAGTTAGACTGATCTTGGTTAAATCAATGCTACAGGCCATGTCTCTATATCTGTTTTTTGCTCTAGTTGTCCCCAAGTCAATCATTAATGCCATCAGATGCATTCAAAGGAAATTTTTATGGAGGGGCTTAGAAACTAAGAAAAAATGGGCTCTTTTAGTCTAGGAGAATGTATGCAAACCAAAATATGCAGAAGGGTTAGGTCTGAGGGATCTAGATATTCTTGGGAAAGCCCTAAGGGCCAAGACATGGTGGCATTGGCTAGACAACTCTCAAACACCTTGGGGTCTCATCTAGAGGTCAAAATATACGCCTACTCACTCAAATGACGATCTCATCAGGCTTACAAGTGACATCAAAGGTTCTGTAATATGCAGTCAAGCTTGGGAGAATATTTTGAATAACTTTTGGGAGATTGGTAATGGAGAAAAAACCCTCTTCTGGGAGGATGCATGGCAGCAACTACCAGACTTAAATAGAGACAAGTTTTCCTTGCTTCGCACAATTATGAAAGATAAAGGAAAGCACAAGGTTTCTCATGACTGGAATCCCAACACTGGAATGGACAGATGGCGAGAATGGATGGAAGCCAAAGACTGGGAACCTCTTCCCATCGGTTTCGATTGGAACACCTTTTCCAACACCATTCAATAAAGACAAATCCAATTCAATAGAGGAGAAGATAAGATTAGATGGGGTAAAAATTTAGCAGTGCATTTCAATCTCAAAGAAGCCTATGGCTATATGGAAACCCATGACCAACTTTAGCCTAAAAAAAATTGGAAAACTCTATGGAGTAGACAATTATGGCCCAAAATTACTCTTTTCCTATGGCTAACCATGTAGAGGAATATTCTAACATGGGACAATTTATGGCGAAGGATTCAAGGGTCCTTCAAGATTCCCTCTCTGTGAAGCGAATGAGGAAACAATTAACTATATTTTGAACATTTGTGATTACACCAATAGACTTTGGCAATGGGCTGAGGTGGTATTCAAAACTTCTAACAGGGACATAACTTCCATCCTCAACACGCTGGATAATTGGAGACCATCAATTTCCCCACACCCAATGGTTGATAGGGCCTGTAACATTATCCCAAGTACTATATGATGGGTAGTTTGGAAAGAGAGAAATGTTATAATATTCAAAGATGAAAAAAAAGTCGGAATAGGACCTCCTTACCTCAATTAAAGAGGTAATCCATGAATCGGTCGTCAACTCCAAATTTCCAAACTTCAATGACCCCCCTCATCCTTTTGATTAGAGAATCTTGTAACTCTTCGTGTTTGCACCCTCCCCCTCAGAACAATAAATGGAAAACCTGGATGCTCCCTATCACTGGCATCCTCCCGAAAAAGACATCCTCAAACTGAATTATGATGGCGTTGCTAAAGGTAATCCTAGAGTTGTTGGTTTTGGGGGAGTTTTCAAAAACTCAAAAGGAGAGATAATTTGGATATACGCAAGAAACTTGGGTATCACTACCAAAAATGTCGCTAAACTCCAAGCTCTGGAACATAGTCTCGACATTGTCAAATTCCATGGATTTTGGCCTCTCATTGTGGAAGGATATTTGACTCTAGCTACCTAGGCTTATCGGAAGCTTCAACAAGGCACGACAGTCACCAAAGTCATGGACAACTGGAGGCTTAGCAAGACCCTTCATCACATCAACAAACACATCGGATAGCTGAGTGGGCTCCACTTCCAGGTCGTCAAACGGAAGGCTAACAGCCTAGATGACAAGTTGGCTAATGAAGGTACAGTTGGCAGCACAAGAATTTGCTCCCTTGCATGGAGGGACCTAGAGGAAGGACCCCTCCGCCAGGATTGTGAAGCTTTAAATAATACAAACAAAGGAGTATGGGAAAATCTCAATGCTGAGATCACCTGTCAATCTCTAGGACAGGATCGGTACAATATCGACATACCCTCATGATGAATTCCTCAGAGAGAAGCATTCGAAATTCTCTGCATAAGTTAAGAAAATCCCAGATCGCAACAATCTTTCAGAACCACTACCTACGTGATCCCTCGATCGGTACCATTTCATGGCTAACTATTTACCTCCTACCTCGGTCGCCTGCTACTCCTATGAATACCTCGACCCGCTCACTTCTCCCCACTACTATTTTCTCCCTCGAGCCTTCGTGTTCATCACCTCTGTTCCAGTTTTTCCTCCTGATTCCCCTCCCATCCTTATCATGGCTTCTCGTCATGGGTCAACCCCTACCCCCCACCGCAGTCGTGGATGCAAAAATGAAATGTGGTACAATCCTAGCATGCAGCCTCGCACAAGATCTGAGACTTCAGCAACGAGAGTCATGTTGAGAAATGGCAACAAGAAATTCCAGTTTAATTTGTCATTGAATTAAACTGAGAATTAAAATTGAATTCTATTGTCATAGCAACTTGTAAATAGTTAATTAAGTTTAATTAACTTAATTAGCTTAGGAATTTCGAGTTGGAAGTCTTTATGTAGTCATGTATATGTTTTACCTAAGTTTTAGGGGTCCAGTATGAGTTTAAATTGAGTTGGAAATTAGATCACTCAATTTACTGAGTTAAGTTAAGTTAAATTAGTTCTAAATTGTTTTTGGAACTAATAGAGGACTAACAGCAAGTTGGTGCACTAATGCATCCACTCTTGCTACTCGAGTTAACTAAATATTTCCTCATGAGAAACTCATGCATGTTAGTTCATAGAAAGACCCAGTTGAGACTAGAGTGTAGGGGCAGTGTACTATCAGTTGTGTGATTTACTGAGTTGTATAGATCATGCATGCAATCAGGAATTGGACCTAGTTTGGATTGTGCAGTTTTGGAAGCACTGGATTCCTATTAATATGGGTTATTCAGCCATAGGAATTGCACAAGGAAATAGGGGCTTGGAGAGCTACAGAATAGGCTAAGGAATTAGCTTGAGCTAGCTTGTGATCTGGGAGATTGATTATACTTATGTAGGGATTGTTCTTGTGAGAACAAGCATTATATTCTCATTTTGGATTTCTGATTTAATGCAATAATATAGTAGGGGTTTTGAGCAGTGGCTTTCCCCAGATACATCTTGTGTTATGTGCCATTGATTTATCTTCTTCTTGTTCTTATTGTTTTCATCGATCTATTGGCTTCCACTGGTTGAAAGTAGAAGTAGATTCTTCTCCTGTGATTTAGTAAATTGCATGAGCTTGTGAATCTACAGGACTTTTCTACATGATATCGGAGCTGAGAAAAATATACTAGAGGAGATTTCGAAGTTTTGAGTTTTGGGTTACAAGTGAAATTCGCATTTGCAATACATACTTCAGGATCGACAAATGGCGTTCTACGGTTTGCGGCTCAAGTATGCCTTGGAAGGCAACTCAAATTTTATAACCTGGAGGGACAGAATGGAGGCTATGCTAGAGGATAATGGCTTGAAGGAATTTGTTGATCAAGAAATTCCTAAGCCAGCAACATCGGATGCACAAAATTTCTCTGAATGGAAGAAGTGTGTGGAGAAGGCAAGGCGGATAATCCTTGAGGGAGTTCAAGACCACACTGTCTTGGGTCTCCATGGCAAGGAAACTTTGTATGCTATGTGGAAAGCATTGACGGACTTGTATTAGAACAACAGTGACCAAAGGAAATTTTCATTGAAGGACAAACTTAGAAAAATCAAAATGGAGAAAGGCGAGACTATTCCAAAATACTTGACTAAGTTCACTCAATGTCGAGATGAACTTGGAAGTGGTGGAATCATGATTTTCGAGGATGATATGGTCATTATTTCTCTTCTAGGACTCCCAAAGGGATGGCATAGTTATCACGACTCTGTCAATGTCGGGAGAAGCTTCCAGATTAGCTTCCAGATTGGGAACTATTGTGGTCGGATTTGATGCAGGAGGAGATCAGGAGGAACACTAGGGATGGCTCTTCATTAAATACTGATGATCAAGGGAACTGTGTCTTAGCGATTAAGGCATAGAAGGGGAAAAGGAAAGGTTCCCATACTAAATCGGATTCTTATCATGGAGGTAAGAAGAAAGACATGAAAGTTAAGTGCTTTCATTGTCATGAGCTGGCCCATTTTGCTACAAATTATCCACTCAAGAAGTCCAAGAAGAAGTCCTCAAGAGGAGTGGCGGGTGAGGCTTTGGCCTCTCAATTCGAATTGGAATTTTCCCTCATTGCATGCATGGTGTCATTAATTATGTGAAGTGTATGGTACTTAGACAATGGAGCTTCATTCCACATGACAGGCGACAAAGAGTTATTCAGTGAGCTGGAGGAGAAAGATCTCCATATGCATATCGAGATGGGTGACGACGGGAAGTATAGTGTTATTAGATTGGACACGATTACTTTCCAGAGGGAGCATGGGGTTCCACTCACCTTAAATAATGTTATGTATGTTCAGAGGCTGAAGAAGAACTTGGTATTTGTTTTCATGCTTGAGGATAGAGGCTGTGATGTGATCTTCTCGAAAGGAAAGGCGTTCCTTCGACACATAACCATGGGTTAGGTAAAGAATATAGGGATTCAGGTGAAGAATATCAATAAGTTGGAGGTAGAGGAGCATGTTGCTTTGAGCACAAAAGAAGGAAGGGTGCAAAGCCAAGACGTTGGAAAGTTGTGGCATAGGCGATTGGGCCACTTGCATCATGGAGATTTGAAGATATTGTAGCAAATCTCTATCGGTCTTCCCAAAGGTACCCTTGAGAAATTTGACACATGCAAGGGGTGTACTTTGGGAAAATACACCAAGTATTCCTTTCATGATAGAGATAGTCGAGCAGAGGCTATTCTAGAGAGATTCTATTCAGATGTGTGTGGACCATTCTCGATAGCATCCATGGCCAAAACATACATATTATGCTATATTTGTTGATGACTATTCTCGTAAATGTTGGATATTTTCATGCAGAAAAAGGATCAAGCATTCAAAAAGTTTTGTGAGATTAAATCATTGGTGGAGAAAGAGTCAGGAAAGAAGGTTAAAGCTCTATGGAGTGATAACGGTGGTGAGTATGTATCAAACGAGTTTAATAACTTTTGTGCAGCGGAAGGGATTAAACGAGAGTTGGCAACACCCCATAACCCTCAGCAAAATGGGGTGGCCGAGAGGAAGAACATAAGCATAGTAGGGGCAGATATGGAAATGTTGCATGATCAAGGCCTACGACTACACTTATGGGCTGAGGCATGCAACACAACGGTTTATGTTCAAAACTGTAGCCCACATCGGATATTTGAGATGAAGACACCAGAGGAGGCTTATTCTAGTAAGAGGCCAGATGCTAGTCACTTCAGGATTTTTGGGTCATCGGTATATTACCATGTGACCAAAGATGCATGGAAGAACCTTGAGCTGACAGCAGAGTTGGGGATCTTTTCTGGGTACATTGATACTCCTCACAACTATCGGGTGTACTTTCCAACCAACCTAATGACAGTGGTTCGTAGGGATGTCATATTCAATGAGGAGAAGGCCATGCGAGTTTCCCTTGAGAGGGAGCTTGAGCTACATGTGGACGAGGAGATTTTAGCTCCTAATGTTGAGGAGCCTCATATTGATGTGGAGCAACCACATGTAGAGGATCTGGGAGTGGAGACATCCACTCGGGCAAATTCTTCCAGAGAGGGAAGAAAGCGCACCAGAGAGGCTGACAGATTGTTGGATGATGCATGGGAGAATGTGGGAGAACCCACTCCTCAACGCAGGCAGAGGAGGTCACCTGAGAGGTAGACTTCATACATGGCTCTTATGGGCGAATGTGTTGTGATAGACCCATCTTCCTTTAAGGAAGTAGTGCAGCAGCTGATTTGGGTTGATGCCATGGTGGAGGAGTATGACTCCATAATTCGTAACACTATTTTGGATGTTGTCACAAGAACGGAGGACAAGTCAGTGGTGAGATATCGTTGGCTTTACAAGGTAAAGCAAGTTGCAGATGGCAGTGTGGAGAAGAATAAGGCTAAATTTGTGGCCCATGTCTTTTCACATGTGAAGGGGATTGACTATGATGAGACCTTTGCTCCTGTTGCAAGGTACTTGTTAATGATATCTATATTGGCACTATCAACACAGATGGGTTGGAAGATACATCAGATGGATGTGAAGACAACCTTCCTTAATGGCATGATCGAGGAAGAGGTGTACATAGAGTAGCCTGAAGGTTTTGAAACCTTTGACCGTGAGTCACATGTGTACAGGCTCATGAGATCGTTGTATGGGCTGAAGCAAGAACCCTGTACTTGGTACACTAGGATAGATGGCTACTTCATCGGGTTGGGCTTCACGAAGACTGAAGTGGATGCGAACCTGTACCAGATAGTGGTGGAAGGTAAGTTATTGATCATTGTAATTTATGTTGATGATCTCATACTGACAAGCGATGATCAGCTGATCAAATCTTGCAAGGAAGGCCTTGCAAGAGAGTTTGATATGAAGGACATGGGGCTCATGCATTACTTTCTTGGCATGGAAGTATGGAAAGGAGATGGGGAGTTTTTTGTGTCTTAGGGAAAGTATGCCAACAAGATACTCAGGATATTCAACATGGAGAGTAGCAAACCCATGGAGACTCCTCCAGCAGATAACTGGAGGAAGGAGGATGCTACTTCAGGGGAAGTAGTGGAAGCTACTATTTACAGGCAGCTTGTGGGTTCACTCATTTACTTGTTGAACACACGACCGTATATGTGCTATGCAGTTAACCAACTTATTCAAGCGATGGTTAGGCCTACCAAGATGTATTGGAAGGCGAAAAATCATGTGTTGAGATACCTCAGGGGAACTTCTCAGTATGGATTATGGTAAAGACGTACAGAGGGAGTGAAGCTTCAAGGCTTCAATGATGCAGATTGGGCAGGGAGTCCATCTGACAGGAAGAGCACATCAGGATGGATCTTCAGTATTGGGTCAGCGACTGTTACACGGTATTTTGTCATACCTCCTACACTTCCCTATGACATACCCTGAAGTGCCCAAAACATGACCATTATACAGTATAATCATCCATGTATACAGCTCAAATCCCTCCTAAAAGTTTATTTGGAAAATGTCTTGAACTTTCCCTAAAGAAATATCTCTTAAAACCCTTAAATGAGAGTCATCGCTCTTATGAGGCTTAAAACTGCGATGGTCACATGTTGCACCGTGTTTGACCCGCGAGGCATCACTCTATTCTCTTCCAAACTCACGATGATCCCAAAAAGGTAATTTTCCCAAAGAGGATGAGAAGCTTTGTGATCTAGAAGCTTCCAGAGTGGCAAGCTGGAGGTGGTTTCGCATAGATGAGGTCGAATCCTCATAACTTTACCTCTTTGTCTTATCCCTATGAGCTACCTCATTGAGATGTGGTTCTAATCCTATCTTTGCAGGAGTCCTAACTCCCTCTCCTAGCCTATAAATTCCTCCTCTCCTATTCCCAAATGGTTGGTCTATGTCCATTTGCACCCCTAGTTTGAGCTTGTGCTTAGAGACTATTCATTAGACTTGGAGAAGGAGTGTTTGGAGATTTTCTTGGCTTGGACTTGGATTACCACTCAAGGAGAGCCTTTCAACATCAAGGCTATGGTTGTAAGCTTCCCTTTATTATTTAAATAACATACAACTATTGGTTCATCTTCCCGAAATATATATGTTCATGTATGTATTAACTTGGCATTCCTTGATCAACTAAGTAGGTTATTGTTGGATTTTCTATTGGTTTTGGCATAATTTTTTGTATCTTGATCACTTGTGTAGGTACATAAGCACTGAAAGAAGTAGGAACAAGTCTGTGACACAAGCAGTTTGAGGCCTTCAACAAAGGAAATCGGATTAGCATCAAAACAAGGTAGGCCATCTCTTTCGTTCTACTTTTCAATCATAACCTAGGAACATGTCTAGTTGATTGTCACTTCAGTTGCTAGACCCACTCATTTGGATATAGGGATTGTCTATGTCCGTAGAAAGGATTAACCTTGTCAACAACAACAATTTCTTGGTACAACAGGAAACAAAGATCAGTTTCACTCAGTTCAGTAGAGGCAGAGCACATGGTTGGGAGTTAGGCAGCATGTGAGGCCATTTGGATGAGGAAGATCCTAGTTGGTTTGTTTTGTCAGTAGATGGATCCAACTATGATTTACTGCGATAATAATTTTTTTATCAAACTCTCTAAAAATCCAGTTTTTCATGATCAGTCCAAGCATATTGATATAAGATATCATCATCTCAGAGATTGTGTATTGAGGCAGATTATGTTGTTAGAGTACATTCCCACGGAGGAGAAAGATGATGACATTTTGACAAAGGCATTGTCAAGATGTAAATTCGAGTTTCATAGAGACAGGATTGGGGTAGCTGATAGTCCATTTCTGGATGAGAGGAAGTGTCGAGAAATGGCAATAAGAAATTCTAGTTTAATTTTCCCTTGAATTAAATTGAGAATTAAAATCGAATTCTATTCTCATAGCAACTTGTAAATAGTTAATTAAGTTTAATTAACTTAATTAGCTTAGTAATTTCGAGTTGGAAGTCTTTTTGTAGTCATGTATATGTTCTCCCTAAGTTTTAGGGGTCCAGTATGAGTTTAAATTGAGTTGGAAATTAGATCACTCAATTTACTGAGTTAAGTTCAATGAAATTAATTCTAAATTGTTTTTGGAACTAATAGACTAACAGTCAATTAGTGCACTAATGCATCCACTAGTACTTATCCATTTAACAGAATATTTCCTCATGAGAAACTCATGTATGTCAGTTCAGAGAAAGACCCAGTTGAGACTAGATTGTAAGGACAGTGTACTATCACTTGTATGATTTTACTCAGTTGTATAGTTCATGCATGCAATTAGGAACTGGACCTAGTTTGGATTGCGCAGTTTTGGAAGTAATGGATTCCCATTAATATGGGTTATTCAGCCATAGGAACTGTGCAAGGAAATAGGGGCTTGGAGAGCTACAGAATAGGCTAAGGAATTGGCTTGAGCTAGCTTGTGAGCTAGGAGATTGATTATACTTGTGTAGGGATTTTTTTTGTGAGAAAAAGAATTGTATTCTCATCTTGGATTTCTGATTTAATGCAATACAAATAGTAGGGGTTTTGAGCAATGGCTTTCCCTGGATACATCTTGTGTTATGTGCCATTGATTTATCTTCTTCTTGTTCTTATTGTTTTCATCGATCTATTGGCTTCCGCTAGTTGAAAGTAGAAGTAGATTCTTGTCCTTTGCTTTAGTAAATTGCATGAGCTTGTGAATCTATGGGATTTTTCTACAAGTCTCCCTCAATTATGTTATATATTTTCACCCTGAAACACAAGAGCGCATTCATAATCTAGAGCTCCAGGCATGCAATATCAGAGGTCAGGTGACCACAGAAGAGGTGGACACACAATTCAAGTGGATACCCAACCCATGCCTCACCATGGCTAGGGAGAATTTATATAGTCGCACCATCGAGCTCTCTTGGCATCTCAAAACCATGATCGACCTCGCACTACAAGAACAATCTGAAAATTACAAAGCACTGGAGGCCAAGTTAGACATGTTGAATGACAAATTTACAGTCTATGTGGAATCGATCCACTACAAGAACTTTGTTACAATGGATTCACCCCACTACGCCTTACCCAAGCATCACATCACCACTATGTAGGCCAGCGGCAGAGGCTCTTCGAGCATAAATAAATAGACTGCAGATGCATCCACCATCCACTAGGCTGTTGCGGACGCCCCAGCTGGTAGCTCTCCTGAGAAGCCCATCAAGTTGGAGGATGATCCTTCGGAAGACATTGCTTAATGACTCTCTGTGTTTATGGTACTCTTTGAATGTTTATGGAACTCTCTACATGTCTATGGAGCTCTCTACGTTTATGATACTCTTTTCACTATGGATTTTCCAGTCACTTCCAGTTCTCACCCTCTCAGGACATCAGACAATTTTTGTAATTTTTGTAAAATTGGCAAGCAGAAATTCCATCTCTCCTTTCAGCCCAGAGGAAGGGGCTCTTTTTGTATCTACTGTAAGAATTGTAAGAGGAATTTTTTTATCTAGTGTAAGAGTCTTATGCTCAAGACACCCCACCCTGAATGTAATTACCATCTTTTGAATTAAAAGAATCTTTCTTACTTGAAAAAAAAAACATTGTTTATGCTTATATTATTGATAATATTTTAATTGTAAATAATGCATACTACCACTATTTAGTTGATTCTCTTTGCATTAATATTTCCACACAGTGACATCTCTGAATAATGCCTTTCATTCAGCTATTGAGTATATACGATACATCCCTCCAAAAGAGTTGAAAACACATTACAATTAAAATATCCCTCCGCACTTCCCTCATTCCGCACAAATTCCTTACCCCCCTCATTTTGCACATGCATTTGTTCTCTACATAACCTCCGCACAACATGTTCCTAAATAAGAATTAAGAAAAAGATTTGTATATTTACAATTTTAATAAAAAAAGTGTAAATTTCTTTTTTTGTGGCATATATTGTTATTTTGTTTCATTTAAAAATGCTTTTGACATTGTGTGAAATGAGGATTGACATAAAATATTGCTAATATTTTAGTAAGTGGTTGACGTATACAATATTATTAGTAATATTTTAGTTGTAAATAATTCTTATCCTCGTATTTCCGAATATATTTTTGTTTAACCACTTATGCAGAAGTGCGTAGGAAGTCCATTATGCGGATAAAGTTTTCTTTGTGCAGATCTATGCACTTCGCACTAAAGGCTTTTATTTCTAATATTATTGATAACATTTTAGTTTTAAATAATATGTATATTCATATTCCCTTTTAATCGAAGATCACTTCAAAGATCTCAGCCTTTTATAGATATCAATAGTCAAAACTGCATTTCATTGATCAAAATATTTGTTTATGGTTATGTTTCTGAAATTAGGCACATGTGTGTAAATGTAGAGAAAGTTCATTGTGCGAAGGAAGCTTTCAAGCTCATTGTACGAATCTTTGCACTTTGCACTGAAGGTTGTCATTGATAATATTTTAATATTAAAACATAATCCATATTATTTGTTCGTAATAAGATTCTTTATGCTTATATGATTGATAATATTTTAATTCTAAATAGTGCATATCTTCGTATCTCAAAATATCTTTCATTGTGCGGATCTTTGTGCTTCGTACTAAAGGATTTTATTGCTAATATTTTAGTATTAAATAATTCATACTTGTTGTTTGCAATAACACCAAAGTAAGCATTGGACCTATACAATAATATTACTAATATTTTAGTATCTGCGTATCTCTTTTGTTGGAAGAGAACTCCGGATTATTATGTCATAATATAGAGGTACCTCTTGTTAATCAAGCACATCAATTTTCGGATCTTTGAGTAGAAGCCTTTTTATGGCAATTTTGTTAGAATAATGTAGAAATGGAAGAGTCTAGAAATGTGATAGTTTTCTTGAGTTGTCTTCTTAGTTATCAGGAAATTATGTAGATCTATGTGAGTTATAAGGTGTTGTTCTAGAAGTTATTGTTTTCCAATGTAATTGAGTTGTAGTTGAGTAAGGGAGTGCATCTTCCATGTTGTTATGTCCATCGATTCTAGTGATATCATAGTTATATAATGGGACACACTGTGATGTATTTGCAGTGAGCAAGTGTGAGTAGGCTTTGGCCTGAATTAATAAAAGAGTTTTGTTGTGTTAAACTCTGTGTTTTCTAATTAATTTTTCTGAAATTATGTATATGTGTGAAAGTGCGGAGAAAATTCATTATGCGGGGGAATCTTTCAAGCTTTCATGGTGCGGATCTCTGCACTCCCCACTGAACACTTTTATTTATAATATTGTAGTGATATACAAAGTTCTGCACAAGCTCGTGCAAAGAACTTGCAAATGCATCAATTGTCAAATCATTGACCAGAGCAGTGTTAGTAAAGGTCGATTTCATGGCTTTCAGGAGGGAAGAACTAATATTCCTTGGGAAAAATAATCCCAAATTATTTTGGAAGGAACTCTAATTGAAAAATATGCAAATTGGAAATAATATTACAGCTTCTAAATGGTTTGACTATGCAAGACAACTCGATGAGCAGGTTCCCAAGGTTGATCCTCCCCCCTTGGTCAACACTGATACTGAACTCTTCACGATACAAGAGGTAGAGATGGGTATCAAGAAGTTGGGTGTTGGAAAAGAAAAAGACTTAGCTGAACTCCAAGCATAATATCTAAAGAGAGGCTCAAAGATTCTTGCATCTCACATTACAAAAACCTTCAACAACATCATACAACAAGGGCTCCCCACAGATTGGACAACTAGTCTGGCAATACCTCTTTTCAAGAGTGGTGACGTCAATAATCCCTCGAATTATAGGACCATCATGATAAACGCTTTGTTTGTAAAGTTATTTGGAAGCATGCTAGAAAACAAAATTAGCAAGTGGGCAGAAGAAAGAGATAAGCGTGCTAAAGGGAAAGCAAGTTTTAGACCTAAACATTCCACAGTTGATCATTATATAACTTTAAGGCACGTCATTGAAAAAGTGTGGGAGAAAAAGGAAGAAGTCTTATGTTGCTTTGTTGATTTCAGAAAAGCATTTGACTCGGTTCCTAGGGATAAGCTTTGGCACAGAATGGAGGAACTTGGGGTTCCTAAACATTTGAGAGTAGTTGTGCATAAGCTGTATGAAGAGGTTAGAGTCAAAATTAGAACTTCAGCAGGCATTTCTGAAAGTTTTAGAAGCGATATCGAGGTCAAGCAAGGTTGCCCACTATCTCCTACCTTGTTTGGTTTATATATCGACAAGCTTGAGGAGTGGTTAAATTCACAAGGGGGTGATGGTATCTATTTGGGCAAGTTTGTTATAATGGTTATTTTATATCTAGATGACCTTATTCTGATTGCTAAATCGACTCTTGGTTTGCAAGAGCACTTACTATCCCTTGAGCATTTTTGTACAATTGTAGGGATGCAAGTTAATATCAGCAAAATGAAAGTAGTGGTCTTCTCTAAGAAAAGAAAAGATAACCAGCATAAGTTTTACTTTGAAGGAAACATTCTGGAAGAAGTTGCGGACTGCAAATACCTTGGGATTGACTTCAACAAAAATCTAAGCTGGAATGGTTGTCGAAAGAATAGGACTTTGGGGGGTTGGAAAGCATTTTATGCTTTTCAAAATAGGTGTGGAAACGCAGAGTTATGGGACTGGAACACCACCCAAACTCTTTTTGGGCTTCTAGTGATTCTAGTAATTGTCTATGGTTGTGAACTATGGGCCAATAGTACATCCAACATGCAGTGGAGACGAATTGAGAAAATTCAGAAGCGTTTGATTACAAACAAATTTAAGATTAAAAGTGCAATTCCTTATGATATCTTGCTAAGTGAAACAGGGACCGCTCCTACTAAAGCAATTGCTATGGTGCAAGTCATAAGGTATTTAAAAAAAATTGAGAAAATGGTAGAGGGTAGATGGCCTAAGGTTGTCTTTAATGATAGATTGTACAAGAGAAAAAAAACTTGGATGCAACAAAATAACAAATGGTCTAGTAAATGGGGTATTTGCTTGAACGTGTGTCCCATAAACAACAAAGAGATAAAAGCTTTTATTATGGGAAAGTTCCACAAGCATATTTGGGATAAGGAGCTAGGAAGAAAGAAAAATTATTATATTGAAGTGTTTAATCCCACTCATAGTCATCAACCAAAGGCATACATAGAGGCCAATATCTCTTGGAGAGCCAAAATTCTTATTGCTCAGTTAAGGACTAATTCTCATCAACTATGTTGTGAAATAGGGCACTGGAAAAGGCCAAAGGAAATATGGGAGGAAAGAGTATGCATTTTTTGTTCTTCCGAAAAAGTGGAAACAAAAAAACATTTCATTTTAGAATGTGAGGCTTTCAAAGACAATAGGGAAAGTTATGCAGATACATTGGCAACTAGCTCTTGGGATAATCTATTTAGCGAGGGGTTTGCCGAGAAGCTGGGAGCATTTATTTTGAAGCTTCGCAGAAAAAGGGCTGAATACATCAAGCAGATGAAGAAACAACCTGTCCCATAGGCTATCTTTAGCCTCGTGGATGTTAAAAATAATTTCTTTCTTTCTTTCTTTCATGTGGTTCATTTAATATTTTCCATCCAAGTGATTATTCGCGAGTATGGTACGCAAATCTTGGAATTCAACATTGAGTTCTAAGCCATCTAACATTAGGTTAAAAAATTATTCAATTAAGTCTTCATTAGATGTTTGATAGATATTTCATGTCAGCATGTGTTATTTGATTTGCATTTGACTTCTAATTAGTTGCAGAGTAGACTAAAAATTAAATTTTTATCTCTAAAGTAAAGTAAACAATATGAAAGTAATTCAATTTTCTTTTGAAATATTTTATTGCATTTATCTGGAATTTCATTGGATGCAGACTTTTTCTTCTTATTGTGTAATCATTGTTAAAATGTACTCCTTCTCCTGTGATAGATTGTACCAGTTAGAAACTGTAAATGACATCAAAAGAGTTGCTCGTTGTATAGGTTGATGCGTCAGTTCATAAATGCCAAAAACTTAGTGTTATTAAGGATGTTATGGTGTTATTAATGATGGTATGGAAGCCTGTCCCAACGCCAGATTTAATATTGTTTAAATTGAACACAAACTATTGAGAATTTTACAAAGTTATTACTTGAATTAAATAATTTGTAAAGCCATCCTAGAGTTTCATTTTTATATTATTATTTTTATATATTAATTATTTTTACACGTTAATTTTTAATCTTTCAAAAATAAGAAATAAAAAAATGATTTTGTGGTTATACATAAATAGAGTTATTTTTTTCAAAATGGAAAATTATGGTTAATGGTAAACTCAATAATGGACCAGTTCTATAATTAATAATTAGGTACAGGGAATATCACATTTGTTCTTTTATTTACGCCGTAAGGCATTTCCCTTTGAAAACAACTCCCCCAACGGCTACCGTGTCAATTCGTAGACCATCGATTCTATATGTTAGACGATTAAGAAAAAATTAGCCTTTGGATGATGTTGGGTGGAAGTTATTATTCGATAACTCGTCTTGAAAGTCGAAAAGGGTTCATATGTGTCTGCTGCGTTTGGCATGCCATCACAACCACTATGAAAATTTACTCTCTCCATCGTATTCGTCTTCAGTCCATTTTTCTCTTCACCCAACGGTCCATTTGAATGGTGACAGGAGTAGTTGAGTCTCTCATAAAATTGCATGGAGATGGATTGCAGATATTCTATGCAAACGCCCTGGATTATAACTGGTGCGCTCAAAGGTTGTTCTGGTATGTTCTATACTTTTGGATAAGCTCAGAGTGTTGCAGAATATGGTGTAATTTAGTGATCCTCGGTGATTCATTTTCTCTTTTTTTTATTATTGTTTTTTTATGTGGTTACAGTTCGTTTAGGGCATTAAAGAGACCGCGAGGTTTGGAAAAGGAGCTAATAGACTGTACGTGACAATCTATCTAGAGAGAGATCTAGTGGGTCAAACTTGGATCATCCGTGACGAACCCAGGATGGTATGAGTCCTTTCACATTTACTGTGCTCACAAAGCTGGCAATGTTGTTTTTAGTGTTAAATATGATAATCCAATTGGGGAAACAGTGGTTGGAAGAGCCTATGTACCTCTGAAGGATCTCCTAGATGGCAAAGATTTCGAAGATCATTGTCATTGACAACCCTTTTCGTGGAGATTGTTTGGAGCAGAGGAGGATCATGAGCTTTGTTGGAGGGATTGGCGGGATAGATCTGTGTGATGGAAGGTATGATACCCAATTTCATTCTTTGCTTAGGACTTTCGATTCTTTTCATCACGCTGATTTCCATCAGTCGAATTTCCCTGGTGGGGCGATTGATAAAGGAGGGTCTAAAGAACCCTGACATGATATTCATTCCAAGCTGTAAGGGCTTGTTGCTTGGGATGTGCTTTATAACTTTGAGCAGAGGTGGAGGAAGCAAGGTCATAAGGATTTTCTCTTTCCTCTGAGACAGTTTAGTGAGATCATTCCTCCTTCATGTGACATATGAAAATGACCAGGAGATTTGGAATGTTCAAGTCTTTAGATCAATCGATTGAGGAGTTGCATTTGAGTTTTCCTGAAACACCATAGGATGCAACTAGATCAGGGTTGGTTAGTGGAAAGGACTCTAAGATAGCAATGGGGGCTTACCAACCATATCATCTAGTAGTTAATGGGCTAGCCAGAGGGAAAATCCACAGTTTCAGGATGTCTCTGTGGTACGAACACATTGGATTGCTAGATAACCTGTTCCTTCAACCCAAAAGCCTAGAATGTATTAAGAAAGCGAACAAAATAGCAGAACGATACTGGGATTTATATAGCAGTGAAAGTTTGGAAAGTGATATATCGGGCCATTTGTTGATGTATCGTGTGGGTGTCACAAATGCTGGTGAAGTGACAAAGTTACTTAGCACAGAATTCTTTCCAAATACAAAGGCTTGGGAATTGGGCACCAAATCAGACTACCTACCACCTATTCTGACCACAAAGAGAGTTGGAGCAGTAGTGCTCCAATAGTTGTTTGGTCTTTTGAAACCCATATTATATTTAAAGCTCTTTTCCTTTCTTCCCATTGTTGGTATTTGCACTAAAATACAGACAGTCGTCTTTAGAACTCACACAAAGCTTGTGAAAATATCTAATCCAGTGAAAACTTTTTCCTTTTTCTCTTAATTTTATCTTTAGTCAAGCAGATTAACAGGAAAAATAGAAAACTAATATCAATCTGCATGGTAACATCTTGTGCAATAACCTAACAGGGATTGTTAGGCATTGACCTTTTGGTCAATAAAATCTACATACGATACCTATAGAGCTATGTTATTTATGTATTTGCAGTTTTTTGATAACACAGTGTTCAATATTTGGCATTCAAGTGGTATGTGAAGCTCTAATATTATGATTTTTGTAGTTGATATGTTTCATTATGGCATGTATTCGTTGTGTTTGTATCCCTGCCAATTGCACACACATCATTATTTCTTTTTCATTGTTATGTTCCAAGAAAAAAGAGTGAAGATTTGCATATCTTCTTTATGTAATTTGATATACTGAAAACATGACAAGGCTTTCTGATAACCTTTATGGAAATATGATAAATTGTGTTGGTTGAAATTAGGAAGTGGCTTATGTGGTGAAAATCACTAGTCACAATGAGAGCAAATATCTTTTATAAACATGGAGTTATATTTGAACTCTGTGTTTTGTCATCTTAAATCCAAAACCATTGTAAATGGTTATCAATAACAAGGACTATGAGTTAAGAAACCATATTTTTTGTTATTGGCTATATTTCTTGAGCTGCCTTCTTGCTTGGTTGGGTGTTTTTCGGGGGGAGTATATGTATCAACATGCATGACTCATGTGGTCTTGCATTGTGACAATCATCTTAGTTTTGTGTTTTATGACATGGGGATATTGCGCAAGATCTGCGTGCCAATCAAATCTACGATGCAAATCCCAAGGATTATCTGATATTTTTCTGTTTGGAAAAAAGAGAGGTAGAGAAAAGTGGTGAGTATATACCACAGGATCATCCGGAGGAAGATTATGCCTACAAGAGAGCTCAAGAAAATAGACATCTTATGATTTATGTGCATGCCAAGATGATGGTAAGAACTCCCGAGGTTAGTGCATCACCAAATTCCAATTTTCTTTACTTCCTTTCTTCAACAACATCATTTTTTGTAAATGCTTGTCATTTTATTTGGGTTGGACCTTGGTTTAGCTGTAGATTAATGTGGGTCTACCATAATTAGCATGTCTACTAATTTACGATGACTACTCTAGGTTGGGTTTGGTTTTCCAACCGTTCATGCTTGGAGATCCATGAAAGCCCCGAATATCATGTAAAGGTTTGTAAGGATAAGGTTACTGCATAAAAAAGGGAAAGAGAATGTCTTGGAAAAATAGGTTTAAACATGTGTTTGAGTTTGCATAGTTCTAACTTGTTTGTTATACACTATGAAATACACTAGAGTGTGGGGGCTCTAGGAACATTCACTGTGTTTCTGGGTACATTGATTTTGCCAAGGAACATGGGTAGGAACCAAATCACCACATTTTGGTAGTGTCCGGAAGTACCCTGTATTAACTTTAAGAGATACAGAAAAACAAATTATCTTAAAGGATCTCTCCTTAAATTCTAATTCCACTTTATATAAACCTTTGTACACCTCATCCAAACTTAGCCTTGTTATTGATTTTATCAAGTCAAGAACCATACCACTTGTGCTAAGTATCACTTGAACTAAGCTCCTTTTACATTGAACATTATGTCTCATTAATGTTCTGTATATATTTACATTTTGGAATTTTGATAATTAAGAAAGTTCTTAATATGGGATCCATTGTCTTCATTGACAATCTTTTAACTTTGGATGTACCTCCATACACTTTAGGATGGATTTCAATGTCATTGGTAATTTTTAAATTCTTGTTGTCTTCATATGCCCCAGTATGCATCTCCATATCTCGTTTAACAATCCTTAAAATTTATAGATGTGGAGCAACATCCGCACATCCCAAAATTTTGGTGGAACCCATTGTAATATTTTTGTCTTCATTTTATTATATTGTCCTTGCATACCTCTTGCTCTATAATTTTTGTTCTGAAACTTATAAACTTTTCAATGTACTGATGGCATGAATCTGATTTTATATGCTTCAATTTTAGTCTCGTGTGGATTTTTCTCAAGATTATATTCTCTCTTCTGACACCTTGCTTGTTTCTTTTATGTAGTTGATGATGAGTACATTATTATTGGATCAACAAATATGCACCAACATTCCATGGATGGTGCAAGAGACTCTAAGATAGCAATGGGGGCTTACCAACCATATCATCTGGAATTTAATGGGCAAGCCAGAGGGAAAATCCATAGTTCAGGATGTCTCTATGGTACGAACACATTGGATTGCTAGATAACTCGTTCCTTCAGCCTGAAATCCTAGAATGTATAAGGAAAGTGAACAAAATAGCAGAACAATACTGGGATTTATATAGCAGTGAAAGTTTGGAAAGTAATCTGTCAGGACATTTTTTGATGTATCCTGTGGGTGTCACAAATGCTGGTGAAGTGACAGAGTTACCTAGCACATAATTATTTCCAGATACAAAGGCTCGAGAGTTGGGCACCAAATCATACTACTTGCCACCCATGCTGACCACATAGAGAGTTGGAGCAGTAGTACTCCAATAATTGCTTGGTCTTTCGTAACCCATACTATATTTAGAGCTCTTGCCCTTTCTTCCCGTTGTTGGTATTTTCACTAAAATATAGATAGTCGTCTTTAGAGCTCACACAAAGCTTGTGGAAATATCTAATCCGGTGAAAACCTTTTCCTTTTTCTCTTAATTTTCTCTTTAGTCAAGCAGATTAACAGGGAAACTAGAAAACTAATATCAATATGCATGGTAACCTTTTGTGCAATAAACTAACAGGGATTGTTAGGCATTGATATTTTGGTCAATATCATCTACATTCGATACCTATAGAGCTATGCTATTTATGTATTTGTAGTTTTTTTATAACGCAGGGTTCAATATTTGGCATTCAAGTGGTATGTGAAGCTCTAATATTATGATTTTTGTAGTTGATACATTTCTTTATGGCATGTATTCGATGTGTTTGTATCCTTGCCAATTACACAGACATTGTTATTTCTTTTTCATTGTTATGTTCCAAGAATTGGCATTGCTATTTATTTTTCATTGTTATGTTCCAAGAAAAAAGAATGAAGATTTTCATATCTGGTTTATGTAATTTGATATACTGAAAACATGACAAGGCTTTCTTGTGACCTTTATGGAAATATGATAAATTGTGTTTGTTTAAATTAGGAAGTGGCTTATGTGGTGAACATCCCTAGTCACAATGAGAGCAAAGATCTTTGATAAACATGGAGTTATATTTGAACTCTGTGTTTTGTCATCTTAAATTCAAAACCATTGTAAATGGTTATCAATAACAAGGATTGTAAGTTAGAAACCATATTTTTTGTCATTGGCTATATTTCTCGAGCTACCTTCTTGCTTGGTTGGGTGTTTTCTAGGTGGAATATATGTATCAACATGCATAACTCACGTGGCCTTTCATTGTGACAATCATCTTAGTTTTTTGTTTTATGACATGGGCGATTTGTGTGTTAAGTAGGGAGGGATATAATTACTTAAGGGTTATAGAGTTGTTTTGGTGATTGAAAGTTCTTGTATACATTGTAAGTATATCAATGTTGTCTCAAAATTGAGTAAACTACATTCATACTCGATAACAATTTCCTTCTGTTGGTTATAATTATAAATTTTGTTTGTATATTCCAAACAAATCTACGATGCAAATCCCAAGGATTATCTAGCCTTTTTCTGTTTGGTAAATAGAGAGGTCGAGAAAAGTGGTGAGTATATACCACAGGAGCATCCGGAGGAAGATTCTGACTACAAGAGAGCTCAAGAAAATAGGCGTTTTATGATTTATGTGCATGCCAAGATGATGATAGGTAAGAACTCCAGAGGTTAATGCATCACCAAATTCCAATTGGCTTTACTTCCTTTCTTCAACAACATCATTTTTTGTAAATGCTTGTCATTTTATTTGGGTTGGGCCTTGGTTTAGCTATAGATTAATGTGGGTGTACCATAATTAGCATGTCTACTAATTTACCTGCACTCTGCATTTGCATGGTCAAATCAACCAACTTTGCATATATTTTGTTTGTTTGTGGGTGGGATCTGTCTCCTACAAAAAACGTATATACCTTATTTCTAACATCAATCCAACTACAACCAGGGGGCTTCTTCAACCCTCTGTCATTCATAATTTTTCTCACCTTTGCAAATCCATCCCACCTGCCACCTGTAGCATAGACATTTGCTAGAAGCACGTAATTTCTGACATTTCCAGGCTCTATCTCAAGAAGGTGTCTTGCTACTTGCTCCCCTAGCTCTATATTGCAATGAATTTTGTAGGCAGCAAGAAAAGTCCCCCACAGATATGTGCTAGGTTCTAATGGCATCTTGTAGATGAAGTCCCAAGCTTCATCCAGTCGTCCAACATGACCAAGGAGATCAACCATACAGGCATAATGCTCCACTCTCAGTGTGATATGATACTCTTGAATCATGAGTTTGAAGTGTTGCTAGCCTTCATTCACCAAGCATGCATGACTACATGAAGATGACACCCCAACAAAGGTAATAGGATCTGGTTTCACACCCTCATGTTGCATTAGTATAAAGAGATTGAGGGCTTCCTCACCATGCCCATGCATTACATACCCTGCAATCATAACAGTCTATATGACCACGTCTCTTCGATTTATAATGTCAAACACTCTACGTGCATATTCTACACTCTCGCATTTTGTATACATGCTTATCAGTGCACTCCCTACAATAGCATTTATCCCAAATGCTCGTCTGATTATGTAACCATGAATCTCTTTACCATGGTGCAATACCGCTAAGTGAGCACATGTTGGAAGAGCACTCGTAATGGTGAAGGTGTTCAGATTTACGCCTACTAACTGCATTTCATGAAAGAGTTTCAATGCTTCAACATTGTACTCATTCTTGGTACACACTCCAATCATCCTGGTCCATAGTACAACATATTTCTCAAGCATTCTAACAAATATATGGCATGCATTATCTATTCTTCCAAACTTGGAAAATAAGTTCAAAACCTCAGTCCGATAACAACATTTGACTCAGCCAATTTGAATCAGAGCCCCAGATGCAATACATGCAGAGAATATTTGCCACGATGATGGAAATCGGTGCAATGCTTGCTTTCTGCATTCGAAAAAACATCACCCACTTTGAACATACCCTGCAATTAGTGCAATCCATGATATCACATTCAACTCAATACCTGCCAACTGCATTTCATGGAAAAGATCCAAGGCCTAGTTACAATATCCATTTTTAGCATACCCTGCCACCATTTAAGTCCCTGTTAAACACTTGCTTGCATCTTCTACAACCATGCATTTGCTATACATATCGATCAGAGCATTTTAAACAACTGTCTTTCCTACAACCCCTTCTTCTTATTTGACTATGAATCTCCTTGCCCTGCCGCAGATTACCCAAACCAGCACAAGCCTTCAACACACATGGAAAGACAAAATTGCCATATAGCATACCAGTCTCTTGCATTTCGCAATACAGCTTAAAGGCCTCCTCATAATCACCACGGTTGGAAAAACCTGCAATCATAGCAACCCATGAAGGCCCGATTCGTTCAATAATTTTGTCAAACACTAGTCGTGTATCCTCTATTCTCTTGCACTTGGCATACATGGAAATAAGCTTAGTTTCTAGTATTCCATTTGGTTCAATCCATTCAAACCCATGTTGGTGTGGACTATTTTTTCTTCTGAAAAAACTTTCATCTCAATACAAAGTTCCAAGAGGGAAATATAGGTGTCTAAATCGACTATAGCGTCGTTTAAATGTTCCAAAGATTCCTTCAATTGACCCTTATTACAAAGTGCTCTCACCTCAACAGAAACATCATTGGCCTATGGCTCTGGAATTTGATTTTCATAGGGTTCTTCATATAGTGTCGCAATCACAAGGGTAGCTGCGGAGACAACATTTGTTTTCAGATCATGAATAACAGAAGCCATGGGGAGCCCAAATTTAGAGTTGTAAGAGAGGTGAGTAAATTGGACTAGATGATGTGGAAGACTTGCATATGGTACTAACAACACTGCCATGATCCTATTGTTGCTGCTCAAAATTAGAGTAGTCTAAAAACACCTGGAAAATAATGGTTTTTCCTGGGCAATTTTGAAGAAATTTGGCAGAAAATTTTGGAAGGTGTTTTCACTTGGAAAATAATGTATTTTTCTGTGAATTTTGATGAAATTTGACACCATACATCAAATAGATGAACTAAGTATATTTTGCTCTTCAATATTTATACTTGAAGCATTGGTAGGCATTACATTTCTCAAGGCCAAATGCCAACTATATCTGGAAACTACAAGCTAGAACCTCATGCACCTAGGGAATTCCTTAATATCAAAAAATTTGGATGCAATGTACTTTTATTTCACTTACAAAATGATAATTAATAAATTTTATTACTGAATAATCATGTAAGTCCCTTAGAACACAACACTCTGTAATCTTATGTTGTGGGCTTGATTTTTTAAATTATATTCTTTATCGCTCTATATAACAACTCACATGGAGATAGTTAGCAACTCTGCCGTTGATGTTGTGGATTTTCAAGAACTCCTGCAGACCCACACATGTTCTAGAATTTATCCATTACGCTCGTTATATATTAACTATAGGCAAAGAACAATTTTGAGTTGTGTTTCTTTTATGTGACAAGCCCAATAATTTTGTTATCTAATCATAGTGTTGAAACTAAATTTTGTGATATTCCTTATGGCCAAGGATAATTCTCTAAGGTTGTTACAGATGAAGGTGGTCAGAAACACTTCTCCACATGGGAAGACATTACGCATTCATGTGTGGGATTTTTTCTTGTCAAATTATAGATTGTATTCTGACCTTGAATTATTTACAGAATTCACCACGGAGACTAATGTTAAGTTGTTGAGAGAATTGTTTGAAACTGCGGAGTCAGGAACAGGTTCCATCTTCCTCAAGAACTACACTGAAAATGTAAGATATGTTTTTGGATTTCAATGAAATCTGAAGAAAATTCACTCTAAAAATATCTGTTTAAATCTCTGCTTTCTGTGTTTGACAACTGCAGATGGGAGTTGCGCAATTATATGGAAAGACAATTTTTCTTCTCATTAGTGTCATGGATGAACTCCATTTCAGTCTTTGACGAAAATATATTCGAAAATAAATACCAATGATGACCTGGAAATCCTTTCGATATCAAATAGATGAACTAAGTATATGGTGCTCTTCAATCTTTATACTTGAAGCATTATTGGATATGTGGCCCAGCATGTGGATTTTGTTTATACATGTTTTTCTTGCCTTGTGTTATGGGTGATTTTGATGATAAACAGGTTGAGGATAGGCTCCCACATGCATTTTTTCAGACATTATTCCAGCCCCTTTCAACATAACATTGACTTGGCTTATGCTAGGTCATGTTATCATCTTTCAAAATTTTGTATTGGCTACCATGCCCATGTTGTAATTTCTTGTTGTAGCCTTCATATCATGAAGATTCCACATTTCCTTGTTTTAGGAAGACATGTTTATGTAAATAAAGAGCTAATATGGCTCCATCGATTGTATGGTTGCACCTAGCTCTTATAATTTTTCATGTTATAGTAGGTGGAAGAATAAGCTCTCTAGCATGAATCCTATTCTCTAGGTCTTTGTATTGTTCTTTGTCATGGTAATAAATGTTGATTGAATGATCTTGGACATTGTAAATATATAATTTTGAAACATTATAATTTTGTGCAGAGATTGCATCTATTTTACAAGACACTTCAAGCTACTAGTTCCTTTTCTACCACCTTACGACGTTTTCTTTGCAACATCTGGTGCAAATGCTAGTTACATCATCTAACAAAAAAATCTCACCATGTAGTGGAGTAGCTAATGTGAACAAACTTCCTTAGATGACATGGAGCAACATGAGCAACATTTGGAATATTAATTTACTATTATTATGGGATACTGGTGAGAATTAACGAGCATTCAAAGAGGAGTTACAAGATAATTTCAACTTCTTGAAATTTTTTATTCTTTTATTTGTTTTACTCAATAACAGAGTGTCAGGTGCAACCAGGTTTCTTTTTTAGGTTAGTCTCTATTAGAATATTTCTTAATTTGCATTTATTTTTGGAAAGTTGCATTGGTTGTTTTCTTTCCTGTAAAAGTAACTTTTATAGTAGTTGATAATGATCTCATCTAAGTAGAGATATTTGGTCACATATTGCTTTATCTCTTCTTTTCTTTGAATAGTGTGTCCTCTCTAGTTTATGTGTAGGAGTGTTTTTCTTTTCATGTATTCAAAAAAATGCATCTTTCTAAGGAAAGCATTGAAAAAAATACATGAACACCACCATACAACAGCTATAAAGAGAGTAAGAACTCTCATAAAGTTGTGATAAAAAAAAAATCACATTTCACATTGCAGATACAATTTCTCAGTGCACCCATGAGAAGCATGAAAGTTCTTGAACCAACTGGATTGGTAAATAACACATTAAAAGAAAGTTTTTTTAACTAATAACATTTAACAAAAATTAATTACATCATAAAACTACAAAATAAATTAATAGCTAAATCAAACTAAGCAGTAACACTAGCTATGCGACCTTATTTCCTTTCACATCCTCTTTCCTTTTCTATTTCTATTTTTGTACCTTCCTCACTATTTGAATTTTTTATTATTTTTACTTGGCCCATTTATATTTGTTTAAAACTTGCAAACACAAAAATATATGCTTTTGAGAATTTTATTATTTTTAGTTACCCTATTTGTATTTGTTTAAAACTTGGAAACACAAAAATATATGCTTTTGATTTGATGGTCGAGATGTTTTGAGTTTGCATTAGTTCATTTTTATATTACAAATTATTATAAGGTTTTCTAATATTTAGGAAAAACAATTTATTAAATCAACTAACCATTTAACCATCTCTCATTGTTGCCACCTCATGAATATGATTGATGTTCTCAACCATCAAAATTGGAAGTGGCAAGACTGTGACAAGGTAATGTACGTTACTATTATGAACCTTGCATGTGTAAATAAGTGTGAATGGTCAAAAGCGGTCAGAATCTGGGCAAAAAAATTTCAAGAAATCTTGTAGTAGTAGTGTTTGAATCATGTTTTTGATAGTGGAAATAGATTCAGCACCATGAAAAACCTCTAAGGCACCCAAAATCTTGAAATTTGACAATAGTAACAGTAATTTGAGATAGAGGTCAGACACCCAGCAGACAGCGCTCACCAAAACTCAGAAACAGATGTGAGAAAAACCCTAAAACGTAGAAATCACATGTTCTGACCTGGTTTTTCATGAAATCACACTTTTTGGGCTGAAAGCTGCATTCTGAAGCCCAGATCGCAGCTTTTGGGCTGAAAACTGTGATTTCTGTTCTAAGACTCCTGGTCTGCAAATTTCAAAAAAAAAATTGTTGCCTTTGTCGCGGATGGTCCCTGTGACCTGCGGAAACGACCAGAAAGCTTGCGGAAGTCAGAAATTTATCAGATCTAAGGTTAAAACACTAGGAAACATTAAGAGAATTGAAAAAAGAAGAAACCCTAAGCTGAAAACCAAAGGTCACCCAGGTTTCTGGATCTGAAGTATAGAAGCCAGTGGAGTCGCTAATTTGTTGTAGTGTTTTCTTCTCAATGATGTACGAAAAGAACCCACTTAAGATTGTGGATGACAAAAAATCTCAACAATAGAAATGACTGCTAAACATTGTAGATCTGCAGCTATTGATAGAAACAAAACCTGCCAAAATTCTGATCTATGTTACGATCATAGTTAATCAGTGAAAGAAAGAGTAATAACCCCAAACATCCAATAGAAACCAAATATGTAAAGAATAATTTTATAATAACACCTGTGAAGAGAACATATAAATGTTACCAAACCCCCTCTATGGGATGGGTTCTTGACTATCCTCAAACGTCTTCAGCTTCTGTAGAGTCTCTCTCCTCTATAATGTGTAAACCCAACAAAAAATATGGCGTGCAACAATGAAAATAATAAGAGTTACGACAATGAGTGCAACAATGAAAATAATCAAAAGTGAATAATGAATGGAAAACACTTCTATTTATAACAAAATATTGAGTTATCCTCGAATAATGAGCAATAACAAAATATTATTGATCCCATTCTTGGAATAACCACTTGGAATATTTTATTATATTTGTTTAGGAGGGAAAAAGTATTTAAACTTTTATTTAGAAATAATAAATAAATAAATGATTTATTTATCATCTCGAGGAATTAGTTAAGAAATAATAAGCAAATAAGGATTTATTTAATTATTCCTAAGGGATTTAGTCAAATTTAACAAATAATAATAATTAGTTAGTGATTAATTAATTATTCTTATAGAAAAATAAGATAAATAATGATTTATCTGTTTATTTTTCATGATTGGGTCAAATTTAACAAGGAATAATAATAAAACAATGGTTTAATTAATTATTTCTAGAAGAAAATCAAATAAATAGTGATTTATTTAATTATTCTTCATGGGTTTAACTATAAATTACTTAACAAAGGTGGTTTATTAAGTAATTTCTCACAGTGAAAACAATTTTACTATGGTAAAACTGGCTTTACATGGTGTACTTCGATCCATCTAGTAAATTAGGCTAGATGATCAATTTTTTGTTGATAACAGATTGCCTCCCAATGTACAAGTGTTAAGAGCAAAACATATGACCGAAGTACATTGTAAAGACACAATCAATTAGACAACACAGGGGAGTCAAGGAGAGAGAGAGGGAGACCAATGAAGCTGAATCTGAGAGAGGATAGTGACAGAGGGGGCGAGACTAATGCAAGTCTCCTTTTATGTTTGTGGTGCTGGACCTCAATGAGGCGGGGGAGGCATACCCATACCTGCCGAGATAACTTAGTACAAAAAATAATGGTTAGCCCAAAAATATAAAACTGAGTAATGAAGTATATGTTGAATGGTACATGACATGCTGGCATAACAGAGCCATAAACTAATACAATGTGTCCCATATGCATAATTCACCTGGTAAAAACATGAGCCAGGAATGAATACAATAATATCTGATTACATGAGATACAAAGCCCCTTCCCTCAAAAAATGGGTGGGAGGGAGGGTGGAACAACCGGAGAAGCCCTGTTGAACAAGGAAGGGCTCTGCAAAACTGAATGGATCATCTGGAGGAGACGTGCATGCTATGAACACTGTGATCGATAAGAACCGAACCCATCAAATCTATGGAACTGCATCTGAGGCTGTAGCATAGTAGATATACATCCATGCATGTGGGAGACTACCTGAAGGGCCACCCCCTCATGAGGTTTGAAACATCTCACACACACCGGGAATCACTAGGACAATCTGCCGCATCACTGTACCATCAAGTGTATGGATCACGAACATGAAACAACCAAGTCAAAGGGAAATAATGAGACCCTCTGCTTGATCCAAGGCACCGAACAAGAATGGAAGTTGGAACCGAGATACACCGCCCTCTAGTCATTCTTTTGGAATAAATGAGTTGATGTCGACAGTATAGGGCCCATGATAGATGAGGCAATGAGGATCCACAACTAAAGCTTGAGGGAAAATAGTAATGTGACTGATAGACTGACACTAGAGAAAATGGGGAAATGGGACTGAGGGACAAACAGACGACTACCCTTGTCAGAGCATAAAGTGCATGGTTGACTTGGCAGCAACTGACTCAACTCTAGAGGGGATGGGGACAGTATGACTGGAGGCCAAAATGGGCAACACAAGATGAATGATATGCAAATATGGATGGAATACTGTGACATGAGATGATGGGACATGAAATAGACTCCAAGAATGTAAGGGTGACTCATCGCAGATGCTCTGAACAAGGGTGACTCGATGACGCTGCCACACAGACTAGGCCTGGTGGGGACCATGAAAACATGAGTAAATGATGGTTACTCATGATGAAAATCGACATATGGTACGACAAGTATTTAGAGGAGGTGGACCTCAAATTACAAGTGTCACTTTATGACGAAAGTCGATTTTGAGGGGTGACGAAGTGACCTTTCTTGGAAAAATGGTTTCCTAGTGAAGTGTCAAATCATCAATACTAAGGAAGACCCAATCTAGAGCTCAGTGAGAGAATTCCAACAATACTGACAGTTCATAAAATTGAGCTATGGTCTAGTCGCAATATGCGATAGAAAAACTATGGGTTTTCCTATAAAAGGGTGTTTTCCCTCCAATTTGAGATGAGGAGAAGGCCCTAAATCTTATGAAGATCATAGCATAAAAACCTACCATCGGAATCAAGATCTACAAATTTCAGGAAAGTGGCCTTACTTGTCTAAAAATGGCCTTAATGCTTCTTGGAATGATGGTTCCTAGTGAAGAATTAAGGGAAGAGGAAAATGAGAATAAACAACTAGAGGAGGTCTAGAATCATTCTCATCCACTAAGTCAAACATGGGGACTACGTGGAAATAGAGTAGAATATTTGAAGATATGGTATCAAACATCTATGATATGTGATGTGCATATGGCTCGCCGAAGAGGCCTTTAGTACAAACTATCCAAGGAATGGGAGGATAATCGACCATACCTAGATCCAGTGGGATCTAGGCTGAGACTTAATTGCGAAGATGGCCAGGGGAAAAGCATCATGCCCCCAAGCATGAGATGCTAATCTGGTATGCAAAGGTGGGAATGATGCCCCCTAGCAGGAGGAGTGTGTGGAGCGCCATTATGTGTTGAGTGCTCGAAAAAGGGATTCAAGCACCTTGTCCCAACTTGGCAGGAGATCCTCCAAAAGGGGATGTAGGGGCCTATGTGCCCCCCAATATGCTATGGGTACACTAGATGTATTTAGAACTATGGGCTCCAAACACTTGCATGATACATAATATTATTATGTATTTTATATGATAATTATGGTTCGCCATTTGTTTTGTTTATGGTTGTCTTATGTGGTATACATGTGATAAATTCCAATCTAGAATGTTATTTGCAATGGTATCTACATAGTGATTTTGGGCTCTAGGCACATGACTGAAAGTAATGGTTTCAAATTCACGTACCAATAGCTTCACTCATAGATATTTTCTAAATAGGACTTGGTTATGCACATGATACACACCATTCAATTGCATGACAAGTAGCAAGGAATCTAAATGAACATGAAGATGAAGGATGCGATGAGCAAGGGCATCGACTAACAAACCTATCACTACATCATATTCGGCCTGATTATTGGTGGCAAATCCAATGCACACGTCGTTTGAAAGGACTAATGTATGCAAGGGGGTAAAAATGGCCCAGGCTGCTGAGGCTAGATTCTGGGAGAAGTGACTTGCACCATCGGCATGACTGATATACAGTGTGGATGATGGATCCATCTGAAAGGTGCAAAAGACAATGAATGAGATGATGCGATCTATCTAACTTCATGGCAAAAATAAAGACACGCAAATCAATGGGATGTGCTATGAGCAAAATTTCTTAAGGTAGAGCGCATTGAGAGAATTAGGAAGGAAATAGTCTTCAAAATCATCTAAATAAATGCCCCCCTTACTCAAGTGTAGGGGTAATCAGGGGTAAACATAGCTTCCATGGTGTCCTCATCAGGCTGGGAGATGGGCGGACGGGAAGAAGACTGACTACATGATGCGATGGCATTACCTGGTGCATCAACCTGAGGAATAAGGTTCACATACGCATCATCTTGAATGACAGATGGTGGACTGGTAGACAAAGGGCCTACTAATTTTGAGACCTCAGATTCTGTCGAAAGAGGTTTGATAAAAATGTGCACAGCAACCTCAAAAAAAATTTCCGACGAGGAACTCAAGGATGACGATAGGTAAAGAATGGGGCCTGTGGTGTCCGTCATCTCGACATCGGGGGGAGGGATCACAATAGAAGGGCCAAAGTTTCCCTGTTTTGGTTGACTGGTGGTACCAGAATCCATAGGTAGAGGAGCAAAGGTTCCACTATGAGTGGCCTCGTAGTCACGAATCACCCCAAGGCAATTGCGAAACTCATCGAGACGAGGGAAACAATGGGAATAATGACCATGAAGATCACAAAGGGCACAAGGGTGGTTTGTGCAAAGCGTTTTGAGTTTCCTAGGTGGGACTGGAATGTTAACATGGACTTCTGTAATATTTGACTCAAGGAACGCTTCACAAACCAAAGGTTTAAGTTGAGGAAGCTCAGGACAATTGTTGGTGGCGTTCCCAACGACTTCACACAAATCGCATGGGGGTGTCAGCTTTGGGGCCTTAGGGGATGGAGGAGCTTGGGGAGCCTTGTCCTTCAAATATTACCTTTTGGCTTTGCCCCAATGGCCAGATGCTTTTGCAATAGGAGTTGGTTCCTATTGAGGTTGTGATGGGATTGAAGCAGCAACAGGGGTCATGGAGACCGGTTGAACCGGGGTCAAAGCGTGATATGATCTTGGTTGACCAGGTATACTGTTTGCATGGGGATCAATGTACCATACTAGGATCCTGAGAGTCATGTTAGGAAGAACCAATGAAGCCATGACAGGTACAAAAAAAATTCCTAGAAGGGGGAATAAGAAAGGTATTTGGCCGACAGGATAATGTCCCGGCGGAATAACTCCTGGATGGTTAAGACTTGCAGGAAAAGTTCTTAGAGGGAACATAGGAGAGGCACCAAAAAATGGAGGAGGTCCTAGGGGAGTGGGTCCAGAGGGTTCAGCTGGAAGAGCAACAATAGGATGCTGAGGAGCTGGTTGTTGATCAGGTGTACCAAACTGCTTAAGGGTATCCCGTGACGCTTGTAACATGCAAACACTCATGGAAGTAGGTTCAGAAATGGGAAGGGGAGGACCAGGGAAGGCACCCAACAATGAGCAATCCTTATAGACTCTGGACGAGACACAGGTGCAAGGATTTGAATACTGGTTGTTAGATGTCGACGAGATGATGGACTCGGGGGAGGTCACGGATGCCGGCTCGTAGTAAGTCAAATGATTAATGGTAACAATCTTCCCTTCATGGGGGAAGCACATCTTGCAGAACACCACAAACACGACAACTAACATGGCATATGTGTAACTACGACTTAAGAGGATGTTGTAATTCAAAGGGGCATTAATGACTTCGATATCGACATGGGCAGTCTTGCCCACAAGGGTCACTGGACAGTTGCGGTACATGCCAAGGGGCTGGGAGGAGTGTCCATCCCAAGCACGCAAGGTGATGATGGACGGGGACAACTCAGGTGACTTGAGTTGTTTCCAAACAGTAGCGGACATCAAACAGGTGGATGCGCCTTCGTCAATAATGCATCTAGAGATGATGGCATTACAGACTCTAACTGGTATTTGGAAAGCAATAGATGAAGGCAATGGGGAATGCTCTGATGTATCAATTGGGAAGACAATCAAATGATCATCGGAAGGATCCACTGCACCCAAGGCAGTTAGTAGATCCTTCTTTTGGGAAGGGCATGACTGGAGGACTTCCAGTGTCGACATGGTGGCAGGTGATTGTGCCAAGTCATCTACTATACTGTATGTATGGGCAGCTCTGTTAGAAGTTGCATTACGGCGTAATGGTCCCTTTGGGATCTTGGGAATGGCCTCAACTTTGGGTTGAGGGATCTGTAAAGGACCATTTGGTGTCGTAAGAGGCTCAGTGGACACTTTGGTTTTAGACTTGGCAGCTGACGAAGTGGAGGGCTTGTCATATTGATGCGACCAAGTTTGTAGGTTGATATTGGAGGGGTTAACCTCATCAGAGTTCATCATCAGGATCTGGTAGTCACCGGGACCAGAAGGTTGGGGGAGGTGGGTTGCTTGACCTGGTTGGGGTTGAGCAACAACAAATCCTTGCTGAGGGAAAGGATTTGTGAGCACGGCCAGTTGAGGTGGCACAGGATTCTAAGGCGATTGTTGACCTCGAGAAGCTGCTTGAGCTTCCCACATTTGGCGCATTTGGGGTAAAAGAGGACACTCGTGTATAATGGCCTTGTACACCACAACATGCACAAGGCTCGTTCATATGAATAGCCTTGTTCTTCTTGGGTTGGCCGCCCTATTGCTGGTTATTGGTCTTAGGCTGGCTCCCCTAGGGTTCACTAGGCTGGCTACCTTGGTTACCCCGGTTACCCTTATTACCCTTCCCCTTATTCTTTTTCTTCAAATTCTAGGGATTGGTATCACTCTACTACGCAAACACCTGGCCCTGAGGGGGCGGTGGTTGCTGGGGCTGAGGATGCATGGGATGTTGCGGCGCTAATGCTTGAGGGGCTGGAGCGCTAGGCTATGCATAAGAAGGAGCAACAGTTTGGTAGATGGGTTGGGGCCCTGGAAACATGTTGCTAGCAGGAGGGGCATAAATTTTGGAGGAACTGGTGCCCCCCTACGGATAGCCATAACTCTGCTGAGAATATGGCGAAGAGTGTGAAAGGGATCCAACGATACCTTCAGCGATGTGAGATGCCCCCAGTGCATTGGCACTTCCACGACAAGAAAGGTTTGGAATGATGGTATAGACATAACCGGATTGAGCATAAATCAGATCGTATCTCAAAGCGGTCTAGAGAGCTTCTTCCTCAGTCTGAGGAAAATGGGACACGACATCTTTTTTGATGGGGGATAAAAGGCTCTTAAGAAACCAATATAGATAGACATGGTCTTCGAAAGGCAGGGCACACCATGTGCTCCTCCTTCCACGCCACTCTTGAACATGGTCAGAAAGGCAACTGGCAGAGGACTGACAAATGTGGTCAATAGCTCGGTACGTGTGTCATACCAAAGAGGTAATTGGAAATATGATAAGAACGCTTTAGCAAGCATCGCGAAAATGGAATGAGAGGTGGAGGGCTAGTCTACATACCATTTTGCAGTGTCTCCAGTGAGCATGCGTTGGAAGAGATGAAGACGAATGGAGTCATCAGTTATGAAGTTAGACGAACACCACATGTGGAAGGATCGAACATGGTTGGTAGGATCCTCTCCAGCAATACCCTCGAACTTTGGGATGTTTGAGGGAAGCTTAGTCGACATAGAGGGCCAACTAGCATCATGGTGTATGGGGTTGTTTATCAATTGGTTAAGATCCGGTAGACTTAACCCAGCCATAAAGGGGAGCATGGGGGTTGTCGGAACGGTTCCTGAGACTGTTCCACCTTATGTGACCATCGGTATAGAACTGGAGCCACCACTAGGTTGGGTTCCTGCACCAGTTGTGGGTCCAGACATGGTGACGATATGCAGTGAAGGAGGCTCAGAATCAGATGAGGAATCAGAAGGACTAGGAGAAGAGTCGGTATGGGGACTCATAGGGCTATGAACTCTAACCCGACGGGGAGGGGTAATACGCCCAAATAGAAACTGGGGGTGAAGGCCTAATAGTCTTCGCGACACCTGCCTTGGTGGTGCAATGATGGAAGGAAACACGAAACACAAAAATGGTGAAGGGAGATCAACAATATATCTTTTGTCTCTGATGCGGTGAGATAAATTTATTATGTTAAGTCTTGGCTTAGTGGTGTAAACCAAACGCCCTTCGCTTAAGGTGTGCTTGTGTGTGAAAGTGTATTAATTGATTAAGCCCAGATCATGTTTGTAAAAAAGAAAAAAGCTTGTTGCAAATAAACTTAAATAAATAATAGAAAATAAACAACAAAACGATTAAATAAACCCCACCCAAACTGGGTTTGCAAACACTGTACTGCTTGGTGGCTAAACCAATGGAAAATACATTGAAACATTCAAGAGATCTGAATGTCAGTGTGACTGGGATCAAGTGACTCTAAGCTTCTGGAAAGTGGTGCAGGAACAACAAAAAACCTAAGGGGAATATCACTGCATAAAGATAGGGAGATGGGTGAAACACCTTGGGCAACCAATGGGACCCTAATGGAATGACCAAACAAGTTTAAATGTGAAACTATGGATGGTAGCAACCTATCTTATCAAATCTGGAACAAAAGATTACAGATCTGGAAAATGTGGATGAAGACGCTACAGAAACCCAGAGTTCTCACTTAGCTAAACTCCTCATAGAAAGGTGGAAGTGTACTAGAAGCCCTAGGGGAGGATATATTTGACTTCGACGAGTAAATTAGAATGTATCAAGGCCTAAGCAAGATGAGACAAAGGTCAGACATTCAGCAAACAACTCTCAGCAAAACCCAGAAACAAATCTGAGAAAAACCCTAAAACCCAGAAATCGCATGTTCTGACCTGTTTTTTGATGAAATCACACTCTTTAGGCTGAAAGTTGTATTCTGAAGCCGGGATCACACCTTTTGGGATGAAAGTTGCGTTCTGAAGCCCATATCACACCTTTTTGGCTGAAAACTGTGATTTTTGTTCTGAGACTCCCGGTCTGCAAATTTCGGAAAAAAGTGTCGCCTTTGTCGCGGCTGGTTCCTGTGACTTGCGAAAATGACCAGAAAGCTTGCGGAAGTCAGAAATTTATCAAATCTAGGGTTAAAACACTAGGAAACATTAAGAGAATTGAAAAAAGAAGAAACCCTAAGCTAAAAACCAAAGGTCACCTAGGTTTCTGGATCTGAAGTATAAAACCCAGTGGAGTCGCCAATTTGTTGTAGTGTTTTCTTCTCAATGATGTACGAAAAGAACCCACTTAAGATTGTGGATGACAAACAATCTCAACAATAGAAATGACTGCTAAACATTGTAGATCTATAGCTATTGATAGAAACAAAACCTGCCAAAATTCTGATCTATGCTACGATCATAGTTAAATAGTGAAAGAAAGAGTAATAACCCCAAACATCCAATGGAAACTAGATATGTAAAGAATAATTTTATAATAACACCTGTGAAGAGAATAGATAAATGTTACCAGGCCCCTCTATGGGATGGGTAAAAGGTGTCAAAATTCATAATTTTAGATGCCATAAACATTTTTGATGGTGTTGAATCCATTTCCACCATCAAAAACACGATTCAAACACTGCATCTACAAGATTTTTTGAATTTTTTTGCACGGATTCCGGCCGCTTTTGGCCATCCAAGCAATTCCTCTGCCTCTGTAGATGACTCCTCAAATAAATAGTGATTTATTTAATTATTCTTCATGGGTTTAACAATAAATTACTTAGCAAAGGTGGTTTATTAAGTAATTTCTCACAGTGAAAGCAATTTTACTATGGTAAAACTGGCTTTACATGGTGTACTTCGATCCATCTAGTAAATTAGGCTAGATGATCAATTTTTTGGTGATAACAATATCAATTTACTTAATTTATGTATATGAGATATTAAATACTTTTTTACTTTGATAAAATTTATATCACACCAAATGAATTATTCTAGGAAACACTTTAGTTTTGTAAGTATTCCAATTCCATGCAACATTTTACATGTAATAAGAGTTGACATGTGCTTAATCAATTTCAAGTTTTGCAAATTATTTTATAAGACTTTTTACATTATAGACAAAAATGAATCTAATATTTTGTGTGTGATTCCTGTGAGGGATCAAAGCAAAGGAGAATGAGAAATTGGGTGTTGGGAAGTTTTATAGTAGGATGAGTTTGTTGTCTCAATCTGAAGCTAGGAAGAATTTATACAAAAATAATCTTATTTCATTAATATAGGTTAAAGATTATATAGTTTGAGAATTTTTTAAGAACGAAGATACCTTAATTGAAATTTTTGGCACAAATACTCTTTGGCTAAATGAACCTTATACTCTTTTTGTTTTCTTGAATTTTGTCCACACTTAATTTCCTTTTATGATCAATAATATTATTGTCTATATGTGTTTATTGTTTATATGTCTTTATTTTTCATTAATTACCTAACATATATTTTTATTTATTTTTTAATGTAACTTTGTGTGACAACTTCTCCCTCATATATTGGGTTGTAGAGCACCTCTCGGCAAAAAGAGTAGATATTTCCTATGAGTGAAGTAAAAATATTATAATATCATGTATAAAAATTTCTTATGACATGACCACATACAAGATCGAATTTTGTCCTAATGAACCCATATTTTTCTTCATGTGCAGCAAGTGAGATGGTCTTGAATGATGTCATCAAAATCATAGTTGCATATTGGACCCCTGAGAAACAATTTTGATATGTAGAATGTCCACACCAGCATGGATCAATGTCTGAAGCTTCTCCACAACAACCTAAATTAGTGTCTGAAGCATCTCCATAATCATGTCAGTGTACTATTTCTGGTTTTTTATACACATTATACCAATATGTAGAATAATCTATACCAATTAAAAATAATGAGTAGCAGATTTTATGTAAAATTTATGGTCCGTTTTAGGGGTGGCGACAGGGGGAGGGGTTATTTTTTTCCCTCAAGAACAAATAGAAACTCAATTTTCCTAGGGCTTAGGGGTTACTACCAACAACCATGCATAATATCTTTCCCTTTTGCAAGTATTGAAAATGGGAACTAAAAACAAAAATCACAAAATTCTATGTATTCAGAGATTCAATGATAGTTATTCGACAGGTGAGAAAAGCATAGGATCGTCAAATTCAAATCTAAACATAATATCTTTCCCTTTGGCAAGTATTGAACTTGGGAATTGAAAACAAAAATCACAAAATTCTATGTATTCATAGATTCAATGATAGTTATTCGACAGGTGAGAAAAGCATAGGGATCATCAAATTCAAATCTCCGCATAATATCTTTCCCTTTGGCAAGTATTGAACTTGGGAATTGAAAACAAAAATCACAAAATTCTATGTATTCGTAGATTCAATGATAGTTATTCGACAGGTGAGAAAAGCATAGGGATCGTCAAATTCAAATCTCTGTCCTATCCTTCAAAGGATTGTTTTAATCTCTTTGTAATTCGAACAAATTGAATTCTTTCATGTGCTCAGACAATTGAACTCAAAGGTTGATTCGTTGGCCAACAAAGGTACCACTATGGATCAGAGGAATTTAGAAGTTTATCAAAGGGTAGTAATTGTTTCACATATCCCATGATCATTAGAATCATTTTGAAGTTCTGAGTCTCAAAAATCTGATAGATGTGGTCGAATAGATGTATGGGTACCACCCCGAAAATAGAATGTGTAAATTCCCCTTGTAATATGATTTTGGTTAGTAGTATGAAATTAAGGGAGGATCGTTGGCCAAAATTAACTCTGCATCTTTAGAATATAATGATGAAGTACCACTTTCTCTATCCAAATTCTACCTAGCAATTGATCCTGGCTACATGCAAGCGTAAGTGGCATTTGTATTTAATTTCTCAAGGCAAGATGGAGTTTTCACAAGTGTGGGGAGCCTTGGCTTTGCAATTGCATTGACTCCTTCACACATTGAACTTAATTTTCCCCTCCTCCACATTAGTTGGATATCATTCCAAAGAATGCTTCGCAATTTCAGTTTGGATTCGAAGGCTCTGGAATCATGGTGGTGGTACGAAGGGAGAATTGGTTATAAATATAACCTTGCATCTTATGTTCAACTCTTTTTTTTTTGTGCAAATACAACAATGTGAAAATGTGGTTGTTATTTCTTGACAACAATTGTGAGACGTTGCAAATCTTGACAATGGAGGCACAAGGAGAATCATCTTGTGATGGTGAAAGGAAAAAAGAAAAAAAAAAATGTCCCCTGGAACGCTTAATGGAGTCCCTTGAAGGGCTTCTAAAAACTCTGATTCACAAGAGCATTGCAAAGGAGGAGCAGATGACATTCTAGTTGTTGATGGACACCAAGTTTGAATTATTGCAAAGCAAGGTGGAGAAACTCCAATATGAGATGTGCAATGAGCTAGTATTAATGAATATTGGGATTGCAGAGATAGCAAAATACTCCAATAGTAATGCCAAATCCAACTTGGAAGCGATCGGGGTTAGCGAGAATCAATTGCAAAAAAAATTCAAGGGAGCTTGATGGAATGGAACAACAGGGTAAGGGTGGAAACACAACTCTATGGATAATCTGGGAAAAAGGGCTACTCTTTGTCAAAAACTTGTTTAAGTCTTGAAGTCTTTATGTACTACTGTTAGGAGTTCTTTGTAGCACCTATAGTAGCTCCTATTTAGAAATGTTAGGAAAGCTTGTCATAAGCAAAGATACTCTATTTTCTATGCTTCTGAATGTAGTGTAGTTTTGGATAATGAAGCATTTTGTAAGCGTTTTGGCCCAAACTCCATAATTTTACTATAATTCCAAAACCCTAACCATTTCTTTGAAGAAAACCTATGGTTAGTTTTGTATAATCTTTGCATTCTGTCGTGCTATGAATATAAAATGTTTAAAGTTTAAAATCTCTAGATAGATATTTTGGGTCAGCCTCGATACCTTGGCTCCATGGTTCGTGATGAACAAGGACAACAAACTCATCACGATATACCAAATATTGTTTGTGATGAATTTGTTGTTGGTCATCAACAGGTACAACAAACTCACCTCAATATGACATGGGCCATTGGCAATGAAACTAATATTGGCAAGAGAGTGTCAAAAGAGTTGCAGGATCCAATCCTAAACATAAAATGACATTGCATAGCATGACATTACAATCAAGTTCCCATAATCAAGCAAGTTCTCATATATCGCCCATTGGTAGGCTGATACAAGTCCAATATACTTCATTTTTTAACGTTATTTTGCATCCTTTCAAATAATAATAAATTTGAGGTTACTCTAGGCTAATTGTGAAGTTGTTAATTATGTATAATAAATACTTTGTGAGAAATAGCAAGTCCCATGATAATCTGCAATGGGCAAGGTTGGGGGCTAATGGAAGACCTAATTCTTTCCATGCCTTAGAAATTTGATCCGAGCACAATAATTCCTCTTCTAAAAATAATATCGGGAAGATTATAGCCATCACCAAGCTCAATGATCCATCAAGATATTAAATCAATATTTTACATTTCAATGGCCATATATTAGTGATGTTTCATATCTTAAACAAAATAATTTATAATTCAATCCAAAAAGTAGGTGTAATTTGATTTAAACTTTTATACTTTCCATCAAAACACTAAACATTGGGAAGTAGCAACTTTGGCAAATTTTAACCTTTAATCTTGTTTATACAAATGTCTACCTATTAGTTGCTAAATTATTACATATTAACTAACTTTTACTGACTTTTAATTTCACATTATCCCTATGTCAACTATTAATTTGACAAAACCATAAGAAAATGTGATGCATTAATAATATGCTTGGCCAAGAGCCCAACTATATCTTTAAAATTTTATTATCTTGATTTTTCTTCCTTTCATATATCACAAAATGGTCATTGTGAACCTACAAAATATTTTTCTATTATTTAATCGTTGCTTGTGCATAATTCTAGCCATTGATTTGACCCTTTGATTATTATTACTTTGCTTTTGACCCGATTCTAGCCAATAAATTGAATGTTTTATTGGAACTTTCAAAATGTAGCAAGTGTATATGGTTGTTGATGTACTAGCACTGTAGATAACTACATCTATAGAGTTGTAGTCGTCATCTGGTTGACAAATAATTAAAACCATGTTACATCCACATCGATTTAATTATTATGTCACTACCCTTTGGGGAGCGATATTTAGCAACAATGCTCTAAAAAAGTCAATTTTTTTTTCCTCTCCTCCATAGTTTAATTTTGGATTTTGAGGTTTCGAAGGTGGTGACGTTGGCATTGCTGGTGCTGCATTTTATAATGGAGTCGTTTAGGGAGGTGGAGGAATTGTTTGGATGGCAAAAAAAAATAAATCCGGGCAAAAAAAAAATCAAAAAATCTTACAAATGCCATGTTTGAATCATGTTTTTGATGGTGGAAATGGATTCAACGGCATCAAAAATTTCTAAGGAACCTAAAATTATAAAATTTGACAATTTTTACTTGGATTTACAAAAATCTTTACTAAATTTTTTCAAATTATAATCATAACTTTCAGTGAAAAAAACATAATCGTTAGACTATGGTTTTTCCAATGCATAGTGTCAGCGCTATGCAATAGTTAATGTGACACCATGATCTGCAACATGCTTTGAAAATATCACTGACCAAAAGCGTGTTGGGAATTAAATAGTTGTGAAGACACAGTGTACTCTATGTATGTGTGGACATTCTTGAAACAGTGTCAACAGCTTTGGTCTCGACCCCGTCAATGGACGGACGAAGAGTTTCACTTTCTTTACCCCTCCCCTGCCCTGTGCTTATCAAATTGTTAGTCGGATGGCGAATTTGAATTCTAGTTTATTACAGGGACAATTTGACCAAAAAGCAGTCGTCGAGCATTGATATTCTGAACAAGGGACGTGGAGTTACATAGCCTTTATATTGTGAGCAGGGAGGTGAATTTACGTATTCCACTTCATAGTCTTCGTCTGTTGGTTTGATGTTAATTGTAACTATCCCTACATATTAACCAATAGGAGGGAAAAGTCCTAAATTTCGACATTTATTAAGGGTGTTGTTTTTAAAGTGATTTTTTGGAAGTTTTTCAGGTGAGTTTTTCTTGTCTAATTTCTCTAAATCTGGCAAGAATTTTTTGAAATCAAACGTTTGATGGGTAAACCTTCACAATAGAAGTGCCCTAGGAGTATTTCAAGGTGTTGAATCTTAATATGCAGTCAAAAAACCAGTTAAATTTATCTGCCCGATTCCGACACTAGATATATTATGATGATACAAAGAAAATCTAAAACCCTCTAAAACTAAATAATTCTAAATTCCAAATGGCCTATGTAAATTGAATACAAGGAAAAATGTACATTAAACCACAAAAAAAAATTCAATCACACTTCAACCACATAAAATTCTCTTTAAAGGAAAATGTAAAACGTAAATGCAAATTTGACAGTTTTTCCTCCTATTTGAACCAGAATTCAACAATAAAAGAAAATTGCCCAACTTCTTTTTGACTTCAGAATCAATTGAAAAAAAAACTAAAGCCGATGCCTAATAATTACCAGAACATAACACCCACATTCCAATGCAAATAAATCAGTACCTTGTGGGTTTAGTGTCGACCTTAGTTTGAAATATCTTGCTTCGAATGGTAACAAAATTATCCGTTAGAGTCTGTGAATTAAAATTAACACTTAGTTTAAGGGAGAAGCAGTAAAGATTTAACTAATGTGATCCATCCTCAAGATAAGGTGGGAAATCAATGGATTGGTATAAATAGCATGGATGCATCATTGCCCAGAAATAGGGTATTTTCTGTATTGTTTTTTTTAGAATGCATATCACAGGTAATATTTATGGCATTCTTTAAATTCTTTTATTTTATTTTTTATCCAACTTATTTATAGATAAGGGAACTTTACTCTTAACGCTGAAAATATGTATGTGTATATTAAGTTTTTTTTTTAAATCTATAAGGTTTTATGTTAAGATTTCAAATTCATGTTAAAATTTGGTAGGCGGTGTTTTTAATTTCATAAATATGTAGTGTAAATATATTTTTCTTGTACCACAAAAAACAATGATTTAAAAATATTAATTATTAAATAAGTTTGATCATTTATTATTTATAAAGTATATTAAAGAAGGGGAAGGATTGAATATCTATAGAAATTAAAATTATTAAATATTAATTAGGATCGACCATTTATTTGAAAATTAGATTTCAAAAAAAAAAAAAAAAAAAAATATATATATATATATATATATATATATTTCTGTGTAAAGACTAAACTATTGTATTAAAAAGTGGAAAAATATTTACAAAGAGGACTTAACCTCTGAGGATGCATGAGCCCACCCTCTATCAGAAAAGCAGAGCAGGTGCAAGTGGCCACCTGAATTACAAAAAGAGATCCCATCTAAATGAACATAAGCAGAGCAGGTGCAAGTTGCCACCTGAATTACAAAAAGAGACCCCATCAAAATGAACAGCAACAAGCAGAATTGTGAATCCAGAAACTCATAAGCTTGTGGCTTGTGGCTTGCTGCTTGATAGCAGTGTTACAGAGAAGAGTAAGGAGACCGTCAGATTCTAGAGTTCTGGAGACACCACGAGCTCTGAAAGATCCCAAACCCACTGACAAAACTGGGTGCCACGCATATAGTGGAACCACCACAAAAGAGTCCCAAAACATGAAAATCGATCAAAAGATGCAACAAAACTAAGCCTTCGGAGGCTCACCTTGTATGCTATCATTGGCCTCATGTAGGAGAGGAAGCCAATCGAGCATAATTCCATCTCCCATATCTTCCAGACGAACTTCCAGTGGAGGAATCGGATGCGAATGAGTAGCCAATCTATCAGCAAGAGCAACTGGAATAATGTCATCCGGAGGAGGGGCTTCTTCATTACCGTCCTCGTCATTCATCTGGGCGTTCTGGGTTCAAACTTGCTCCCCGTGGTCCGCCTCCGGGCTGACTGTTTCCTCATCTTCCTCAGAAACTATCACCGTTACAATGACTGAAATAAGCGGTTGATTACGCCTGCACTTAAAGGTGAATCTAGAGGTGTGTACATGGTTGTTCTCAGAGGGGTCAGACTCCTCTGAGGGGGAAGAGGGTGGCGCAACTATAACTAGCGGGGGAACTGCTCTGGCCCGAGCTTCCTGCCCTCTTCTTACACCCCAAACACCCCCCCTTCTCGGAACGCCTCGCTGACGGGGGGCCATGAGCAGGGGAGACCACAAACGATTAACACAGAGAGGCTTAATGCCAAAGCTGGCCACAGAACCAGTGATTCCTGAATTGAGAGACAATTCAGTGACCTTATCTCTCAGTAAATCCCAAAAAGAGCCCGAGACAGGATTTTTGCACCGCACCTTCCCCTGCAGAACCAAGAGCGAAGAATTTCCCACCCTGAAAATGACAGAGGGTGCGCGCTGGTCGGAAGTGAGACCTCCGAGACTCCTCACAGAGCTAGAATTGGGCGACTTCCTACCATTGGCACTTGAACTCAAAACAACATATCCTGAATTGCAAACCTGGAGCCAATACTCCATTAAATAGACTTCCGCATGGAATAATCTGGAACGAGACAGGGCATCGCCAGCCGGATCAGAGGACAGAGCGATTAAATTCGCCATACTTGAAACCATTACGCATCTTCCTTTCAATCTCATCAGCATTTATAATCCTTAATGTGAAACCAGAGCCGTCCAGTCGTGACGTGATCCAATGCCATCTGCCTTCTGTGCATGATTTACTCGCTCCTCAGGCTGACACCCGCATCCGAGTATATATATATATATTATTAAATATTAAATATTAATTAAAATTTAAAATTTAGAATTTTTTAAAAAATTATCTTTAAATATTTATAATAAATACAAAATTAATATAAATTAATATTTATTTTTAATATATACATATTATATATCAATGTGTTATTAAAAAATTAAAAATATTATTCATTCTTTTAAGATTTATTTTTTATTTTTTAAAAATATATTTTTCACAAGGATCACATTAATGAGAAAAAAAATAATTTCCTTGTGAACATAAGAAATGGTGCCTTTAACTAAAGGATGACATTTCAAAGTAATAATAGATCACGACAGTTTTAAGAATTTTTTTAGAATAAAACATACTTCAAAACATTATTAAAAATAAGAAATACTTCCAAACATAAAAAGGGGTGACAATGATGCTAGGTTGTCACCTAGCTATACCAAAATATAATAATTAGCTAATCCTAAGATGACTAATTAGCTAATTATTAATTTTCATCTATATATTTTTTAATTTTTAAAAAATATTATTTTCACACGTAAATTTGTGTACATAAGTCCATGTTATCCTTGCACTAAAAACAAAAGCTATAAACTCATATACATAAATCCATGTCATTCTTACCCCATAAACAAAAGCTATAAAACAAGAACTGTGACATGGCTCTTATTATTAATTATATTGGTGATTTATATTTAAACATTTTTCATAAAAAAAATACTCTACCTGCCATACTTTTTTATTATTAATTTATTACTTATTTAATTTTATATTCAAAGTCGACACTGGTTTATTATTAATTTATCACATCACTATTAAGAGATTATAAAAATCTCTAACTGCCCAAACCAGTTTTTATTTTTTTGTTTATTTCTTATTTAACAAGAATGAGTAAATGGACATTGAGGTATTAGCAGGATAAGAAATTCACTTAGGGTTTAAACTGATTGTAATTTTGTTGTTGTTTTAATTATGTATTGGTGTGAATTCATATTCTCATATTAGGGTTATTTTTTAAAGGTATGTGTGTGCACATATATTTTCATATATGTGTATTATTGTGTAATTTTGAATTTTAGTGGGATTATATTAATTATATATTCTAATTAATTGAGTTAAAAAAAATTGCAAATAAATTTAACGATTATATATAATACTTTTTTAATTAAATTTAATAACTATATCTAATTTTCATTATTTTAAAATTATTGTCAAAAAAATTGAAAATATAATGTTTTTAATTGAAATGCATCGTAGGTATAATTGAAAATGTTGAATATGTTTTACTTAATAATATTTAAGAGGAAAATTCCTAGATGGGAGTGATCCATGAGGATCTAGGACATAATTAATATAACCCCCAAAGCATAACCCTAGAGCACTTACAAGGTTCTTAAGGATGGAATCGAAGGTGAGGACCAAATTGGGTGAAATATGGTGTATTTCCAAAGCGAGGTGTATGTCTACACATTGGATCCAAAAGAGCCTAAATATGGGACTGAAGTCACCTTAAGCGAGAGCACACTAGGGAAATTACTAACCCTCGAGCATTCATTCAACGATAATGGAAATGGAGGCTATCAATCAATTAGGTAATGTTTTTGAAATGATTAAAGGAATGTACAAGGTATATTTGGGTTAGTTTCAAACTTTAGCTAGCATATATGCCACTCATTATGCTAGTCTTGGTGAGCGAGAGGGAAAAATATTTTCCTATATTGAATCACCACTCTACAAGTTGAAGGACCAAGCCCTCCTAGCCCAATCCCTTTGCATTTGATAACTCCATGCTTTCTTTAGCAATTATCATCATACTCTTCTTTATGTTGCAAATGAAGTGATTATCTCTATTTAGACTACAAGCAACACGGGTCCTTAGAGTCTGACACCACTTAAGTATATCATCTCACTGAAAATGTTCACTATATCCAATTTTTGGTTTGGTTTCTATTACACTAGGCTAGTTATTTGTGTTACCCTCCCTTTTGGTTCCACTCCCTCTCGCTCAAGCTCCTTCTTGCAGTATCCCCACTCATTCTCTCAACCTCCCTTACTCTCCCCTAATGGTTTCCCCATCCCTTGTTCCTTTGTATTATTTTGTGTTCTCTTTGAAGTGGCCCTAATGAGTAGGGAGAGATTTTGTTCAAGAAGAGGGGTTGGGGGCCACAATCCACCAAGAAATTCTCATGATTGAGCTTTAACATACTTCTCTCACAAGCACACCCCCTGTTGTTTCAACACAAAATATCAAGTATCAAGCAAGAATTGGTTGATGAAAGAAATGAAATATCTCACCCCGACGTCTTGATGGAAGTGGATGATTGGGACCCATATTTTTGTATGCCAAGGGCTCGTCACAATCAAGCTCATCCTTCGCATGGAGGAGCTCCACCTACCCTATTATATTATGGATGACAGAATTCATTGAATGGAGACAACATTGTGACAGATATTTGCAACCTCTCAGTCACCCTTTTCATCCTACTCTAGCTATCTAATTGCATGGTCTCTCTATGGCGTAACGCCACCATCAGTACGCTCAACAATACCCATGGTTTATAGTTTTCATGTTTCTAGTCTATTTACTTATTTGTTCTTAATGGATTTCATAATGAATCTTTTTATTTGTTGTAATGATGAGCCTAGCTACTACCAACTCCAAATGTGAATTTTGGAACACTCTAGTTTGAACCTTGGCTACTCTTCGCAATTTGGTTTCAGCCCAGGCAGACTAGAGCTAGTCAAGGGTTCAACCTTTGGCATGGTTCGTACATATATATTCATGTAATATAAATTTATGAATTTACAAAAAAAGAAACATTTAAAATGAAAAGCTAAAAGTTAAAAGATGGATAAACTTAATTTCCCTTATGATTTTATTTTTTGGAAGTAAGATAAAGTTATACTTTAATTTATATATATTTTTTGTAGTTTAGATCATTAAAAATTCTTTTTAAATAAATTAAAAGCCCTATAATTTTTTTTAAATAAATTAAAACTTCTATAAGCAAATATTTATAATAAAAAAATTAACATTTAAGTGGAATTACAATGTTAAAAAAAATTAAAACAAGACTAATAATTGTGATGTAGCATAGTCCTTGCCTCTATCACTATTTAATTGATTCTCTTTGCATGAAGCTTTCCGCGCAATGAAATGTTGGAAATAATACTGAGAGGGGGGGGGGGGGGGGGGGGGGGAGGGTGAATCAGTATTATCAAGTCAAATATTCCCTTTTTTCAAATCCAGATCATATACTCTACTTCAGTTAGTGAAAACCGCATATATATACGCAACTACGTAGAAGGAAACCCGTGTATACCATGCAAACTTATAATTTACTTTATCTTACAGATGTTGAATATTAATCTGTGTATCAGAATCAAATAAACAGTAACCAGAAACAGTAAAATAGAGCAGAATACAATCACACACAAGAACACAAGATATAAGGTGGAAACCCAATGTGGGTGAAAACCACATGCTGCAATTCATCTCTATCTTCCTTTTAATTAGAAACTTCTTTTTACAATGATTTTGTACTGGTGCAGTCCTTTACCAGTATGCAGGCTGCAACCTGCAGAGAGCTACGACACTCTCTCGTTCTCCAGCTTCTCCTGGAAGGGAGCTACAACCCCCTTAGCTCTTGCACTAGCCAAGATACTAGTACGTAGGTGCTGACCTACAGAAGGCTACAACCTTTACTTTCTTCCAGGGACCACGTTTCATAAGTTTTTAGACTGGATCCATGAACATCAATCAATCATCAAGAATCAAATAATCTCCTTTTCACCAATTAGAACTGAATCAAGTAGACACTTCTCTGACAGTTGTACCCAGAGTACAGTAACAGTAACCACACACCAAATTCTGAACCCAGAACACTGCAGCAATAAACAGAAGCAACTAGAACACAACTCAAGATATGTACGCTACTTCAGTAACCAGAAGCTTGCGTGCATACGCTTCTGTGTTTGGACCAACCTGCGTATACGCTATTTTTAATCACAGAACCAACGTGTATACGCACCTTCGCTTCACTGAACCTGTGTACAGATCTATAAAGGATAATTCACAAATATTCAAACCTTAATTAACCCAGATTACCAGATTTATAGATCAAGCATGCGCCACATATAACGGATCAAAATCATACAAAGATATTATAATTCAAGCCTTAAGATTATGACCCATCAATAGAACTTATCCTTCTCTTTGTGCTAAGGTTCCTCCTTCATTCAGATCCAGATCTGCACCATAACCCAATCAATATTTCAGATCTAGCGCTTTATCAAATATTCAATAATTCAGATCATGCTTTGCCAAGTGATCTCCTTCCTCTTTTATAGTCTTAGGCCTTCCACAATACCATGGTCCAAAACCATAACAAATAATACCATGGACCCAATACTTGGGATCAACACTCTTGACGAGATACCATGGCCCAAAACCATAGGTTCAATTACCAAGGATTAGATACCACGGACCAAAAGTAAGTTCTCCAATATATATGCGCTTTTCCTTGTGTGAAAGTGCGTGTATACGCATACGCGCCTTCGTAACATCTAACCCGCGTGTATACGCGTCTTCGTCTAGGTGAACCTGCGTATATGTCTTTTCCTTCATTCTGAAAGCCTGAACTGAGATCTGTCACCAGAGTGAGTTGCCATCAAGGACAACACCTGTTCCATAGTTCCAAACTTGTGCCATAATGCCAACAATCTCCCCCTTTGGACTTGATGGCAACCCCAAGATCCTCAAAGTCATTCTCCCCCTTTGTCATCAAGGGCAAAGGGTTGTGCCCCCCCTTAGTACATGCTGAAATCGCTGCTTTGCTGTGCTGACCATGCTCCCCCTGAGTGTAGGCAAGATGTACAAAAAGATGTTCTTCAAGAAGAACCATGACTTATACATCATCAAAGACCTTCCTATCACCAAAAGACTCTATACATACATCCATCACCCAACTATGTGGGGATCATCCACCCAACCAAGTGGGGATACATCAGAAATTTACATATGACACCCAAGTACATTACATCATTCATCCCAGGCATAGTGGGGAAACCAAAATAGGCCGTTACATGACCTTGACACCATAAAAGAGATACATGACATAGAGACGAAATATCTAGAGCAAGACTTATGAAATTCACCAATAACTGATATCAGCAGCATCTATCAATCACTATTCAGGTCAGCAACCATGTTTTCCTTTTGTTCTCCCTCTGCATTTGTTCCACCTGAGATCAACAACTGTGAACCTGAACCAAAAGCTTCTAAGATAATGCCAACAATGCATTATTAGAAGATTATTTGCTCCCCCTGAACCTATGCCAGATGATATCTATCATACCCATATCAAACTATCTTCAACCAGAGATTGTCCCCACTGATTTCTTTCAAACTTCCATATACGCAACTGTCTCTGTATAAACCAGCGTATGTACGCGGATCCTCCTCAGGCAACTCGCGTACACCCATTTTTCTCTGAAACAGACAAGTTTCAACAGCAAGCTGATGCATCAACTACTCCCAGCTTCTGTCTGAGGTATTCAAATGTTTCCCTGGGCAGTGGTTTGGTTAGTATATCAGCAACTTGTTCCTTAGAGGGAACATACTCCAATTTGACCTTTTGTTCCAATACTTGTTCTCGGAGAAAATGATACTTGATCGGTATGTGCTTAGTCCTTGAATGCATGACAGGATTCTTTGAGATACTGATAGCACTTGTATTATCACATAAGATGGAGATAGGAGGAGTACAAGTGATTTGAAAATCCTGCAAAGTTTGCATCATCCAAAGGAGTTGTGTGCAACAAGATGCGGCAGCCACATATTCTGCTTCATCTGTAGATAAGGCAATCGAACTTTGTTTCTTTCTGAACCAAGATACTAATCGGGAACCCATAAAGAATGCACCACCACTTGTGCTCTTTCTGTCATCCATGCTTCCAGCCCAATCTGCATCTGTATAAGCATGAAGAGTGAGATATGTATCTCTCGGATACTATAAGCCATAGTTTTGAGTTCCTTGAAGATACTTGAAGGTTCTCTTCACTGCCTGAAGATGAGTTTCCTTTGGATTTGCCTGAAATCTTCCAACCATTCCCACTGCATGAATGATGTCTGGTCGGGTACCTGTCAAATAAAGCAGACTTCCAATCATGGATCTATAGGTTGGTTGATGCATTGTTGTTGATTCATCATTTGCACTGAGGCTGCATCCCGTAACCATAGGGGTACATACTGGTTTTGAATCTTCCATGCCATATTTCTTCAAAATATGCTTGAGGTACTTGGTTTGAGATAAAAAGATACCGCCTTCATTTTGTTGGATTTGTAGACGAAGAAAATATGTCAGCTCTCCAAGTAATGACATTTCGAATTCTTTCTGCATCACCAAGGCAAAGTTTTGACTCATAGCTTCTTCATTGCTGCCAAAGATAATATCATCTACATACACAACAAGTATTAGCAATTTGTCATTTTCAATTTTTATATAAAGATTGCTATCTGCTGATCCTTCTGAAAAACCTTGTTGATGAAGGTATTTGTCCAAACGGTAGTACCAAGCCCTTGGAGCCTGTTTAAGACCATAGAGAGCCTTTTTTAGTCTACATACAAGATTTGGATCATTCCCAAGAATGAAACCATCTAGTTGCTCAATGTACACTTCTTCTTCTATGTCTCCATTCGGAAAGGCTGATTTCACGTCCATTTGAAATACTTTGAACTTTTGAAAGCTAGAGAGAGCAAGGAACATTCTGATGGCTTCAAGTCTAGCAACGGGAGAAAAAGTTTCTTCAAAGTCTATTCCTTCTTGTTGAGCATACCCTTTACAAACAAGTTTGGCCTTGTTTCTAATCACTTCCCCATTTTCATTCAACTTGTTTTTGAAGATTCATTTTGTCCCTATGACATTCTTATCTTTTGGTCTAGGAACCAACTCCAAAGTGTTATTCTTTTCGATCTACTCAAGTTCTTCATCCATTGCCTTGACCCAGCATTCATCTTTGCATGCCTCTTTTACATTTTGTGGTTCAGTGGAGGAGAGCAAAGCCAAATAGCTTGAGGCTTCTGCAATTGTTCTTCTTGTTTGTATACCTGCCTCTTTCTGCCCCAAAATTTGAGATTCTGGATGATTCTTCTGAACGTACCTGGATGGAGTCTTATCTTCTATCCTTATCTATTCTTCTGGTGCCTCTTGAGCTTCTTCTTCATCATAAGTCTGATTTGATGTTGAAGGATAGTCCTCATCATCTTCGAAATCTTCAGAATTCACTTGCCTAGGAATGTTTCCTTCTTCATCAACTACCACATCAATACTTTCAACAATTTTTCCAAGCCTTTTATTGTAACACTTGTAAGCTTTGTTGTGGGGAGAGTAACCAAGGAGAATGCCTTCATCTACTCTAGGTTCAAACTTGCCAAGATTTTCATCAGTATTTTTGATATAGCATTTGCTTCCAAAAATTTTGAAATATTTTACCGAAGGAGTCTCACCATACCAGAGCTCATGAGGAGTTTGAGTGCTGTTCACCCGGACATTTGTCTTGTTGAGAATAACTACTGCGGAAAATGCAGCTTCACCCCAGAAGGTTGCGGGAGTTCTAGACTCATCAAGCATAGCACGAGCCATTTGTTGAACCGTTCTGTTCATCCTTTCCACTACTCCATTTTGCTGAGGAGTCCTAGTTGTAGAGAATTCCCTTCTTATTCCATGTTCTTCACAAAAATCGAAAAAATCATTCGAGGTAAATTCTCCTCCTCGATCAGGCCTGAGGCATTTGATTCTGTGATCTGATTCGTTCTCCACCAAGGCTTTGAATGATTTGAACTTTTCAAAGGCTTCGTCTTTGTGCTTTATAAGTCCTATCCAACACATCCTGGAATAGTCATCAATGAATAATATAAAGTATTCTTCTCCTCGAGGTGACCTTTTCCTAGAAGGGCAACATACATTAGTATGGACAAGTTCAAGTGGTCTGCTGGCTGATCCTTCCTTCTCAGGGAAGTTAGTTCTGGTTTGCTTTCCAAACTGACATGATTTTCATATTGTATTGTCTGGAATTCTGATGTCTGGAAGACCACGAACTGCATGGTATTGGCATGCTTTCCTTATTTGTGAGAAACTAAGATGCCCCAATCTTCTGTGCCATAGCCGGTGTTCATCATTCTTGCTTAGATAGCATTGATGTTGTCCTTTTTTGAATATGTATAAATTATTTGGAGTTCTTACGCCTTTGATCACTGTTTTTCCTGTATCAAGATCACGAACACTACATCCATTTGATTGAAATATTACCTCGGTTCCTTGATCACACATTTGACTGACACTTAATAGATTATGCTTTAAGCCATCAACATACATGACATTTCTAGCTTTGACCCTTTCTTTCAACTGAACAGAACCTTTACCTTTTATGAGAGCAGGGGTGTCATTTCCAAAGGAGACATTCTTCTCCTTCTCTAAGGCACTATATGACTGAAGTTTTTCTTTATCACCTGTCATATGTTTCAAACGTCCACTGTCGATGTACCATTGATTTTCCTGCCCTTCCGCATATAAGGCTATACCACATCTTTCTGGTTGTGGTTCTTTTATTCTCCATGATTTGGCGCTTGAGGCTTGCTCCTTCTGAGTTGTCTGCCGAAACCTGCACCTGCATTCAGAATCTTCATGACCGAAATTGTTACAAACAGAACATTCTATTTCATTTTCAAGAGCAAAGAAGTTGTTGTAGGTCCTTTTCATGATCCCAGTCATACTCCTATGTTTATGAGCTTCTCTAGTCATGATTGTCTTATAGGCAACACATTGAGCTGCTTTGTGACCAAAGTTATGACAAGAAAAACATTGGCCATCGAAAAAACTCCTGTGATTATCAAATCTACCAGCCGAATGATTGTAGTTCCTATTGACATCCATTCTTGAGGCAAATTGAGAAGGTTTTACCTGTGGCTGGTTGTAGCTTCTGTTTGTCCTTAAAGTAGATTTCCCCTTATTTACCTTGTAGTCTTTGTTCATTCTTGAGGTAAATTGTCCCTGATTTACTTGGTGATTTCCATTGAGTCTTTGTTCACTTCTCCTTGCAGCATCAAGATAACTCTTGGAGGTAGATGGTTTCTGCGCTTGAGTTGTTTCTTCATTATAACCCAGACCTGTCTTGATTAGTGGAGAGCGTTGCACTTTGATATTCTCGTCTAAGGTGTCAGATCCTTTAAAAAATCTAAGATTAAGAGCTTTTGTTTTCTCAATCTCTTTTCTCAGTTCCACAATTTCACATTCTAACTTGTCATGATGTTTTTCCTTTTCAGCAAGTTGGAATTGTAGAGTATCTATGATCACATTCTTCTCTTCTAAACAAATTTTGAGTCTAGAAATCTCTTCATAAAGACCTTCTTCATCTATAGCATCCACAAAATCATCATCTTCAAAAGCCATTAAAAGTTTATAATTATAGCCTTCTTCATCACTATTTGAAAGTCCATCACTATCTTCATGAGTGTAATAGCTTTTCTTATTTACATTCTATTTCTTGTTCCATCTAATAGGTTCCTTACCTTTGTCAAGCTTATCTTTATGAGGACACTTGGCAGCATAGTGACCAACTCTTCCACAAGAAAAGAATTTGAAAGGTAACTTACCTCTGAATCTGCCAGCACCTCGTTGAAGGTTCTTGACAAAATTTGATTCTTCCTCTTCTTCTGACATATGTCCTGACTCATAGTAATTTCCTTTGCCTGATGCCTTGAATGCAACTTCTCTCCTGTCTGATGGTCCTCCTTTCCTCATTTCATAAGCAGTTAGAATTTCGTGCAGCTGTGACATGGTAAGGTTCCATAGATTCTCCTTTTCTTCTATTGCAGAAACTTTTGATTCAAACTTAGGGGACAAAGATCTTAGAACTTTTTCAACCACAACAACCTCTTTTATTTCTTCACCCAAATTTTTCACACAATTAACAATCTCATCTACACGAAGGAAATAGTTAGCGACACTTTCATCATTGTGCATTCTGAGATTTTCATACTGAATTCTGAGGGTTTGAAGTTTTTCTCGTCTTACCTGTTCATCTCCTTCATAGCTCAGAACAATCTTGTCCCATATTTCTTTTACGGATTTATACTGCATAACCTTGATGAATTCCGATTGAGATAGACATCCTAATAGAGTATTGACAGCCTTTGCATTTGTTTCATATTGCTTCTTACCAGCCGGATCTGTAGGAGTTGTTGATGGAAAAGTGTACCCTGTATCTATGATATCCCAGACTTTTGTACCAAGAGATTGAAGATAGGCTGTGACTCTTACCTTCCAATAGACGAAGTTGGTCCCATCAAAAATTGGTGGCCTGATAGATGCTTCTCTCTCGTAGTTGCTCATGATGATGGATCTTCCTTCAAGCGATCAAGCTTCTTCAGAAGGACCTAATCTGAAACCAATTGTTGGAAATAATACTGAGAGGGGGGGTGAATCAATATTATCAAGTCAAATATTCCCTTTTTCAAATCCAGATCATATACGCTACTTCAGTTAGTGAAAACCGCGTATATACGCAACTACGTAGAAGGAAACCCGCGTATACCATGCAAACTTATAATTTACTTTATCTTACAATATGTTGATTATTAATCTGTGTATCAGAATCAAATAAACAGTAACCAGAAATAGTAAAACAGAGCAGAAGACAATCGCACACAAGAACACAAGATATAAGGTGGAAACCCAATGTGGGTGAAAACCACCTACTGCAATTCGTCTCTATATTCCTTTTAATTAGAAACTTCTTTTTACAATGATTCTGTACTGGTACAGTCCTTTACTAGTACGCAGGCTGCAACCTGCAAAGAGCTACAACCCTCTCTCGTTCTCCAGCTTCTCCTGGAAGGGAGCTACAACCCCCTTAGCTCTTGCACTAGCCAAGATACTAGTACGTAGGTGCGGACCTACAGAAGGCTACAACCTTTACTTTCTTCCAGGGACCACGTTTCATAAATTTTCAGACTGGATCCATGAACATCAAACAATCATCAAGAATCAAACAATCTCCTTTTCACCAATTAGAACTGAATCAAGTAGACACTTCTCTGGCAGTTGTACCCAGAGCACAGTAACAGTAACCACACACCAAATTCTGAACCCAGAACATTGCGGCAATAAACAGAAGCAACTAGAACACAACTCAAGAGATGTACGCTACTTCAGTAACCAGAAACCTGCGTGCATATGCTTCTGTGTTTGGACCAACCTGCATATATGTTGTTTTTACTCACAGAACCAGCGTGTATACGCGCCTTCTCTTCACTGAACCTGCGTACAAATCTATAAAGGATAAATCACAAATATTCATACCTTAATTAAACCAAATTACCAGATTTATAGATCAAGCATGCGCCACATATAACGGATCAAAATCATACAAAGATATTATAATTCAAGCCTTAAGATTATGACCCATCAATAGAACTTATCCTTCTCTTTGCGCTAAGGTTCCTCCTTCATTCAGATCCAGATCTACACCATAACCCAATTAATATTTCAGATCTAGCGCTTTATCAAATATTCAATAATTCAGATCATGCTTTGCCAAGTGATCTCCTTCCTCTTTTATAGTCTTAGGCCTTCCACAATACCATGGTCCAAAACCATAACAAACAATACCATGGACCCAATACTTGGGATCAACACTCTTGATGAGATACCATGGCCCAAAACCATAGGTTCAATTACCAAGGATTAGATACCACGGACCAAAAGTAAGTTCTCCAACATATACACGCTTTTCCTTGTGTGAAAGTGCGTGTATACGCATACGCGCCTTCGTAACATCTAACCCGTGTGTATACGCGTCTTCATCTAGGTGAACCTGCGTATATGCCTTTTCTTCATTCTGAAAGCCTGAACTGATATCTGTCACCAGAATGAGTTGCCATCAAAGACAACACCTGTTCCATAGTTCCAAACTTGTGCCATAATGCCAACATGAAAGTTCTAGCCACTTTCACATATATCTACTTCCATAGACAATAACACCTTTCAGTTAGTGATTGACATTGGAAGCTTTTATTAATTGATAAATGTGTTCGCATCAAAGGATTTTATTGCTAATATTTTAGTAAGTGGTTGATGTATACAATATTATTGATAATATTTTAATTGCAAATAATGCTTATCTTCGTATTTCTGGATATCTCTTTGTTTAAGCTCTTGTGCGAAAGTGCACAAGATGTCCATTGTGTGAAAAAACTTTCTTTGTGCAAATATTTGCATTCGCACTAAAAGCTTGTATTGCTAATATTCTTGGTAATATCTTAGTTATAAATAATGCATATCTTTGTATTCCCTTTTTCTCAAAGAGCCCTTTAGAGATCTCGATCTTTTATAGATATTAATAATCAATTGAGTAAAGGTTGTGTGGGGTGCATACAAAATTCTCGCACAGTAACGGTGCCTCTATTGCTATTTAATTGATCCTCTTTGTCTGAAGTTTTCCACACATTGAAAACTTTGGCCATTTCCACAAATAACTACTTCCGTACTCAATAACACCTTTTGGTCAGCCATTGACATTGGAAGCTATTATTAATTGATACGTATGTTCGCATTAAAGGATTTTATTGCTAATATTTTAGTAAGTAGTAGATGTATATGATATTATTGGTAATATTTTAATTGTAAATAATGCTTATCTTCGTATTTCCAAATATCTCTTTGTTTAGGTTCTTGTGTGGAAGTGCGCAGGAAATCCATTGTGCGGAGAAAAAAAAATTGTGCGGATCTCGGCAATTCACACTAAAGGCTTTTATTGGTAATATTATAGTTATAAATAATGCATATCTTTGTATTCCCTTTTGCTCAAAGAGACATTCAGAGATCTCGATCTTTTATAGATATCAGTAGTCAATTGAGTAAAGGTTGTCCGGAGTGCATAGAATTTTTTGTACAAAACCACATTTCATTGAGCAGAAGCTTTGTTTATGGGATGTGCGGAAGAGAAGATAAAGTTCATTGTATGATGGAATATTTCAAGATTTTATTGTGTGAATCTTCGTACTCCACACCAAAGGATTTCATTGATAAAAGTTTAGTATTATAACATAATCCATATTTATTGTTCACAATAACATTGTTTATGCTTATACTATTTATAATATTTTAATTGTAAATAATGCATATTATTGTTATTTAATTGATTTTCTTTGCATTAAGCTTCCTGCACTTTCGTACTCAATAATGCTTTTCAGTCAGCTATTAACATTGGACGTTGTTATTAATTGATAACTACACTTACATTAAAGGTTTTTATTGCTAATATTTTAGTAAGTGATTGACATATATGATATTGCTAGTAATATTTTAATGGTAAATAATGCTTATGTTTGTATTTCTAAATATCTCTTTGTTTAGGCTATTGTGCGGAAATGTATAGGAAGTACATTGTGTAGACAAAGCTTTCTTTGTGCAGATCTATACACTTCTGCATTTCATTAAGTAGAAGCTTTGTTTATGGTTATGTTTCTGAAACTAGGCAGATGTGCAGATAAATTTCATTATCTAAAGGAATCTTTCAAGCCTTCATTGTGTGGATCTTCGCACTCCGCATTGAATGCTTTCATTACTAATATTTTAACTTATTCAAAACATCATCCATATTTGTTGTTCGCAATAACATTGTTTATGCTTAATAAATTTGTAGATGATACCCTGTTAATGGGCATATCACAGTTAAGGAAGCTCTTACTTTCATAGAAATTCTTAAATGTTTTTCAGATACCTCAAGAACATCTATCAATCTCAAAAAATCTAAATTATTCTTCTTCAACATTCTCATTTCCATTCAAAGAAACATCACTAGCACTGTCAGCTTTCAAAAATGTTTTCTCCCCTTAAGATATCTGGGTGTCCCTCTAATTGACAAATGCTTCAAAAAATCCAATTGGGAGGACCTTCTCAATAGACTTCGCAAAATACTTTCCAATTGGACCTTTCACTCCCTTAATATGGCAGGTAGACTGATCCTGGTTAAATCAATGCTACAGGCCATGCCTCTATATCTGTTTTTTGCTCTAGTTGCCCCCAAGTCAATCATCAATGCCATCAGATGCATTCAAAGGAAATTTTTATGGAGGGGCTTAGACACTAAGAAAAAATGGGCTCTTTTAGTCTGGGAGAATGTCTGCAAACCAAAATATGCAGAAGGGTTAGGTCTGAGGGATCTAGATATTCTTGGGAAAGCCCTAAGGGCCAAGACATGGTGGCATTGGCTAGACAACTCGCAAACACCTTGGGGTCTCATCTAGAGGTCAAAATATACGCCTACTCACTCAAATGACGATCTCATTAGGCTTACAAGCGACATCAAAGGTTCTGCAATATGGAATCAAGCTTGGGAGAATAAAGCTATCATTCAAAATCATAACTTTTGGGAGATTGGTAATGGAGAAAAAACCCTCTTCTGGGAGGATGCATGGCAGCAACTACCAGACTTAAACAGAGACAAGTTTTCCTCACTTCGCACAATTATGAAAGATAAAGGAAAGCACAAGGTTTCCCATGATTGGAATCCCAACACTGGAATGGACAAATGGTGACAATGGATGGAAGCCAAAGGTTTGGAACCTCTTCCCCTCAGTTTCGATTGGAACACCTTTTCCAACACCATTAAATAAAGACAAATCCAATTCGATAGAGGAGAAGATAAGATTAGATGGGGTAAAAATTCATCTATGCATTTGAATCTCAAAGAAGCCTATGGCTATATGGAAACCCATGACCAACTTTAGCCTAAAAAAATACGGAAAACTCTATGGAGTAGAAAATTATGGCCCAAAATTACTCTTTTCCTATGGCTAACCATGCAGAGGAATATTCTAACATGGGACAATTTATGGAGAAGAGGATTCAAGGGTCCTTCAAGATGCCCTCTCTGTGAAGCGAATGAGGAAACAATTAACCATATTTTGAACATTTGTGATTACACCAACAAACTTTGGGAGTGGGCTGAGGTTTTATTCAAAACTTCTGACAGGGACAGGGCTTCCATCCTCAACACTCTGGACAATTGGAGACCTTCAATTTCCCCACACCCAATGGTTGATAGGGCCTGGAACATTATCCCGAGTACTATATGTTGGGTAGTTTGGAAAGAGTGAAATGCTAGAATATTCAAAGATGAAAAAAAAGTCGGAAGAGGGCCTCCTTACCTCAATTAAATAGGTAATCCATGAATCAGTCGTCATCTCCAAATTGCCAAACTTTAGTGACCCCCCTCATCCTTTTGATTAGAGAATCTTGCAACTCCTCGTGTTTGCACCCTCCCCCTCAGAACAATAAGACTTCGATGATGGAAAACCTGGATGCTCCCTGTCACTGGCGTCCTCTCGAAAAGACATCCTCAAACTGAATTATGATGGTGCTGCTAAAGGTAATCCTAGAGTTATTGGATTTGGGGGAGTTTTCAAAAACTCAAAAGGAGAGATAATTTGGATATACACGAGCAACTTAGGTATCACTACCAAAAATGTCACTAAACTCCAAGCTCTGGAACACAAGCTTGACATTGTCAAATTCCATGGATTTTGGCCTCTCATTGTGGAAGGAGATTCGACTCTAGCTACGTAGGTTTATCAGAAGCTTCAACAAGGCACGACAGTCACCAAAGTCATGGACAACTAGAGGCTTAGCAAGACCCTTCATCACATCAACAGGAAAATTGGATAGTTGAGTGGGCTCTACTTCCAGGTTGTCAAATGGAAGGCTAACATCCTAGATGATAGGTTGGCTAATGAAGGTACAACTGGCAGCACAAGAATTTTCTCCCTTGCATGGAGGGACCTAGAGGAAGGACCTCTCCGCCAGGATTGTGAAGCTTTAAATAATACAGATAAAGGGGTATGGGAAAATCTTAATGCTGAGATCACCTGTCAATCTCTAGGACGGGATCGGTACAATATTGACATACCCTCATGATGAATTCCTCAGAGAGCAGCATTCCCAATTCTCTGAATAAGGTAAGAAAATCCCAGATCGCAACAATCTTTCAGAACCACTGCCTACCTGATCCCTCGATCGGTACCATTTATCGCTCTCTCAAGGTTGCTTTGTACCTCACTCTGGCCATAATTAATGGCTCATTCATGGCTACCTATTTCCCTCCTACCTCGGTCACCCGCTACTCCTATGAATACCTCGACCCGCTCGCTTCTCCCCACTATTATATTCTCCCTCGAGCCTTCGTGTTCATCACCTCTGTTCTGGTTTTTCCTCCTGATTCCCCTCCCATCCTTATCATGGCTTCTCATCATGGGTCAGCCCGTGCCCCCCACCGCGGTTGTGGATGCAAAAATGAAATGTGGTACAATCCTAGCATGCAACCTCGCACAAGATCTGAGACTTCGGCAAGGAGAGTCATGTTGAGAAATGGCAACAAAAAATTCCAGTTTAATTTGTCATTGAATTAAACTGAGAATTAAAATTGAATTATATTGTCATAGCAACTTGTAAATAGTTAATTAAGTTTAATTAACTTAATTGGCTTAGGAATTTCGAGTTAGAAGTCTTTCTGTAGTCATGTATATGTTTTCCCTAAGTTTTAGGGGTCCAGTATGAGTTTAAATTGAGTTGGAAATTAGATCACTCAATTTACTGAGTTAAGTTAATTTAAATTAGTTCTAAATTGTTTTTGGAACTAATAGAGGACTAACAGCCAGTTGGTGCACTAATGCATCCACTCTTGCTACTCGAGTTAACTAAATATGTCCTCATGAGAAACTCATGCATGTCAGTTCATAGAAAGACCCAGTTGAGACTAGAGTGTAGGGGCAGTGTACTATCAGTTGTGTGATTTACTAAGTTGTATAGATCATGCATGCAATCAGGAATTGGACCTAGTTTGGATTGTACAGTTTTGGAAGCACTGGATTCCTATTAATATGGGTTATTCAGCCATAGGAATTGCGCAAGGAAATAGGGGCTTGGAGAGCTATAGAATAGGCTAAGGATTAGCTTGAGCTAGCTTGTGATCTGGGAGATTGATTATACTTATGTAGGGATTTTTCTTGTGAGAACAAGCATTATATTCGCATTTCGGATTTCTGATTTAATGCAATAAAGATAGTAGGGGTTTTGAGCAGTGGATTTCCCCAAATACATCTTGTGTTATGTGCCATTGATTTATCTTCTTCTTGTTCTTATTGTTTTCATCGATCTATTGGCTTCCACTAGTTGAAAGTAGAAGTAGATTCTTCTCTTGTCATTTAGTAAATTGCATGAGCTTGTGAATCTACAGGACTTTTCTACATGATATCGGAGCTGAGAAAAATATACTAGAGGAGATTTCGAAGTTTTGAGTTTTGGGTTACAGGTGAAATTCGAATTTGCAATACATACTTCAGGATCGACAAATGTCATTCGACGGTTTGCGACTCGAGTATGCCTTGGAAGGAAACACAAATTTTATAACCTGGAGGGACAGAATGGAGGCTATGCTAGAGGATAATGGCTTGAAGGAATTTGTTGATCAAGAAATTCCTAAGCTAGTAGCATCGGATGCACAAAATTTGTCTGAATGGAAGAAGTGTGTGGAGAAGGTAAGGCTGATAATCCTTGAGGGAGTTCAAGACCACACTATCTTGGGTCTCCATGGCAAGGAAACTCTGTATGCTATGTGGAAAGCATTGATGGACTTGTCTCAAAACAACAGTGACCAAAGGAAATTTGCATTGAAGGACAAACTTAGAAAAATCAAAATGGAGAAAGGCGAGACTATTCCAAAATACTTGACTAAGTTCACTCAATGTCGAGATGAACTTGGAAGTGTTGGAATCATGATTGTCGAGGATGATATGGTCATTATTTCTCTTCTAGGACTCCCAAAGGGATGGCATAGTTATCATGACTCTGTCAATGGTCGGGAGAAGCTGCCAGATTGGGAACGACTGTGATCGGATTTGATGCAAGAGGAGATTAGGAGGAACACCAAGGATGGCTCTTCATCAAAGACTGATGATCAAGAGAACTATGTCTTAGCGATTAAGGCACAGAAGGGGAAGGGAAAGGTTCCCATACCAAATCGGATTCTTATCATGGAGGTAAGAAGAAAGACATGATGAAAGTTAATTTCTTTCATTGTCATGATCTGGCCCATTTTGCTACAAATTATCCACTCAAAAAGTCCAAGAAGTCCTCAGGAGGAGTGTCGGTGAGGCTTTGGCATCTCAATTCGAATTGGACTTTTCCCTCATTGCATGCATGGTGTCATTAATGATGGGAAGTGTATGGTACTTAGACAGTGGAGCTTCATTCCACATGACAAGCGACAAAGAGTTATTCAGTGACCTGGACGAGAAAGATCTCCATAAGCATAATGAGATGGGTGACGACGGGAAGTATAGTGTTATTGGATTGGACACGATTACTTTTCAGAGGGAGCATGGGGCTCCACTCACCTTAAATAATGTTGTGTTTGTTCCCAGGCTGAAGAAGAACTTGGTATTTTTTGTCATGCTTGAGGATAAAGGCTGTGGTGTGATCTTCTCGAAAGGAAAGGCGTTCCTTCGACACATAACCACGAGTTAGGTAAAGAAGATAGGGATTCGGGTGAAGAATATCTATAAGTTAGAGGTAGAGGAGCGTGTTTCTTTGAGCACAAAAGAAGGAAGGGTGCAGAGCCGAGACGTTGGCAAGTTGTGGCACAAGCGATTGGGCCACTTGCATCATGGAGATTTAAAGATATTGTAGCAGATCTCTATCGGTCTTCCCAAAGGTACGCTTGAGAAAGTTGATACATGCAAGGGGTGTACTTTGGGAAAATACACCAAGTCTTCCTTTCACAATAAAGATAGTTGAGCAGAGGCTATTCTAGAGAGAGTCTATTCAGATGTGTGTGGACCATTCTCGATAGCATCCATGGCCAAAACACAGGTATTATGTTATATTTGTTGGTGACTATTCTTGTAAATTTTGGATATTTTTCATGCAGAAAAAGGATCAAGCGTTCACAAAGTTTTGTGAGATTAAATCATTGGTGGAGAAAGAGTCAGGAAATAAGGTTAAAGCTCTATGAAGTGATAACAGTGGTGAGTATGTATCAAATGAGTTTAAGAACATTTGTGCAGCAGAAGGGATTAAACAGGAGTTGACAACACCTGGCCGAGAGGAAGAACATAAGCATAGTAGGGGCAGAGAGGGAAATGTTGCATGATCAGGGCCTACCACTACACTTGTAGGCTGAGGCATGCAACACAACGGTTTATGTTCAGAACTATAGCGCACATCGGATACTTGAGACAAAGACACCAGAGGAGGCTTATTCTAGTAAGAGGCTAGATGTTGGTCACTTCAGGATTTTTGGGTCATCGGTATATTACCATGTGACCAAAGATGCACGGAAGAAGCTTGAGCCGACAGCAAAGTTGGGGATATTTGTTGGGTACAATGATACTCCTCACAACTATCGGGTTTAATTTCCAACCAACCTGATGACAGTGGTTCGTAGGGATGTCAAATTCAATGAGGAGAAGGCCATGCAAGTTTCCCTTGAGAGGGAGCTTGAGCTAAATGTGGATGAGGAGATTCTAGCTCCTAAGGTTGAGGAGCCTCATATTGATGTGGATCAACCACATGTAGAGGATCTGGGAGTGGAGACATCCACTCAAGCAGGGTCTTCCAGAGAGGGAAGAAAGTGCACCGGAGAGGCTGACAGATTGTTGGATGATGCATGGGAGAATGTGGGAGAACCCACTCCTCAACACAGGCAGAGGAGGTCACCTGAGAGGTAGACTTCATAGATGGCTCTTATGGGCGAATGTGTTGTGATAGACCCATCTTCCTTTAAGGAAGTAGTGCAACAGCCGATTTGGATTGATGCCATGGTGGAGGAGTATGACTCCATAATTCGTAACAGTGTTTTGGATGTGGTCCCAAGACTGAAGACAAGTCAGTGGTGAGATATCGTTGGCTTTATAAGGTAAAAGAAAGCTGCAGATGGTAGTGTGGAGAAGAATAAGGCTAAATTTGTGGCCCATGTCTTTTCACATGTGAAGGGGATTGACTATGATGAGACCTTTGCTCCTATTGCAAGGTACTCGTTAATGATATCTATATTGGCACTACCAACACCGATGGGTTGGAAGATACATCAGATGGATGTGAAGACAACCTTCCTTAATGGCATGATTGAGGAAGAGGTGTACATAGAGTAGCCTGAAGGTTTTGAAACCTTTGACGTGAGTCGCATGTGTACAGGCTCATGAGATCATTGTATGGGCTGAAGCAAGAACCCGGTACTTAGTACACTAGGATAGATAGCTACTTCATTGGGTTGGGCTTCACGAAGACTGAAGCAGGTGGGAACCTGTACTAGATAGTGGTGGAAGGTAAGTTGTTGATCATTGTAATTTATGCTGATGATCTCATATTGATAGGCGATGATCATCTGATCAAATCTTGCAAGGAGGGCCTTGCAAGAGAGTTTGATATGAAGGACATGGGGCTCATGCATTACTTTCTTGGCATGGAAGTAACACTAGGATAGATAGCTACTTCATTGGGTTGGGCTTCACGAAGACTGAAGCAGATGGGAACCTGTACTAGATAGTGGTGGAAGGTAAGTTGTTGATCATTGTAATTTATACTGATGATCTCATATTAACAGGCAATGATCAGTTGATAAAATCTTGCAAGGAGGGCCTTGCAAGAGAGTTTGATATGAAGGACATGGGGTGCATGCATTACTTTCTTGGCATGGAAGTATGGAAAGGAGATGGGGAGTTTTTTGTGTCTCAGGGAAAGTATGCCAACGAGATACTCAGGATATTCAACATGGAGAGTAGCAAACCCATGGAGACTCCTCTAGCAGGTAACTAGAGGAAGGAGGATGCTACTTCAGGGGAAGTAGTGGAAGCTACTATTTACAAGCAGCTTGTGGGTTCACTCATGTACTTGGTGAACACACGACCGTATATGTGTTATGCAGTTAACCAACTTAGTCAAGCAATGGTTAGGCCTACCAAGATGTATTGGAAGGCGGAAAATCATGTGTTGAGATACCTCAGGGGAACTTCTCAGTATGGATTATGGTAAATACGTACAGAGGGAGTGAAGCTTCAAGGCTTCAATGATGCAGATTGGGCAGGGAGTCCATCCGACAGGAAGAGCACATCAGGAGGGATCTACACTTCCCTATGACATACCCTGAAGTGCCCAAAACATGACCATTATATAGTATAATCATCCATGTATAAAACTCAAATCCCTCCTAAAAATTCATTTGCAAAATGTCTTGAGCTTTCCCTAAAGAAATATCTCTTAAAACCCTTAAATGAGAGTCATCACTCTTATGAGGCTTAAAACCGCGATGGTCGCATGTTTCACCGTGTTTGACCCATGATGGCATCACTCTGTGCTCTTCCATACTCACGATGATCCTAAAAAGGTAATTTTCCCAAAGAGGATGAGAAGCTTTGTGATCTAGAAGCTTCTAGAGCAGCGAGCTGGAGGTGGTTTCACATAGATGAGGTTGAATCCTCATAACTTTACCTCTTTGTCTTATCCCTATGAGCTACCTCATTGAGATGTGGGCCTAATCCTATCTTTGGAGGAGTCCTAACTCCCTCTCCCAGCCTATAAATTCCTCCTCTCCTATTTCCAAATGATTGGTCTATGTCCATTTACACCCCTATGTTGAGCTTGTGCCTAGAGACTATTCATTAGACTTGGAGAAGGAGTGTTTGGAGATTTTCTTGGCTTGGACTTGGATTACCACTCAAGGAGAGCCTTTCAACATCAAGGATATGGTTGTAAGCTTCCCTTTATTATTTAAATAATATACAACTGCTGGTTCATCTTCCCGAAATATATATGTTCATGTATGTATTAACTTGGCATTCCTTGATCAACTAAGTAGGTTATTGTTGGATTTGATATTGGTTTTTGCATGATTTTTTTATATCTTGATCACTTGTGTAGGTACATAAGCACTGAAAGAAGTAGGAACAAGTCTGTGACACAAGCGGTTTGAGGCCTTCAACAAAGGAAATCGGATTAGCATCAAAACAAGGTAGGCCATCTCTTTCGTTCTACTTTTCAATCATAACCTAGGAACATGTCTAGTTGATTTTCACTTCAGTTGCTATACCCACTCATTTGGATAGAGGGATTGTCTATGTCCATAGAGAGGATTAACCTTGTCAACAACAGCAATTTCTTGGTACGACAGGAAACAAAGATCGGTTGCACTGAGTTCAGTAGAGGCAGAGTACATGGTTGGGAGTTAGGCAGCATGTGAGGCCATTTGGATGAGGAAGATCCTAGTTGGTTTGTTTTGTCAGTAGATGGATCCAACTATGATTTACTGCGATAATAATTTTTTTATCAAATTCTCTAAAAATCCAGTTTTTCATGATCGGTCCAAGCATATTGATATCAGATATCATCATCTCAGAGATTGTGTATTGAGGCAGATTATGTTGTTAGAGTAAATTCCCACGGAGGAGAAAGATGATGACATTTTGACAAAGGCATTGTCAAGATGTAAATTCAAGTTTCATAGAGACAAGATCGGGGTAGCTAATAATCCATTTCTAGTTGAAAGGAAGTGTTGAGAAATGGCAACAAGAAATTCTAGTTTAATTTTTCCTTGAATTAAATTGAGAATTAAAATCGAATTCTATTCTCACAACAGCTTGTAAATAGTTAATTTAGTTTAATTAACTTAATTAGCTTAGTGATTTCGAGTTGGGAGTCTTTTTGTAGTCATGCATATTTTCTCCCTAAGTTTTAGGGGTCCAGTATGAGTTTAAATTGAGTTGGAAATTAGATCATTCAGTTTAGTGAGTTCAGTGAAATTAGTTCTAAATTGTTTTTGGAACTAATAGAGGACTAACAGTCAATTGGTGCACTAATGCATCCACTAGTACTACTCCATTTAACTGAATATTTCCTCATGAGAAACTCATGCATGTCAGTTCAGAGAAAGAACCAGTTGAGACTAGAGTGCAGGGACAGTGTACTATCACTTGTATGATTTACTCAATTGTATAGATCATGCATGCAATTAGGAACTAGACCTAGTTTGGATTGCGCAGTTTTGGAAGCAATGGATTCCCATTAATATGGGCTATTCAGCCATAGGAACTGTGCAAGGAAATAGGGGCTTGGAGAGCTATAGAATAGGCTAAGGAATTGGCTTGAGCTAGCTTGTGAGCTGGGAGATTGATTATACTTGTGTAGGGATTGTTTTTGTGAGAAAAAAGAATTGTATTCTCATCTTGGATTTTTGATTTAATGCAATAAAAATAGTATGGGTTTTGAGCAATGGCTTTCCCTAGATACATCTTGTGTTATGTGCCATTGATTTATCTTCTTCTTGTTCTTATTGTTTTCATCGATCTATTGGCTTCCGCTAGTTGAAAGTTGAAGTAGATTCCTGTCCTTTGCTTTAGTAAATTGCATGAGCTTTTGAATCTACAGGATTTTTCTACAAGTCTCCCTCAATTATGTTATATATCTTGACCCTAAAACAAAAGAGCGCATTCATAATCTACAGCTCCGGGCACGCAATATCAGAAGGCAGGTGACCACAGAAGAGGTGGATGCACAATTCGAGTGGATACCCGACCCATGCCTCACCAGGGCTAGGGAGAATTTATATAGTCGCACCATCGAGCTCTCTTGGCAGCTCAAAACCATGCTCGACCTCACACTACAAGAACAATCTGAAAATTCCAAAGCACTGGAGGCCAAGTTAGACATGTTGAATGACAAATTTATAGTCTATGTGGAATCGATCCACTACAAGCACTTCCTTACAAGGGATTCACCCCACTATGCCTTACTCAAGTGTCACATCACCACTATGTAGGTCAACGGCAGAGGCTCTTCAAGCATAAATAAAGAGATTGTAGATGCATCCACCATCCACTAGGCTGTTGTGAACGCCCCAGCTGGTAGCTCTCCCGAGAAGTCCATCAGGTTGGAGGACGATCCTTCGGAAGACATTGCCTAATGACTCTCTGTGTTTATGGTACTCTTTGAATGTTTGTGGAACTCTCTAAATGTCTATGGAACTCTCTACGTTTATGATACTCTTTTCACTATGGATTTTCCAGTCACTTCCAATTCTCACCCTCTTAGGACATCGGACAATTTTTGTAATTTTTGTAAAATTGGCAAGCAGAAATTCCATCTCTCCTTTCAGCCCAGAGGAAGGGGCTCTTTTTGTATTTACTGTAAGAATTGTAAGAGGAATTTTTTTATCTAGTGTCAGAGTCTTATGCTCGAGACACCCCACCCTGAATGTAATTACCATCTTTTGAATTAAAAGAATCTTTATTACTTAAAAAAAAACATTGTTTATGCTTATATTAATGATAATATTTTAATTGTAAATAATGCATACTACCATTATTTAATTGATTCTCTTTGCATTAATATTTCCACACAATGACATCTCTGAATAATTCCTTTCATTCAGCTATTGAGTATATATGATACATCCCTCCAAAAGAGTTGAAAACAAATTACAATTAAAAGATCCCTCCGCACTTCCCTCATTCCGCACAAATTCCTTACCCCCCTCATTTTGCACATGCATTTGTTCTCTACATAACCTCCGCACATACACAACCACCTTCGCACAACATGTTCCTAAATAAGAATTAAGAAAAAGATTTGTATATTTATTATTTTAATTAAAAAAGGTGTAATTTTCTTTTCTTTTGTGGCATATATTGTTATTTTGTTTCATTTAAAAATTCTTCTGACATTGTCTGGAATGAGGATTGACATAAAATATTGCTAATATTTTAGTAAGTGGTTGATGTATACAATATTATTAGTAATATTTTAGTTGTAAATAATTCTTATCCTCGTATTTCCGAATATATTTTTGTTTAACCACTTATGCGGAAGTGCGTAGGAAGTCCATTATGCAGATAAAGCTTTCTTTGTGTAGATCTCTGCACTTCACACTAAAAGCTTTTATTTCTAATATTATTGATAATATTTTAGTTTTAAATAATATGTATATTCATATTCCCTTTTAATCGAAGAGCACTTCGAAGATCTCAGCCTTTTATAGATATCAATAGTCAAAATCGCATTTCATTGAGCAAAAGATTTGTTTATGGTTTTGTTTTTGCAATCGGGCACATGTGCGTAAATGTAGAGAAGGTTCATTGTGCGAAGGAAGCTTTCAAGCTCATTGTACGAATCTTTGCACTTTGCACTAGAGGTTGTCATTGCTAATATTTTAATATTAAAACATAATCCATATTATTTGTTCGTAATAAGATTCTTTATGCTTATATGATTGATAATATTTTAATTATAAATAGCGCATATCTTCGTATTTCGAAATATCTTTCATTGTGTGGATCTTTGCGCTTCGTACTAAAGGATTTTATTCCTAATATTTTAGTATTAAATAATGCATACTTGTTGTTTGCAATAATACCAAAGTAAGCATTGGACCTATAAAATAATATTACTAATATTTTAGTCATAAATAATGTGTATCTTCGTATTCTCTTTTGTTGGAAGAAAACTCTGAATTATTATGTCATAATATAGAGGTACCTATTGCTTATCAAGCACATCAATTTTCGGATCTTTGAGTAGAAGCTTTGTTTATGGCAATTTTGTTAGAATAATGTAGAAATGGAAGAGTCTGGAAATGTGATAGGTTTCTTGAGTTGTCTTCTTAGTTGTCAGGAAATTATGTAGATCTATGTGACTTACAAGGTGTTGTTCTAGAAGTTATTGTTTTCCAATGTAATTGAGTTGTAGCTGAGTAAGGGAGTGCATCTTCCATGTTGTTATGTCCATCGAGTCTAATGATACCATAGTTATATAATGGGACACACTATGATGTATTTGCAGTGAGCAAGTGTGAGTAGGCTTGGTCTGAATTAATAAAAGAGTTTTGTTGTGTTAAACTCTATCTTTTCTAATTAATTTTTCTGAAATTATGTATATGTGTGAAAGTGCGGAGAAAATTCATTATGCGGGGGAATCTTTCAAGCTTTCATGGTGTGGATCTCTACACTCCCCGCTGAACACTTTTATTTATAATATTGTAGTAATATACAAAGTTCTGCACAAGCTCGTGCAAAGAACCTACAAACACATCAATTGTCAAATCATTGACCAGAGCAGTGTTAGTATCAGAGAACCCCCATCTATGCAAAGGAAACCCATATTTGAAATAAGATCGAGACAAGCGGTCTCCCAATACGCTATTATTGGTAATGTTTTAATTATAAATAATGCTTTTATTGCTAATATTTTAGTATTAACTAATCCATATTTTTTGTTTGAAATATTTTAGTTTTAAATCATGAAAATCTTCATATTATCAAATATCAATGTTTGGATCATTGAGAACACGATTTGTTTATGGTTATCTTGTTGAAAATAGGCATATGTGCGGAAGTGCAGATGAAGCTTTCAAGTTTTCATTATGTGGATTTGTGCACTTCGCACTAAATACTTTTTTTCTCAAAACATGTGTGTGAGTACGGAGATAGTGTGCAGAAAAATTCAAAGCTAACATACAACATCACATAATCAATTCATAGCAAATATCAATTTCCATTTATCAAATTTAATATCACATATTGTACTCATTATTTGTGCAGTATAACATTATTGTTTATAACATATTTTATTACGTAATTATTGTAATGATAATAGTTAACATACAAAATGTTGGAAGCATTTAGTTTTGCTTCGCAGTCAAGTTACATTAATTGTGCATTATTTGGTTGTCTTTTTGCAATTTTAACCAAAGTTTTGGGAAAAATGCACAATATTTCTATTTTTTCATATCTTGAAAATAAAATATGAATTTTCAGTAAATGGTATTTCTACTTTCCAATTGGATGAGGAAGCTTTGTTTATGGGTATCTTTTTGAAATTATTCACATGTGCGGAAGTGCAGACAAAGTTCATTATGCAGAGGAAGATTGGAAGCTTTCATTGTGCGTATCTCTGGACTCCGCATTGAAGGCTTTTATTGCTAATATTTTAGTATTAAATGATCCATATTTATTGTTGGCAATAACACCGAGGCAAGCGGTGGACCCATGAGATATTATTGCTAATATTTTAACTATAAGTAATGCTTTTATTGTTCATATTTAGTATTAAATAATTCATATTTGATCTTTACAACATTTTAATTATAAATAATGCATATATCTCTATTCTCAAATATTAGTAGTCAACTGAGTAAAGGTTGTGCAGTGTGCAGAGAAAACTGGATCATTGAGCACAAGATTTGTTTATGGTTATCTTCCTGAAATTAGGTTGATGTGTGTAAGTATGGAGGAAGTTGATTGTGCAGTGGAAGCTTTCAATCTTCCATTATGTGGACCTCCGCATTCTGCACTAAAGGCTTTTGTACATTTTTTCTTGAAACACATGCGTGAGTGCAGAGTATAAGTGTGAAAAAGTTCAAAGCTAACATACAATCCCACACAATCACTTTATTGCCGATATACAATATCAATTTTCATTTATCAAATTTTATTATCACATATTATACTCATTATTTATGTAGTATAACATTAGTGTTTATAACATATTTTATTATGTAAATATTGTAATGATAACAACTAACGGATAAAATATTGGAAACATTTAGTACTATAGCATGTAATAAAGGACAAGTGTGTTATATGCAAAAAGATTAGTTTAATGAGGCCACAATTTTCCCAAAAAATAGTGGAAATTCCGGCAATATTTTGCTAAACATTCAGCAGAAAATTTGGGAAATCTAGGTTACAACTGTCAAGCTTCAGGATTTTGGGTACTCCAAGGGTTTTTGATGGTGTTGAATCCATTTCCAACGTAAAAAAAAAAAGATTTAAACACTCACACCCATGTCATTTCGAGCAAAATTGTGGCCTCAATAGACAACGCCAATTTAATGCAAAAATGTTGCTAAGACGGTAATGTTTACAAAGATGTGAAAACTTGGAAATCACACTTAGCATTGAATAATTAATTAATGCTTGGTAGTCATATTAATATTTGTTTATAAAATTGATATGCACTTACGTTATCCCTGAAACATTGTGTGAATTGAAAAATATATAGTGCTTTTGAAAGAGCGATTTTGGTTAGAGATGTTGTTGGTGCTAGTGCCGGTGATCCATAGTTTGTATCTACATTTTATTACTCAAAAAATTTATTCGTAAATGAAGGATATGTGGAATAAGTACAATTTACATATTAGATATTAGGTTGCAAGCGAAGTGATAGTTATGCGAATGGACCTGATTCCATTTCTTCGATGCCAGATTCAATATATTTCCAAGATTATTTCTCGACTAAATAGTTTGAGACTTATTTTTATTATGTTGTGCCTATATGAAAAGGCAACATGGAAATGGATTGTGTTATTTAGTCATAGTTTTCTGGTGATGTTCAGAGCAAAATAGTTTTTTGGCAATGCAATGATCCTGAGAGTTTTCTAGATGCTGAAAGTTTTGTTAGACTATTGCAGAGTTTACAATCGAAGCTTTTGTTTTGCGGGAAATATTATAATAGTTTTGGAATGCTTGTTTTTAGATTAACACAAAACGACATAAACCATACGAAATTATAAATTGTTACCTAATTTACTTATTTCAATGAATAGAGTTCATTTAATGTTTGGATAATGGAACAAATGAAACAAGGCATCCAAGTCATGAATTGACATCTAGCATCTGAAACTACTTCCACAAAGTAAGAGTTGGTCGATAGCAAGGAAAGTCTACATAGTAAATGTGTTGAATATGCATTGGTTCAGTGAATAATTATGGAAAATACTTTTATTTATTGGAAGAAGAGCTTTATTTAATGAAAAAAGAATGTGGGTCACGATATTATTAAAATACTATCTCTATATCGATTTCTAAAGCGTGTAAGAAAGATCAATCATGAAAATTAATTGTATCAATTGGATTATGTCTAGTTGGAATTTAAGTAAAACGTATATGATTTAAAGTAATTGATTTCACAACAACCTTTTCTAATTAAAAATTAGGAAAATCAGTACTGGACATATTGTTGTCGATAACTGGTTAATGGATACCATTAAAATCGATTGTAGTTAAATGTCATTTCAGAACTAAGACATCAATTCGTGATTTAGATGAATTATTGCGTATGACGCATTATATGTACAATTGTTTCCGATCAAAGAAAATTTGTCAATGTTAATTTTGTTCTAGACTCATTCCTAATTTAAAGCCAATCGGCTTCCTTTGTTGTTCTGAAATTGTTAGGAGTTTTAAGTTTTTTCTTTATAATTTGTCTATTTTTTTTTGGATTTGTCACTAATAGCAAAGAAAACTCCCAAATAAACAATGGTAGGAGCAAAGAGGAAGAGGTACATGCAGAGAGCCAAGATAAATTAATGCTCAACCAAGCTATCTTAATGCTTAGTCAAGATATTTTAATGCTAATGGTAAAATATTGGAACTAGTGACTCGAAGATGGACGAGATGTTGTAAGAACGTTGTCAGAAGAGCTATGTTAAAACGAAAACAAAGCAATCAGTTCTTGATTCTGGCAGCATAATCACTAGAAATGTTAATGTCCATAAACAATGGCTAATTAGTAAAGGAATTGCTACCTATTTTTGCTATTTTTTCAACCAAATTTAAAATTCATTATATGCTAAAGGCTATGTATTGTAATATTCTCGACGAGGTTAAAACAAAAAAAAATGTTGAGTAGTATTGTAATATGTATAAATGCAATAGGCTAGCTATCATATGACAATGATTTATTTAGATATTTGTTTAAATCTTATATGGAATAGCCTTTTAAATAGAAAAAATATTGGATTGGTCGACACTGTAAACAAAGAAAATCATGATTGTAAAGTAATATCACCATAAATTACAATGTAACCAACTTGTAATATTTCTTGAGTAGTTATAAAACTTGAAATTTGATGAATCAACAAAACAATGTAAGAAATGAGACTGCAAGAAAGCAAAAATGACATAGCATAGTACAAAACATAGATTCGAAACAAAATAGTTCATTGGATTACATTTTTGTACAATGTCATAGTAGCATTTGCATTAGTAGAAGAAATTGTCTTGTTTGCTCTAATGATTACATTGCTAATATTATTCCCAAGAGTATAGTGTATTGATTGATAATGTGAAATCATATCCCAATTATCGAGTAAAATAAAAGAGTTATTCGACAAAAAAATGCAATTCCTGAATCAGAAACTTTGAGGCAATGTTAGAATGCTTGGAAATGCAAGGAACGAGAATTATGTCGTTACCAGATTTCCTTAAAACGTAAACAAAGAAACTTTTCATTATATACATATAACCACATTTTTATGGTTTATTGTAAATGTGTCATGTGTCTCAAAGTTGGTTAAGATTTCAATAACATTTGTTTTTTCTGCACAGTATTGGTCGTAGGGAATTTCTCGTAGTGCGGGTAATACTATTTCCAGTTCGATGCCCCTCAAAATACATTGTATTTCAATATTGTCACTTGCATGTATGATGCAGCTTAACCAATGAAAATAAAGGAAGCAAGAGCCCTACTTGCAATCGGTGCAATAAAGCATAGTTTTATTCATAGTACTAGTACTTGTAATTGGAGTACTGTATTTCACGGCATACAATCTCGAAAAGATTCGTATATGCAATAATCGCTATCAGGTATCCTTGGAAATACTATAAAATTGATATAGAAAACAAAGGCTTTGTAACATAAAATCAAATGTATTTTTTATTTGTTGTTATTTATCTATGTATATTTAAACAGTACGATATAGTTTATTGTGCATATTCCACTTGGCAAGGAAGGCATGTTTCTTAGATGATTGGTTTTCTTTCTTATTTTTAATGGAAATATGAACGTCAATTGTGAAGTTCAGAAAACTCTTTCTTATTTTTTAACTATATTTTTTAGTAAGATCGGCATAAAAACGTTTTGTTGCAAATCTCTTTGAATTGATACACATGTTGAAACAATTTTATTGTGTACTTGAACCTATTACATATGCAGCATTTGTAAAACAATATATGAAAATCGTATAATAGATGAAGAATAATAATAATAAATTGAACATTGGGATATACAGACCTACGCATATGTAACTTGATTTTTATTTCAATGAAAATTATTTTTGCTAGTGAGGGAAAAACAAACAGATGGACAATAACTTCGTAAAAATAAAGCATTAACATAAAACAAAGCTTATTGTAGCCTTATATTGTTCTCTATTGTCATCTTTGATTTCTAGTCCATATTGAATTGATGTGTGCATTACTAAAATTGCAATAGTTGTGATTGTGTTTACTAGAAACACATTGTCATTACGCAATAGATTTTCAATCGTCATGCTTGGAAAAATTTGGTACTCTTCACAAACAAGACAAATGTTTTTTACATTGTTAAAACTATTTAGACAAATGGTATTTTCACAATCACCACTATCGTATTTATGCTTATTATTTCGAAATATATAATAGAAACACCAACATTTGTAGTAAACTTTGACTCATGATGTTCGATTAACAGTGTTGGAACAAGCAATGTCATTGTCATTTCCGCTTTCTTATCTGTTAAGTTTGCACGTAGTATTGCTTTTGACTTATTTGCTTTGTCCAAAAATATTTGATATGTAACCAAGACAACGCCATGAAAAATACTCACAACTATATTGTTATTGATATCTTTGAGTAACAATGGTGGTAGACTCAAGTTCTTTTTTCCTAGTCATGAGGATTGAATTGAAATAAACTTAAAACAAAAAGAATAAAAAGACAAAAAGAAAGAGAGAACGAAGAAATATGATACAGATATAACTAAACGTGCGCAGAAGCACCTATTTGTGTTTATTTCTTCACTAGTTTATGTTGCTTTTGTTTTGTCTGTTGTGATATCTAGTTTTATAGTACTGCTCATTGTTATCTCTACACTCTCGTCCATCTCTACTGTGACATCATTCAAGTTTGATCATTTTTATATGTTCACAAATAATACAATGAAATCACTGCTTAAAAGGACATTATAATTGAAACTAAGAAAAAATTATTTAATGAAAACAGAATAAGATAATGCAAAGTCATTACTAGAGTACATAAATTCTAAATAGGTTTTAGTTTTAGCAAATAAAAATGTTTTATAGAAATTGTCAAAGTACTTTTTTCCTTAGAATTGTTGTCCTGGATCTGAATCTCTAAGTGTCATATGTTTCTTAGAAATTTAAATGTATTTTCTTTTAGTTATAGTATAATAAAAAATATGTCCCAAAAGCAGAAGAAAAAAATACAGTGGGTTGTGTAATGCAAATATAATCAAACTACAATAAATAAATAGAAATGTACCTCTTAGAAGAGATATCATTGTCCTTGACGGTATCTATTTTGCTTGTATTCATTTCCGTTGCTATGACGATATGAGTTAGATCAAGTATATATAAATGAGAAAAATAAGAGGTTCTAATTCCATAACACGAATTATATGAAAGTAACATATTTTGGGCAAATGTGTTTAGTATTATCACATTAAATAGTATTTGAACTTTGTACATCATTGTTACAGGATTGTACAATATATTGTATAAGTGTTCTTAGCACTCGCATATAAAACAAACAATGCAATATTTACCTGTTAATAATGCTACACGTTTTGCACTTTTGTGCTAAATGATAATCCCTCGTGGTGTGAAACTACCAGAATAATACCATACATCCCATACAAGGATTCTATTTGTAACCAACTCCTCTAAAAACTAGTTTAACATGCATTCGTAATGTGTATGCTAAAAAGATTGCATGATGAACACTTGGTGAATGCTTCTACGGACAACACAACCAAAATTAGTGGTTACTATTGTCACGTTACCATATAAATATTGAACATATGTATTAGATACTTTAAAAAGTTGGATTGGTAAATAGGAAAAATTTTAATAAAAAACTAATCAAAAGTCAGCATATTTTGACCACAAATGTTTAATTTTAATGCCTTCATTCTAAAAATAAAGAAAAGAATCAACGCCATGTGTTCCTATATGCTTAATTTGTTTTACATGCTTTGAAATAAATGATTAACTGGTAAATATGATTAATTTCATGAATTTAATAAAACATTAAAGCTATAGTTTCAATAATGCCATTACCATTGTGGAAATTTGTAAAAGTAATAGTCATTTGTTACTTAGCTCCCCAACCAACGCTAAGAAATAAACCTTAAAAATATTTCCTAGACTTGTGCAGGGCTTTGCTTGTGCGTAGTTTTCACTGTGCGAAAAGATTTGCACAAGCAAAGCTTCATACACTGCTTACATGCAAGGCTCTGCATGTTGTTTAAAAACTTTAAACATGAGGTGGGAAAAAAATTTAGATATTTTTAACAATATGTCTTTAAGACTAAAGATATTTATGTTTTTTTCCAAGATCATAATACACTAAATGATAGTTTTAAAATGTGGCAAATTTTCAGGAAATGTTGTTAGAGAGAATCAATGAGATCATTAGCTACTTTTCGTTGGTTTTGATTATGTTATCGCTTTGTGATATTGTGAGTGCTCTGATAATGTGTTATTTCTCTGCCCAATGGTGATAGAATTGACACGTTTGCAGGTCTTTTGCAAAGGCGAGGTAAACGAGGAATGTTGAACAAATATGCAATTAATATTATAATTTTTGGTTCTGGAGCATATGACGGGGTATGTGTGGGAAAATGGGGATGAAGAGCAAACAGTGCTTATGCGAATCAATTTCTCAAACTATTTCTCGACCAAGTAGTTTGAGACTCATTTCCATTATGTTGTTCTTATATGAAGGTGCAACATGGAGATGGATGATCAATTTTCTTGAGTTGTGATTTGTAGAGTACTATTTAGTGCTAGCTTTTTTATAATATTCATAACAAAAAATGATTTTGTTGCAATGTGATAATGATGAAAGTTTTATGCATCCTAAAATGTTTATTAAGTTGTTATCGATATTCTAGTCTTCCTTTTCTTTTCTTTTTGTGGCATATATTGTTATCTTGTTTCATTTACAAATTCTTGTGATATTGTGTTAAATGAAGATTGACTGTGTTTCATTTTGTGGAGCTTTTACTCTGTGGAGGAACGAGTATGTGCAGGAAAAAAAAAATAAAAAAAAAAATAAAAAAGATGAAGAGGGAATTTTGAATTGATATTATTATGTTTCATTGTACAGAACTCTGACTATGCGGACCGCACAGTATGTGCGGGAGAACGGGGCCATATATGGAACTTTATTTGCACAGACGAAATTAATTTTATACTATTTTTTCTCTTAAAAAATTTGTAGATTAAGCTAATAAGGTGAGTAGTTAACTTGTCAGTAATGCCTTTCTTTTGTTTCTTCATACACTACTTATTCCTCTTGATCAAACTTGATAATTACGATAAACATATTTAACTTCTTCTTTTTTCATTCTGAAGTTAGCAATTTCATTCACTATCAACAAGGTTTCACTGGGAACCCAATTCAATATATACGAAAAAATGGTTATCACTTGACAATGTTGTCCAACTTGGCATTATTTCAAAGCATTAAATATTAAATCTAAAATCATGATTTTCAAAGCATTGAAGTATTAATATTAATGTGTATTTTCAAAATTAACACATATGTAAATCTTTGAATCTTTCGTTGTGATTTTGAAAGAATTAAAATATTAATATTAACATATAAGTTGTTACTAATTGACTTAATCGACATAACAGAAAGGACCATTCAACTTCGAGACTGAAACACATCTAATGTTGATGTTTATTAATAGTCTAATGTTCATATTCATTTAATAATAATCTAATGTTAATATGAGTCTAGTGCGAAGTGCAGAAGTAGAGTCGAAAGTTTTATTTTACGAAGATTTTTAACATTTTTTCTTATCTGTGCATATGGCTTTTGTCGACATCTTTTCACTTCGCACATGTATTTGTTGAGCAATATTTCTTAGCACTACAAGGAAAATACCCTCTAGCGGTGGTTATAACAGAAGTTTCTAAAGTTATAAAATTGGAAAAAATTGCAAAAAAAAACATCCGCTAAAACATTTGTTTGTGATAGCAAATGTTTTAGTGGATATTATAATGGAACTTCATTGCAACTAAATGTTTTTGGGCAGCCAGAGGTTTTAGCTAATGTTTTTCTTGCGGTGCGCTTCATGGAATAAGTAATGTTGGTGTGCTACATATATAAATGCATCGAGATGCGTACATAAATAAAAAAAAAAAAAATTGAGGTGTTGAATGCAAACAACATCGATGTGTAACACATACTACACCGATGCTAATAGATAATAAAAATAAAGCCTTGGGGCATTCTTGTAAGGAACGACACTGGGGCACTCAAAAATCAATTATTGTGTCGGTGCTTTTGTTTAATATTTTAGCACCTATGCATATCATTTGTATAAACACACCGTGCATTAGTTATATAAAATAACTAGTGCTATTAGTTTTCATAATGCGACGGACCTAGAAATAATATTTTGTAGGACCAGGGTCTTCATTCTATGAAAGCACTGGTGTGTTGAGAATTACATTGCACTAGGTTGTTAATTGCAAACAATATTGGTGCTTGACAAAATAAACATCTCGGTGTTATCGTTTTCCAAAAAGGTATCGGTCATGCAAAAAGATGTTGCCACAGTGCTTTTATATAACATAACATACCGATGCATTTTTATGTTACGAACGCACTGATTTTTTATATGAGATTTTCTCTTTTTTAGAAACATCGACCTATGATAGTGCAATTATTGCAATTTCCTAAATCCATTATTCATTGAAAAATCGACATATATCTTATAACAATTTTCATATAAATTAAAATTTGATTAGTGATATTGTATATGATGCTTGGATTAATTTGTTATATTATAATATTTTTCATCTCTTCATTATAATATTTAATCATCCATATATTTAATTAGTGGTGTAACATTTCACAACAACATTGGATAACATAATAGAATAAATTAAAATGTATTTAGTATATATCAATAAGGGGCTCTTTGTCATACAAAATGAGATTGTTATTTGTAACCCCTTGTCTTTCAATTGGGGCACTATGTCCATTACATTAAACAAAATGTATGATTTTCACAAACAGTTATTTCAAAAAATACAATAGGTTGCATTGATATCCAAATAGATCATCATTCTTCGTTGGAACTGTTGTCAATACTCGATCTACTTCCATGACGTGGGTTATTTGGAGGAATGTTTTGTTGATTGCATCGATTGTTTTCGTCTTCTTCAAGTTCCATATGCAAACATAAAAATAAAGTGTAATGAGTGTATCTACATTGGTGAGAATAATGAAAATTGAAATAAATAATATACATCAATGTAAATTGAATAGCAATGTGCCATAGCAGGAAGTGACTCATAAATAACGCACATGGTTTCAAAACCAAGTCTCATGCCTTGTTACAACAAGCCTTATGTTGGCGTTGTTCCATACTTTATTTTTTGCATGTTTTAAACCCCATTATAAATCATAGATTTAATATAAATGATTTTTTTTTTTTTATTAATTATAAACTCAGAGAAGTAAAACAACATAGATACTTACAAATTCCATAATTAATTTTTGATATGCCAAAATATATTCACAACTCTTATTTAACCCAATGTAAATCAATTCTTCTGATGTATCTTCTTTGTATGTTAGCACCTATTTAAAGACATTCAAGGGTGGTTGTTGTAAAACAACTTAAAATATACAAAAATTAAACATTGAGCTGTTATAAGGAAATATTAGCAATTACTCACAAACTTTGAAATCAACCTTTTTCTTCCTTGTCGTCTTGTTTTATGTGTTGAATGAGTTCCATTTTGTTTTCTTTTCTGCAAGAAAATACTTGAAAAATAATATTTAATGCTGAATTATTTTTTTATATGCACAAATTCAATCATGATTACATACATTTGAAGCACATAGTCATTGAGATGGCTCCTCTTGTGATGTAATTATGTTTATTTATTTGACCATCTCCTTGTACACTTTTTTCGACATTTCTACTGGCATGTTTCGCATATCATCTCGTTGATCATTTGGGATTTAATAATCTTCCTTAAATAAGTAATAAACTATTTTTATATTGATATACAAAAACTAAATATAACCAAATCGATGTTAATAAATCAATGGTTTGTAGTAATATATACATATAATTTTAGAAAACCATTTTAATTAGGAATATTACATGTTAAATGATTCTTTTTTGTTGTCGTATGTTTTTGTTATTTCAAGTATGACATGTCTCATTGACCATTGCTCTAGGAATGCTTCATGTAGTTTAGATATAATTTGGTTCTTAGAATCATTGGATTTATTTATGTATTGTAAGTGGAAAGTATGTCTACAAGTTTGTTCCACTAGATCCCTCATAGTTTTGTAAAAAAAAAAATCCCCCTTTCATTAACCTCCAGCACGACTCCAGATGATCTAAGGACCAATTCATCGTCATTTACATGTTCTATAGTTTTTATTTTCTTAAAACGACATTGAACTTTTCCTTCGTTGTTGCTCCTGCATAATATTAAACATATATGAATTAATAGATTATGTGAAATATATATCTATATATATATATATATATATATATATATATATATATATATATATATTCAGAGAAAAAGAGAACTTTTTATTAAGACAATAAAAAGTTACATCTGTAGATGCCTTAAACATTCATGTATCCGTGTATCCATAAGAAAATACACAAAGTGATTGAATAGACTATGACAAAACCAAAAGGAGTTGTGGTACTTAGAATAGTCAAAAATCTAAAAATCAGGCCTCTCCATATACTAGAGAAAACAACCCACATGTAGTATTGTTTAAATGTTTAAAAAATGTAGAAATTAAAAGTTAAATGGAAAAACTAGTTGTATCAGTAGAAACATTACACCTGTAAAGATAAAAACTGATAATCCTACTTCAAAAATAGTTGAAACGAAAAGATATGTTGCCTGAATAATGTAAAAACATGAAAGAAAAAAGCATTAGCTAAAGTACGACTATTGATATGATGCACGGATCTTGCCTTATTTTGTCTCTCTTATATGCCATCTGCCCATATCCTGTTGTAAACCCTCCTTAGAAATGATATCTGCCTCATAGTTTCGTTCCCAAAAATTTGCACTAAACCAATTCCAATTTCTCAAATCCAACATAATAATACTTTCAGTGAGAAGAGTTATGCAAAGTTGTTTGTTCTAGTTCTGAGGCCAACTAAAGCTTTTAAGTTTCTTTTTATATTGATGTGTATAACTAAGCCCGCCCCACATCTATTATGTGCATCAGATGCTCCATCAAAATAATCCCATGGGATTTGTGGGTTTATTTGTTCCTCTCTAATAATTCGAGGAGATGGGGATGTTGATGTAGTTGGAAGTAAATAGAAAATTGCATCACACTCAATGGAAATAAGGGAGGGATACAAAGGAATGTCACGAAAAATGCCTTTATTTCTTTCCAACCATATACCCCATGTGATTATTGGTGGAACGTTTCTCAAATTTTCATCTTGCACTGAATTCCTCCATTTTTTCTTGGTCTTGGCAATGTTTGAGCCTCTCTAGTTCAAACTAAGTCCCAGAAGTATCATAGTTTCCTCCCATATTTTTAAGGTGAATGGGAAACTTAAGAACAAATGTATTACTGATTCTTCATTTTTTTTCATAGCATGTACCAACCAAGACCATGTTTGTTTCTCTTTTGAAGGTTATCCCATGTTGGCACCTTGTTCCTGAGGAGACACCAAAAAAATAGTCTTGACTTTGCAGGGCATTTCAATTTCCATAGTGGTTTCCACCACCATGCCTTCACCCCATGTACTCTCCTATCCATTTGATAAATGTACCCATATTTTGGTGAGTAATGACCTGAAGGCACATGAACCCATATGAGATCATTTTGTCGATCCCTTATCCTAACATGAGTGCATTGTAATTCTCTAGTATAGTTCTCCCACTCAACTACCCAATGAGGGTCTAAGTGAAGATCTTCGGCTGGTTTCTAACCTTGGTTCCAAATCGAATAAACTTCAGCATCTGGCACCTATTCTAACAAAATAATTCCTTGATTGTTGAGAGATGTTGTTAAATCCCTTGGAAGCTCATATCCGTCATTGCATCCGACCCACAGGTCAATACCTATTCTGACCTTCTCCCCATTCCCTGTGTGCCACGCAAGTCCATTTTCTATAACCCTGAAGGATTCCACAATGGCTTTCCAAATAAAATATGTGTTTTGAGATTTTTTGTCTAGACTACACACCCATCCCTCAATGGGAATAGGATCAATATATTTTCTTTTGACTACAGCAATCCAGATGTTATCCAACGATAATATACGCCATCCTGATTTTGCTGTAAGAGTTGTTGCAAATAGGGGGAGGTCCTTAATTCCCCATCCTCCCCATGCCTTTGGAAGAGATGTCTTATCCCATGCCACCCAAGTGAGTATTGCTTCCTCCTTTGCACCAACCCATAAAAATTGACCACACAGTTTCCTAATCTAGGCTAGGATTCCTTTAGGGACCCAAGTGAGGGAAATCCAATAAACCGGTATAGAAATTAGAATTGATTTTAACATTACTAGTATTCAATCCCTCAAGATACACTTTTCAATTTTGTCTAGCAACCACATCCAGTCTAGCTTATTGTATGAAACTAACTTGAGATGGAATCCTAAGTATTTAAAATTGTCCTTCATAGGCTTTGCTTCAAAGGGGAGGAAACTATGAATTCTATTGATTTATGCCATGGAGAAACCTTCATGAACTAAAGAGGACTTTTTTTCGTTTATACACATACCTAGCTTTAAGGAACGGGTCGAGGGAGGCTTTCAGCTGTTGGATATCACCTGGATCCATCGCTAAAGAGAAGAATATCATCTACAAACAGAAGATGTGTTACCAAAATGTTTGTGGCTACTTCAATCCCTTTTACTTCTCCTCTACATTTAGCTAAGAGAATCAATTGGCTCATCCCTTCAGTCGCAAATAAGAAGAGTATATGTGACAAAGGGCACCCCTATTTGATCCCTCTTTGACTATGAAAAAAAGGGATGTTGCTCCATTAATTAAGACAGAAAAAACCCACATTTATGATACATCCCATAACCCAATTTATAAAACCAATATCAAATCCCAGATGAGGAAATAAGAGGCGCAGATATATCAAGCCAATTCTATTATATGCCTTTGATAGGTCTATTTTTACTATCATTTTCTTTTTCTCTTTTTGATATTGTACATCGATTCTTGAGTGACACCTATGGTTCATGAATTTTTCTTCCATCTAGAAATCCAAATTGTTCCCTAGAAACATTTTTAGAGAGAATTGGTTTTAACCAGAAAGTTATGAGCTTTGTAATAATTTTATAGAGGCAATTACAATGAGAGATTGGTCTGAATTCCTCAAAAGTTTTAAGATCGTCATTTTTAGGAATTAGAGCCAAAAAAGTAGAGTTGAAAGGCTCATAAACATGACCTTTGATTCTGGATTCCTCCACCACCCAGGTAAGCTCATCCCCTAAAAGCTCAAAGAAGTGTTGGAAAAATTCAACCGTCCAGCCATCCGGCCCCAGACTCTTGTCTTTCTGCATTGATTTAATAACTACTTTGATTTCTCCTCTTGTGACTAGAGCCATAAGCAGATCATTTTCTTCCTCCTCCGCATATCTAGGGAATAGTTGGGAAACCTGAATAACTTCTGCTATCATTGCTTGTTCTGGGGCTCTAAAAAGTGCTTTGAAGTGGTCTCTCCCTAGTGACACTAGCTCATCAAAAGATTTAGTTGTGCTTCCATCTTCTTTTTTCATTTCCCATATATTGTTTATGTTCTTTCTGCCTCTTGCATAATTTTGAAAAAACTTTGAGTTTTCATCCCCTGAGGCTAGCCAAATGGCTCTACTTTTGAGTCTCCATTTTTCTTCTTTGTCTTTTAGGATCTTCCTTTTTGAGGTTTCCAATTGTTTTATCCTCTCCTTTGTTTCTTCTGTCTCATATCCATCTCCCTCCAAACTTTCCAGTTTTTCTAGGGATTCCTCAATGATTTTTAGTTCAACCTCTTCCCTTATCCTTTTTTCTTTTGCCCATATAATAGTTTCATGTTTCGTTCTTTTGAGGTTTTCCATAAACTGATGTGCTATGGAATGGTCTTGATCAAGGGCCAAAGGAATCCATGTGGCCTTTACCAACTCATTAAAACTGATTTCTTTGAGCCATGTTGGATTGAATTTAAAAGGGGATCCAAGCTTCCTACTAGTCCCTTTCAACTCTAGGATAATAGGAAAGTGGTATGATTCTCCTCCCATCCCTACCCATTGCCTAAAAAGAGAGATGTTTCTAATTAGGTCTTCATTCATCAGGAAGCGATCCAGCCTCTTTGTCACCCTAGGCGCACCCGAGTGCACATTCCTCCAGGTATGTATGTTTTTAATCAAGTTAATATCAATGAGCTTACCAACCATCAGCTTTTTCACAAACAAAAAAATCCAGAGGATCAACTTGTGCCTGTGGCCCCTAGGTTTCAGACATACCCAAAGAGAAATTGAAGTCCCCTCCCACCACCAAATTCGGGACTTTCATAAAGGATTTGGATAAAAGAGAATTTAAGAAAGAGTCGTTTTCATGGCATGGGACATAAATTTTTATGGTTGAAAGGTCCATACAAATATATGAGGAATAGACCTCAATGCTCATAACTAGTTCCGAGCCCCAAGAGTTTAAAAGCCTGATATTGTTGTCTTTAAAACCCATAGCTAAACCCCCGGATCTTCCCTTCACATCAGAGATCGCAAATGACCAACCCGACATCATTTTACTAAGAGATGCCAAAACAACTTCTCCATTACCCAGGGTTTCTTGAAGCAAAATTACATCAGGACACGTATTTCTAAAAACATATTTCAGGGCTAACTTCTTACGGGTGCTAGAAAAACCTCTACAATTGAAGGATAAAACAATCATTTAGTAACCACCATAGGGGATTGTGTCACTCTAAGTGCCCCTTTCAGAGAGAGTTGTTTCCCATCTACTATATCCAGTTTTTCTTTAATTTGGGCCTTTGATAAATTAGATTTCCTACCTCTAGTCTTCCCTGATTTTGGAGGCTCATGAAATCCACCTAGACCTCCTATGGATGCTAAGGGGAGGTCCTTCTTGTCACGAGGATGCAGATTGTAATGGGAGGCCAAAGAGGATGAAGAAGGGGAGGATATCGGCTCAAGGATGAACGGGGAAAACCTAGAGATGATGAGAGTAGGGATAGATGTGATGATACTGTCCAAACCAAAAGATAAACTACAAATTTGAGGTATATCTGAAGACAACGGCCTGGAGGGACCATGCCCTGGTAAAACATCAAGTAAAGAGTGAAAATATGAGGATAAAGAGGAAGGGGGAGGAAAATAAATACCCACATACTGGGGAGGAGGGCTGATGATTTCAATATCTTCCTGAGCCTCCAGTCGTCGATCATCCTCCTGTACATCTTGGAATTCAAGCACTAGGTTCTCAACTTCTTCAACCTCCATCAGATAGAGACCAACATCCCGCTGCTCCCCTGCTTCCTGATTTTGATTGATTTCTTCCTCCTCTACATTTATCGGAGCTTCATCTCTTGGGGTTCCCCTTTGCCTTCTTCTTCTACGAAATCCCAGGGGGAAAGCTCACACTAGATGGCCATATTGTGACAATGGTGGCATCAAAAAGACATCTCCTCATAATCAATTATCTGAGTGTGCGATTACCCCTATAGTTGTAATTCATTTTTTTCCACCAAACCCTCCCTTGGATCTAGCTTTACTAAGATTCGTTCCACAATCATGCGCTTGGTCTCTCTGAAGGACATGTCTACTTCAAGAAAAGACCCCAATTTGTTCCCAATCACCTTAAAAACATCTTTCATCCATAGTCGAGGAGGCAAAGATGATAGCCAGACCCAGAATGAGATCTCCTCAATTTTTTCTCTTTGTGCATCACAAAGTGGCATCCATTTCTTGAAAAGAATTTGTGAAACCTTGAAGCACAAATTCTTCTCAAGAACCCATTCGAGTGCTTCATATTTATTTAATCTAGCCATAAAATACCCCCGCACAAAGGTGATCACCTCTATATGATTTTTCGGTACCCCCCTCCAATCCTTTGATATCCATTCTACAATGTAATTGGCTGAGTAATGTCTTCCCTTTTCTCTCCCAACAATGATGAGTTCAGAAGCTTCCATTGCCTTATCTATTTATATGTCAACCCCAAGGACAAGATTTGGGTTCTCCACTTTTTTTCTTATGCATTTTCCTTTCTTCCTTTACAAACCAGAAGATTGACCATTTCCCTTCTCAACACTCTATGGTTGGATCTGCGCTTCCTATGTTAGATCATGGTCTTTGATTATCTGCCCTATGTGATCTTCTATCAAAGCTTTTTTTTATAATCTCCCCAATTTCTACAGTCTCCCTCTCCTTTTCTGGTCGAAAATATGAAACCCCCGTCAGAGCCCCCAAAAGACAGAACTCCAATCCATCACCATTCTAAAACCCCATATTTTATTAGATGATAACTCCACCTCTAGCCTTCTCTACCTCTGTATAAAAATCATGGATTTCACATGCCTTCCTTGTCGGATTTCCCAGTAATTTTTCCTTCTCTTTCCATATTTTTTGGTTGTTAAACTGTTGGGGATCGCTTACCTCGTCCTCTCTTTGCTTCTGGAATATTTTAATGGAAAGGGTTTTGTCGACTCTTTGGATCGATTCCTTGTCTTTTGCATGTTAATATTTTACCAAACACGATTTAAGGCCCTCATTCCCCCATATCCCACAACTCTTAACTATATCCTCAATCCCTCCTGTCATACCTACATACTCGGGAATATCCAAAGAGGTTATGGGGCTTACTAGGAGATCCGATGATGCCCCTATTGGAAGATACATTATTTTCGCTGGAGTTGTCTGATCATCCTGAAACCCTTTGTTAGAATCCCAGAGTGTTGTTGTGGTAGAGAAGAATTTACCTTCCTTTAGGAACCCTAAAATGCTTTCATATTTCCTCTCCATCCCCAATAGACCCATTTTTCTAGATGGGGATCTAGCTGGTAACCTTATCTTGTCCAATTTCTGTTGAGTTGGCTCAAGACCCCAAACTGATAGGATTTCTTCCGGCTTGGTCTCCAGGCCGACATAGTCTCTCGGGCTGACCATTTTCGCTACCTGAGTGAGTAATAAAAAAATTACCTTCATCAATTGTTTCCATCCCTTGGTAAAAACCCCATGCAGAATGATGCTAACAAAATATGATCGTGAAAATGTTTTACCCTCCTTGCAGTTACACGAGAAAAGATCCAACCGCTCCCTGAGAGTATGAATGCCCAAAATCTCTTGTCTCCTGCCATGTGTGTGCCAGATGTTGACAGATGTCTGCCTATGTATGTCATTCGTGCAACTAAGGATTCCTTCCTGCATCAAACCCTAGCCACTCGAAACTTGAAACCCTAGCCTTCGTCATCGCTTCAAGAACCAAATTGTTCCAACCGTGCATCTTCAATTGATTATATTCTTATTATTCACATTTTCTATCATTCAACAATGATACGATGTGAAACATGTTATCTAATATTCTTAAGTATATTATTGATGAAAATTCAAAAAAAAATAACTCATGTTGAATAATATTTTTTTCATTCACCGGATTCATCCTTCTACAATTTTTCTATATGGATTTTACGCTCTTCTGCACTTAGGTTAGAATTAATCTTATCGGCCTTATTCATTTTGTGGCTCTAGATGACACACACCAACCAATACATATTGTTTAAAATTACATATAGTTCAAACACATTAATTTTGTAAAGAATTTACAAAGGACTTGTCTTCTTTTTTTTTGATGTGATATCATTGTTTCGATCAATATTTTTGTTACTTGGCAACTTCTTAGACATTTTTTATCAATATACAACTTGTACCATTCAATACATAAGGCATTAAATATATTTTACAAATAAATCAAATAATTCTAGCCAAAAAGAGATATGGTAATCAGTGCGTTTATCTGAATAAATGCATCGGTGTGTTTATCCCATTAGACGCACTAGGCGTTTAATTGTTCAGTGCCATCATGGAAAGTTAATTTTTTAAAATAATTTTAAATTATGATGGTGTTATTTGTAAGGCTAAATGCACAACAATGATTTAACGATGCTATTTTGTTAGGCCCCTATACTACTAGTGTAAACCCTTATTTTTATTAGTACAACCCCCTCATTATATTATTGTACCCATGTAGTCCCCATATTGTTATTATTGTGCCCCATAGAAGCCCACTATTGTTATTATTATTATTGTTATGTCGGCTCTGATTATATTATGACCCCTTAGACTCCTATATATAGAAAGGAGGCATTGTCATTTGTATCATCCAAGAATTATTCATTTGTGTAATGTAAAAGAGGTTGCCCCCTCGAAGAGGCTTATTTCTAAGGAGTTGATCTATATTTTCTATCTTTTTGTGAGCTAGTTTCATAACATTTGGTATCAGAGCTTTGGATTCTAGGGTTTCGCTGCTCCAAACATGTCATATGGAATTTTCGCTATAACTCTCTCTACGAAGTTTCAGAAACAAAAAAAAAAACATTTGAGAATAGATCGGTCTGAATCTCGGTTCCAAATTTCAGATCCTCTCACGCTTTATTTTTAGAGATATAATCTGAGGAAGTTAGGTTTTTTGCAAACCCCCAAATTACATTCCAAACAGGTTAGCTTGGGAAAATCGTCATAACTTTCTCTTTGAGCATCAGATTGAATTTTCATAAAAAGTTACAGAAAGAGGACAGGCTGTAGTTTTTTTGGTGCCCTTTTCAGAACCTAAGGTTGAAACAGTGACCCGTGGCACGTTGTACAATTTCGCTCTACTGAACAAGTCTATAAGTAGGTCACCGTGGGAGATCTGGCATAACTCTTCCTTAGAGAATCCAATCTTGATCAGACTTGCGGGGCTAGAAAGAGGACTGAGAGGGCTATTATAGATCGAAATTTTACAACTTAAAGATCTGAAAGTACAGAGTTACAGTTGTTTCAAGATCGATCTCCTAAAATCAAGAAAAAGCGAGATGAGGAAGTTTGATGGCAAGGATCTGGTAAATTGGATACTACATATGGAGAAATATTTTGATCTACATGGTGTACCATTGTTACAAAAGGTATGTATTGCATATAATTATTTAGAACCGAATCAATTTTTATGGTATAAAGGGCTTTGTTCTCGTAAACCACTTGTCACATGGTCAATTTTCACGGAGGAAATGATAGCACATTATGAGGATACAAAGAGAAACACCTTCTTTAGCCAATTGATAAATCTCAACAAAAGTGTTCAATGGCAGAGAGCATTGAGGACTTTCAAAAATTGAATATAAGGGTAAATGATATTCCATATAAGCAAAGGATTGATGTCTTCATAGGTACTTTAAAGGATAACATTCAACATGAGGTTCGTCTTTGGGAACCTGATTCATTGGAGAAGGCATTTAGGTGGGCAAGAAAAATTGAAAGCGAAATTATGGAAACAAGGATCCCACCACTCACGACTATAATTATGGAAATGTTTTTTCTCCTAGCCTTCCACAACCTACAAGGTTTACACCACAACAATTGGAAGAAAAAAGAGAAAAAGGGCTTTGTTACAATTGTGATAGAAAATGCACTAAAGGTCATAAGTGTGATGAGAAGAAATTATTTTACATAGATTATGAAGAGGAGGAAGAAAAGGATCAAGAAACATCAAAAGAAGATGATATACACCAAGAACCAACCCCAAAGAAAGAAGAAATGAATCCGACCATATCTTGTAAAGCATTGGAAAGAATTACCACTCCTAAAACTCTCAAGATCGAAGGACATATCAAGAAGAAAAGGGTTCACGAAGTGAAATATCACATCGAGAAAGAAGAAATGAATCCAAACATATCTTGTAATGCATTGGCCGGAATTACCACTCCTCAAACTATCAATATAGAAGGACATATGAAGAAAAAATTGTTCAAGAAGTGAAAGATCACATCGAGCATCAAGAAATGAATCTGACCATATCTTGTAAAGCATTGGAAGAAATTACCACTACTCAAACTCTCAAGATAGAAGGACATATCAAGAAGAAAAATGTTCAAGCAGTGAAATATCACATCGAGCATCAACAAAAAGTTCTCCAACTTTTAAAGGATAATGCCACTTTGGTGCAGAATCGAATGAAACAACAGGTAGATCAACATCGCAGTGAAATTTTTTTTGATGTAGGTGATTAGATATTTTTACGGCTACATCTCAAGCAAGCTATTTCTGAGAAGGAAATGTTGGCAATACTACATGCACTTAAGAAATGGCGACCTTACCCAATGGGAAGACACTTCAAGGTAAAAATGGATCATGATAGTCTTAAATACTTTTTAGAACAAATATGATTTTTAGAAGAACAGAAAAAATGGGTCACAGTTATGTTGGATTATGACTTTGACACCATCTACAGAAAATGTAAACAAAATTTTGTTAAGGAATTTAGACTTCTGTGATCCATAACTTGTTTAGATAATCTTCGGCAAAATCACATAATAAATCGTTTGTAGATGCACTCTCAAGAAAGGATGAGGATGTGGAAGCATTGTTTTATGTTATTTCTATTATCCAACCAGATTGGACAAATGAAGCAAGGGATGAATGGAAGAAGGACGAAGAAGTGTGGCCACTCATTCAAAAGTTGCAGAAGATCCCAATTCAAACAATATTACCAGAACTTGAAGAGGAAGGAAAAATCATATTGGAACCTGGAGCAGTCACAGAAACAAGAACCCGACAACTATGAAATCGATCAATTTCAGAGTATCTCATCAAGTGGAAGAACTTACCCACTGAAGATTCCACATGGGAGGACAAGAATTTTATACAGAAGCATCAAGAACTACTCAAGCATTGAGGACAACACTTTTTTAAAGAGAGGGCATGTTAAGCCCCTATACTACTAGTGTAAACCCTTATTGTTATTAGTACAACCTTCTCATTATATTGATGTACCCATGTAGTCCCCATATTGTTATTATTGTGCCCCATAGAAGCCCACTATTGTTATTATTATTATTGTTATGTCAGCTCTGATTATATTATGACCCCTTAGACTCCTATATATATAAAGGAGGTAGGAGGTATTGTCATTTGTATCATCCATGAATTGTTCATTTGTGTAATGTAAAGGAGGTTGCCCCTTTGAAGAGGCTTATTTCTAAGGCGTTGATCTATATTTTCTATATTTTTGTGAGTTGTTTTGATAACATATTTGGAAGAGGCGTGTCGATGTGTTATGTTACACCAAGAGAAATGATGAATAGACTGGACATAATCGACAACCTTATAGTATATCGGTGTATTGTATTACAAATGGTGCACCAGTGCGTTACATTATATAGGGCACATCGCGATACATATATCTATTTTTTTAAATGGACAGGGTCGACAGGGTTTGGGTCTCATGCAATAAGTGATTCCCCTACTTTACATGTCAAATGCCCTATATATAGTAAGTACACAAACCCTAAAATTCCTAAATGGAAAACCCTAATTGTGAAGTGGTAGAGGAAGTTAAACCCTAAAATGAAATTTGTAGGAAGAAGCAAGGGTTTAAGGTAAGTATTGAATTTTTTTGTGTTTTTTTTTGAATTTTAATTATATTTAAATAAGAATAGAGATAGTAAAAAAAATTACTAGTAAAATCTTTATTGTACAAGGTTTAAAAAAAAACAAAAACAAAAAAATCTGAATTGTGAATAAATGTAACAGCAATTGCAAAAGAATTTAACATAAAATTTAAAGTTTTTGTTAACCAGGGTTTTGAGTGAATCACCATACCTTTCAAATTTTGATCTTTCTGCAGTTCCAAAATATTTTTTTGCTTCACAGTGCTCCCAGTATATCTCTCTTATAAATGATCTCTCTTTTAATTAGATCCTAACAGAAATTGTATTTTTTTTATTAGTAAAATAAGTAATAAAATTTTAAAATTTTTACTGTGCAGGGTTTTAAGTGAATCACCATACCTTTTAGCTTCTATCTTCTGAATATTTATGTTGATCCAAAGTATTATGCTGTTGCACAATGTTCCTGGTATGTTTCTCTTGCAAATCACTCTCTTGAAATTTTGGAAAAATAATGAAACAGTGAATAACTTTTTACTATTTAAAATACTTTATGAAATTAGATAGTCAAGTGCACATTTTTTCCAATACTATATAAAATATTTTTTTTTTTTCCAATTTATCCGAACATTAGTTCATTCGATAGTCAAGCGCACCAGTGTGTTTATAAGAAAAGTGCACCAATATTTCCGAGGTGCCAAATTTTTTCAATGCACTGAAATGATACAATTGTTTCTTTTGGAAATCCCGAACCGATGAGATTAATGTTTTCAACACAATGGTGCGGTTTGTATTTAAAAGAATCAGTGTTGTAATTGTTATAAGAACATTGAGATGGTTGAGTTCGTTTTTATTTTCTAAAATCCAGACGCAGGGGTGTACCAGTGTTGTTATTTTTGAAACGCATCAGTGCATTTTTGTACGAGAGCACCGATGTGATAACACATTTTTTTCGGAATGTCAGAAACTGTTGTGGGTATTATTTAAACGCCTCAGTGTTGGTATTTTTTAAACACATTGTTGAACTTTGTTCTGATAAGTGCATCAATCAGGTTTAAAAGTTATTTGAAATTTAATTTTCACATAAAATGACATATTAATCTCAAATTGTCCTTTAGCATGCATCCACATGAATTACAGTGGTTCATCGTATACATTTTCCTGCTTAAAGTCATCTTATTCTTGAAAAATGGTTTGAAAACTATATTGAAATTTAGATTGTGGTTATATGGTTCTCGAGATTAATTTTAGGTATGGACACAATTTTATTTCTGATTTTTCTGAAAAGCAGGGACAAAATCTCAATAATATCAAATGGAAAATTCTTCAAATTCCAGCTTGTTCCATATTGTTGATCAAATTCTTTCATGGAGTTCTCCCATTCCATCTCTAGTAAGTTTAGATTTATTTATATTTCGATTATTTAATTGAATTTATTTATTTTTAATCCATGTCAATTTGAATAAAAATGTATCCAAATTTGCAGTATCCCGATTTAGAATCGAGTTCAGGTGCATAAAATATTATTCCATTCCAAAAACGTCGGAAGCTCAATGAGGAGCAGTGTATTGCAAGCGGTTGGTAGATGAAAATGGACAGCCGCTTCACACTACCAATCAGAACATGGCATCTTGCAATGGAAATCTTAGATCAACGATGGTAATAATTATTTGGTATAATATAATTTCAACAAACCAATCAAAACAATTTCATTGACGTGCTTACTAATATCATTGATATTGTACTAATTCCGTTCAATGTTTTTTGAAATTAGGATTCTAGTAATGATGAGAAACCCACCTACCATCTTTTGATGCACCCCACTACAATGTCAACTCAAGAGAAGGTCACATTAAGAGAAAGACTCGAAGAGGAAGCATATAAAGAATGGTTGAATCAACCACCTATTCAACTCCCACTATGTCCAAATTCACCAATTAAGAATGACTACAACAATAGTAGTTCTTCATTACAAGTTGGCAATGGAGGCAATCAAATAAAGGTTGGTATGGATGATTACTTATGGGATACCACTCCCATGGAGGCAATGCTGTTAGATGCATTCCAGAACGATGAGCTAAGGGATGATGCTCATATCAATGATACCTTAATCGAAAGCCTAAAATTTGCTTCCACCACCCCTCTCTTTGGAACTGGCGGCAAGTCAAATTCTAATAAGTTGGGAACAACAATTTTGTTGTACAACTTAAAAGAAACTTTTGGCATGTTGATGCATGTTTCTTGGCAATATTGAGGTAATTCACTTGCATGATCAATCAAGTCCCTTATATTTTGAGAAATCTTGTCACACAATCAACATTAAAAATGGTTGATTTTACGAACGTTAAATATTGACATTGTACAATTATATTCCCCACCAACTACAAGTTATTCAAAGATAAGGTTCTTCTAAGTGATAATGACTTGTTGGGTAGCTGCAAAGTGTCAAAGCAGTTGTTGAAAATGTTGGGTGTTGAGTGCATATCATATCATGCATGTCTGAATGATCGTATTCTATATAGACGAGAATATGCAGACAAAGAGATATGTCTTAATTGTGGGCATGAAAAGTACCGTAATTCAAAAACAACGGGTAAATCACATGGTCCTCATCATAATATATTGAGCCACATGCCTATAATCCCAAGGATTTAAAATATCTTTCATTGTAAAGAATTAGCTATGTTGCAAGGATGGCATGCCACACACAAAAGTGAGTCAAGATTTATGTGAATCCCAACAAATTCAATATCCATGAAGCATATAGAGGATACATGATCTAAAAAATTCAAGGATGAAGTCTACGACTCAGCATATCCATGGATGGCGTCAACCCATATTCCCTCCAAAACACCAACTATTCTATTTGGCCTATAGTAGTGATCAATAACAATAGCCCCCCATGGTTTTCCATGAAGAATGAACATGTTATGTTGGCTCTCATAGTCCATGGTAGAAGACAAGTGAAGAATATGGATGTCTACTTAAATCCAATGGTAGATGAATTAAAATAATTATGGGAAGGGATACATGTGTACGATATATCAAGACCCATCGCAACAGAGAGGAGTTTTACGTTGTATGGAATATGTGCTTACACCATACATGTTTATCTAGGCTTAGAAGTTTGCTCTTGTAAATTACATTTTTATTGATTTGTTTATATACGTAACAATATTTCTTTGTATATTAATTTAAGCCACTACAATTGTTCTGATCTTCATGGTCGCTAACGTGTTAGCCTGTATACAATAATTAACAAAAGTATATCATGGATGTACATGTTATGGAAATTATCTAAAGGCTAGGTGGTACGAAAACCTACGAAATCCAGTGTATGACTGCTCCAGAGTATTCCTCCCAAAAGAACACCCTTACAGAAGAGCAACATTTTCTTTCAATGGTAAACTAGAGATAACCCAAAGGCCTATAATAAGGACACCAGCTTAATGGCTTAGAGAATATGAGAGAGAGAAGGAGAAGGAGTTTGCAGAAATGTTCGATCCAAATGTGGGGCCTATGTTCGACGATCTAGAATACTTCGACACCTATGTGAGAAATTTCCCATGGTAATGAAAAGGAAATTTGTCTTTTATGAGCTCCCATATTTAGAGCATCTTAAGATTCCCCACTTACTAGATCCGATGCATATATTTAAAAATGTTTCATCTTCTTTATGGAGGCACATATCATAGAAAGAAAATAAAACATTGGTTGTTAGGGGAGATCTTATTTCTTCAAAAACTAAAAAGAAGCAGTAGCCAAGATAAGAAACTAGAGGAGAGGTTGGTCCCTCTTGGTTTTTCAAAGAAGGTGATGTCCCATGGATTTTAAAGAAAGTTGATATTTCTTGGAAAAGGAAGTTATAATGATTGTGAGGGTGCCTTCTTTATATGGGTCTTCACTATGACACTGCATGACCATTTGAACCTTCCAAGAGTACGTATGTCAAAAACATGATTTTATCATATATATATATATATACTGTGGTTATGTGTGCGCCAGCCTCGCTCGGGTTGTCTCGTCAATCCACACGTCTAGCCGCAATTGTCTCGCCAAACATTCTAGCATCACTTGACAAGCCCTGGCGCCAAGCTTATTATTTCCTTCGTCTAGGGATAGCAAGATGAGAAAGGCAAGAGACTTCCCTTCGGCAAGCAGCAAGTTCAACCGATAAGCAGGCAGTGTGACTCACAGTGTCGATCATTCCGTGCCGTACCATGCCGTCCCCGTGTTGGTTCGATGTGTCACTTCCCGTATGGCAATAACTCGGGTAAATTGAAATCACATATGTGAACAACTTGGCCTAATCTCTCCCGTCTGGTGGTAACTTGGGTTTCTTCTCCTCTCGGCCAGTGATGGGGAACTTCTCTCTTCGTCTGTCGGGAACTTGGCGGACTTCTCTTTTCTCGTCTGGTGCCACAACCTGGCTCTCACTCGTCTGTTGGTAAGTCCTTTTCTCTCATCTGGTGGGCGGATGACTCACCTCCCCCTGGCCGCTCCTCCATCCGGCCAGCAGCAGCATCAGATGCAGTTCTCTATCTGCTGAACTCAATCAATCTCATCTATTGGTAACATGTCTCGATATGCTCGTAAGTCAACAACATGCTCAATGTATTCTGGTGGGAAATAGGGGGAAATGAGAAAGCAAGCAACCAAATTTCTTCATCTCCAGGAGGGATAGCAAGATCTCTACCTTCGGCAAGCAGCAAGCAAGCGAGACCCGCCATCAAGCTAACCATGCCTCAAGCTATAACCCAGCCAGCTAACCAGCCGGTTATTACCCAGCTCGTTTCATTTCATCTCCTCCCAGCCCCGGGTGATTAGACCAGCCCGATTTCATTCTCCCAGCAGCCATCCATGTTTGTAAAGCCCGCAAAGCCAGCCAGCGAGCAAGCAGCAAGCCCGCCGTAAAGTTCATCGTCTCCAGTTCGCGATAAGAGAAAGGGTATCAAGATTGAATCTCTAAGGTCGCTAGATCGGGATAAGATAGATCCGGGTATCGTCAATCGATATCCGGCAATCGAGGTCGTATAAATAAGTTATCCGATTCGGTCTCCGGTCGATGAAGGCAGCGAGGTCTTCGGGAGATACAAGGAGGAGATACCGCCTCATCTTTGGCATGGAGATACTTGTCCGCAGAGCGATTGATTTATGGCCAACAGATTTTCTTACCTATCGGGCACGTGGTGGGGGGGGAAATAGAAATCGCCGGACCTTCCTTCGACCTAACTTAGACCTTCCTTACTGCCTTCTCTATCTCTTGATGCCTGCTGATTGATACCCGCCTGACTTACTGCTTCGACCTTCCGATCTGGAGAACGACGAACTGGCATAACGAACGCTTCGCTCGACAAGAATCAGCACCTCTACGACCAATAGAATAGCAGCATTACCCGCTTGGACACACCACACCTGAGAACCGCACTAGACACTTACACCCACGAATACCTAGGGACGTTCACCTCAAGTCCACAGTGAACCTGAAGCAGTTCACATTGCAAGAAGTTCGTTTTCCCTTGTAAGCTCTTAAGTTGTCTGATTGATTCTAAAAACATGAGTGGATCTGAAACTCCTCTCCCGTTGGTCGAGCCCCTACCAGTCCTCGGTCACAAATTGACGAAAGGTGACATTAGTAACAGCATATCTAAGATTGATTGGCTGACGTCTACTTCTTGCTGGACTGGCTTTGGCTAGAGGTGTTGCTA